>JARJEE010000019.1:6000000-6600000 GCA_030180105.1 Hyles lineata | reverse complement strand
ATTTAAATAAAGGGTTCGAATCGACAACATATATCCGCAATATTAGATTAATGGCGTATTTTAAATTTCAAAGATGTAAATTAATGACAGTAATGAAAAGTGATTGTCATTTAAATTGGATGTCAAATATTTATGCATGCGTTCAGAAATTTATTTTGTGTAAACTGTGGTGTAAACTAAGGAGAATATATCAAGCTACTTAAATATAGACAATGAAATAAATAATGTTCACACGCAAGAAGTTATGCTTACTCCTTTTCAAGATCGAATGTAATTTTTTTCACGAATTTTTACAGTGGCCTTTCCTTCGCTATAATTCACTGATAGAAATGTATATCGCATCGGAATGGGATAGGTTATATTATACCTAAAGGGAGTGAAAAAGGGTTGAAATATTATGTCAAAGAAAATCGAAACCACTGAATTTATTTCTATGAAAATTTATATTTTAACTCAATTACTAACAAAAAGCATTGTGGGGCTGAAATAAGGCAAAGAATATTTGATGGACAATCTAAATCGCTAAAGTTTTTAATGGCAAAAATTCATAAGGCAATCTTTTTGTATATGGAGAGACGGGATATAGGTAATAGAGTGGAAGTTACGGGAGAAGGCTGGGATAGCTGAAAGATTTGATAGGACGAAATGTAAACGCACGTTATAAGACGGTATGGATGATAAAGAGAAAGGACGGGACGGATCGGGAAGAGACTAAACAGACGGATGAGACGGGATTGAGTCGGACAATAGGATAGCTACGTCAAGTTTAGGTATACAAGAGTTTATACGAAAAATAACATGTATTTGGTGTGGAGTGGAATAAAAAAATATATGCACTCAGGCGAAGCTGGGTCGGGCCGCTATTTGTTTAAATAAGTATTCTTTATTTAACGTCTTTTTAATTTAATATAATTCGTTCAAAAAAGAAATTGGCAAATAACAGTCTTGGTCAAATCTGTGGTTATAGTAGTTTAGTTTTCGACAGTAGAACCTTAATAATGTTTAAATATTATATTTAAATAATGTATATTGAGTGGTCGAATTTCGACCATTGGGCGACCTCTAGTTTTTATAAATAGAGAAAGAAAATAGGGGAGCAGTAGCCTTCGCCTAATAAGGGTTAGCTTATTTCTTTTGCAGGAATTGCGTGCGTAGCATAATTTATTGTACGAGTACAAATGTGTATAGATAAATATATAAGGCGTTGTGTCACGCGAGTGCGTGAGTGCACACCGGTCGATAGTGCTGTAATGTGGGACGAATTTTGGAAATATGGGGTCATTAGGAGTATGAAGGTTAGTGGGGAAATTGGGTATAATTAGAAAAAGGACCTGCGCGTCCAGAAGCATGATGGGTATGATCAAATATTTCACAATTGGCAGCCTCCGTGGCGCGGTTGGTTAGACGCCGCCTGTGAAACGAGAGGTCGCGGGTTCGATCCCCGCACCGAGAGAAATGTTTGTGCGGCCCACAAATATTTCTTCCGGGTCTGGATGTTTGTGAGACCGAAAAGTCTCTCATAGTTCCTGATACCCACGACACAAGTCTCGATCTTAGTGTGGGGTCAGGACTATGTATGTGACTGTTGGGTGTTCTATTTATTTATTTCGTTTAAACGTGTTGTTAGATTGAAATTATCCTTTTATTTTTTGGTATAAATGATGCAAGACTGGTGTCTTATTTATTCATATATTTACACTTTATTGCAAGCACGCAAAAAAAAAAAAACAAATTCAATGAGATATCACTACATAGTATAAAACAAAGTCGCTTTCTCTGTCCCTATGACCCTTTGTATACATAAATCTTTAAAACTACGCAACGGATTTTGGTGCAGTTTTTTTAATAGATAGAGTGATTCAAGAGGAAGGTTTATGTGTATAATACGTAAATATTATTGTATAGAAATCTATTTGTACCCGGGCGAAGCTGGGCCAGGCCGCTAGTATCATAATAATTTAAGTAATTAATGATATTTATTAAACTACTACGTCATATAACAATACAATAGAAGCAGTGACATGCCACAATAACATCCAATGCCTCGCCGTGTACTTGGCCTAAATATAGCTAAAGTTTTTGAATAAAAAATAACCGCCCACGTTTGACATGAAACAGCAATCTATTTTAACTCCCTGTCTGTGATTGATGCGATTGATAATAGTACATAACGATAAAGTGATTTTTAATGATGACGCAATGTAAAAACAATATGGGATAAAGGATTTGAGACATGAGTATAATTCTTTTCATTTGTTCGCAATATGTTTTCATTTAAATGCCATTGGTATATACTTGATAACAATGATTGCAATCGTATGGTTCGATTCAATTAAGTATTTTATATATACATACATGATAGTCACACCTGTATCACATAAGGGTAGACAGAGACTAATGGTAGTTCTATTATTATCCGTTAATTTTCGGCAAACATAGTGTATCAAAATTATTGTTTCTTTTTTTTTCTGTTATTCCTAAATGGAGTGCTTAGACACAAAGATAGATTTCATGTAAATATACAATTGACTTGTAGTTATTTAACATGATTATTTTTTATGTAGGTAGATTAAAAACAAATATTTCGCAAGTGACTGTACTTCAGAACAGCGATAGGCTACGCTATCACATCATGGGACGGAAATAAGATCTAAGTTTAATTGGCATTGATGGGTGCTCTGCTCTCTACGACAAGACTTCATACGTGGACGCATTATATGTAAGTACAAATTACAATATACTAATAGAGTTATTAGTTTTTGTAAGACAGCTTTAGTGGAACAGCTGATTATAGGCTGTGTAATGTGAAGCCGCGGGTTAGAATCCTCCAACTAGACAACTCTGTTTATGAACGGCACAGATATTTGTCTCGGGTCTTGGTGTTTGTGAGTTTAGTCTCTTGTAGATTCTTATACCCACGACACAAGACTTGGATCTTAGTGTGGGGTCTGGAATATGTGATAGTTGGGTATATTTATTTGAGATAGCGGTGAGGGAAAATATCTTGAGGAAGCCTACTGACCGTAGCGATTTGTAAGTATTTCCATGGCACGTAAAGTCGATTAACCCGCACTGCCAGGCTAGCATGGTGGACTATATGATGGCCTAACCACTCTCAATCGTATTCTCGATTGTAGAGGAGGCCCGTGCTGTGCAGTAGGACGTATATAGGCTGATTCAGATTTCAGATACGTCGTATTTCCTAAAGATTTTAATTGTCCTTATAAAATTAAAATAAGTCGTATGTAGACAGCCATCGTTGACATATACAAATTGTAAAAATCCTCGTGTACAACTTTATTCCAACCTTCCTAGTAATGTGATGATGTCACATCAAGTAAGCCTGGGGGGTTACTCTTTACTCCGATACGAACTTCGAATGTTCAGTAGTGTAAATGCACTGTTGTGTTTCGGTTTGAAAGACATTGTAGCCAAAGTAACTACTGGACATATTGAGGCTTAACATCTTATGTCTCAGGATGACGAGCGCAGTGGAATACCAAGCAAAACTTTGTAATTCAAGGTGTTGTTTGGTTTTGCTACTGTTCATGAGCGGTCGTATCGCTTACCATCAGGCGAACGGCATGCTCGTCTCGCCATTCATAGCAATAAAAAATATATTTAGCGTATTTCCTTAAGACTTGTGAAATAAAAATAAATCGTATATAGATAGCCATTGTGGACATAAAAAGAAAAAAATCCTCGTGTACACCTTTATTCCAAGCTTCCTAGTAAAGTGATGAGGTCGCCTCAAGTAAACCTGTGGGGTTACTTTACGAACTTCGAATCTTCGGACGTTCAACGTCCACATATAAGATAAAAGATTTCCTTTTTTAAAAGTCAATTTTATTCTTTATAAAACTTATCATTCATTCCGAACTTAGTCTATGGTTACGACGTACGATAAAGCATTCCAAAATTTTGTTAAATTATTTCGGCATTTTCGTACAGTTTTACGTACGATATTCGAACATTCGTCATCGTGTCGGAGTACAGAGTAACTCCCCTGAATCGTTTCCTGGATTACTGGTCACGACATTCTCGGAACGCACTGCAATTACTGTTTATTGTTGCTTTACAACCTTCTTTACGGCGTAGGGGTTGAATAAAGAGGTTGATTGCCCACGGGTTTAAGTTCCGAAGAATTAGAAAGAAATAATTAAAACGAATGGAGATTTTAACTCATCAATGAATAAATACACAAAGACCACCCCATATACGAACCACTGCAAGTTACGAATCTCCTCAGCAAGAGAGTCATCGATTGAGAGAGGTCAGGTCCACCACACTGACTTAGGACGTTGTTATTTCTTCTGTCTTTTATTATGTTTGGTTCGGGTTTAGTGGTGTCTAGAGGTCTAAATGTGCGTGTGCGGTAATTTCATCAGTCAAAGGAAGATTCCCTATTTGATATGACAACCCACTACCTATACCGGATTGGTGTAAAAAATAGAAGAACAAGCAATTTTTTTTTCTTTATTGCAATGTATTGCTAGACGAGCATGCCGTTCGCCTGATTGTAAGCGATACGACCGCTCATGAACAGTAGCAAAACCAAATAACACCTTGAAATACAAAGTAATGCTTGAACTTCCACTGCTCTTGCCATCATGAGACATAAGATGTTAAGTCTCAATATGTTCAGTTGTTACTCTGGTTAGAATGTCCACAGAAATAGACATTGCGATGATACCTACCCAGATGGCCTCTTACATATGAGAGACTAACCCCCCCCCCCCTCCCCCCGGGGTGTTTAACGTGGATAGTAATTTGTATGACACCAATTTGTGGTAATTTTACCACCAATATTATTCACATTCTATCCTGGCGATAGGAACTATAATTCACGATGTTAAATCCCGTCTTAGTTAACCGCGGAAGTAAGTTCATTTTCAGTTTTTGAATACAATATTTTAAATTTATGCTAACATTTTTCGCATAATTTAGTCCACATACAATAATCATAAGCCGTCACTGCTTACAGCCTTCTATAAACTTTATAACTTTATACTGGCTGTTAAATCATATGGCTGTAAAGTTTTGTTGTCACGGCATATTTGGATTTTTTTAATTCGAACAAGTCTTTCCTTTTTAGATACAAAAACTAAGAGTATTTATAATAAAGGGAGCGCTGGTTTCTTTAAAAACGTAGATAATTAAATTATAGTTTAAAAAAACTAAAATAAACACGCATTTATAATATATCCAACTAAAAAGCAAAAAATAATTGAAAAAGAGTTTAAGACTAGAAAATTGAGTTAAATACATACATTTTATTGTTACAAAGCGTGGGGTGCTAAAGGATAAGTAAAGGTTGGCAGCATATGGCAATATAGCAATTAAAAATGGTGTGCCGGGCTACCTTTTTCTGCCGTCCTATTTTATGTCAGGCTGATATTTGAAAGGTTGTCCAACATGCACGAATTAATTGGAAAATAAAAATAAATAAACTTTCGAATAATTAAAGGAATTTATAGCAATTTGTGGTTAAATTATTAATTTGTTCAATTTTCAGTAACATACGAACTCTACCAACATAACGAACAAGAAAATATATACGTTTTTATGACTATATTATAAATACTCGAAAAATTATTTATGTATAAGGTAAAGATTGCCTCATTGGTGTAGTTGTAGAGTGCAAAGGATATTTAAGTGCGTGGATTCGAATCCTCGGTCGAAGAATGTGTGGGTGTCTTTAATAGTACTTCTGCCCACTCGTTGGGATTATAGACATGAGCGTAAGCTATTTAAGTGTTAAGTTTTTTTTTCTATCCCGGCATAGTGATTACACTGCACCTGATGGTAAGTGCAAATGCCTTTCAGAGTATCGATTGACATCAGACGGCAGTCCCGTGCCAATCTATACCGGGTACATCAAGACTGGTACCGAAAACGAAGCCGGGTGGTGGTTTTAGTAATTACAAACACAATACAACTAAAAATTTCGCAAAGAAACGCGACAATTTTTTTCTATATTTTTTTTAAATCGTCATTTTTGGGTGCTAAATCCATAGTTTTTGCTGAAATATTAATTTTAACTCTTTTATACCTTAGAGTCTTTATAAATAAAAGGGTATACACTATTATTTTGGAAAAAAAATATTTACCACCCAAATACGAAGATATAAAAAAAATTGACGCTTTTTTTCCAACTTTTTCTGTTGCATTGTGTCTGAAGTCGCTTAAACTACCACCAGGCTTTGTTTTTGGAAGCAGTCTTGGCCGGCCTGCTAAGATACTTCTTCACACTACGGCAGGACCCAGGATTATAGGAAAAGAGTGTAATGCCATATAAGTACGTAAATACATACCTTCCCGAGTTCTTTCCGATTCCGTTGTGTTCCGGAGCGACTCGTCGTCGCACGCGGCGCCTGCACAGCCTGGCGCACACGTTCCGAGCAAATCCCCACCCCTTCCACAAAGGGCACTGGTTCGTATCGTTCACTTCTGCGTTCATTCTTCAGTAATTTTTGTAAGATATTTATCTTTAAAGTGTGTTTTTTATGCTAAATTCCTTTGTAAATACAGAAGTTCATTTCAATAGAAAACATTACGTAATTATTTACAAGCTAAATTGTGTGTTGTAAAGAATATATTGAATTCCTAAAAACACTTTTTTTCGGAGTTATGTGCGTAATGTGTATTTATTAGTTAATCGCCTTTCACCACGCACTATAACAGTGATGGAAAACATTTTTAAGAACCCTGCACACCATAGCAATTTGAAAGAATTTCTATGGTATGTAAAGTCCGTCAATCCATTAGGCAAACGTGGTGGACTACATGGCCTGACTACTCTCAATCGTACTCTCGATTGTAGAGGAGGCCCGTTCTCTGCACTGGGACGTATATAGGCTGATACAGATTCAATGTGTTCCTTTTTGTATGACTGTCAATTGTTTTTTTATTCCGTCCACAATAGTAGGTATTAATAATTACGAGCCATCAGCAGTGCATTCGAGTCTTCTTTCTGAATAAAATAGTGGGTATCGACCACAACTTACACGTGCTGTCTATGAATTATTGCCTATCTGGTATTTTTTTCACTTTCACCAAGGCTATTGAATAAGTAAGATTGATGATCCAATTAATTTTTAGTTACGGGGAAACGTGATTACTTGGATATTATGAAGCGTTGTTCAATCAAAGGTTTGGTTTCTTTTTATTAACTTTTTATGAAATGTTTTGGTATTTTTAAGAACTAATATGATTAACATTATTTTTTTTCACAATAGGTTGAAGAGTAGGTAGGGTTGATGTATATAGCTTATTATATGAAGATCGCGGATCGTACAGATGGCTAAAGCCCAATTTCCAAGGGGAGAGTTTTTCGTCTCAACGATGGGATTATCGTAAAGATATAAAAAAGTTGCAACCTGTAAACATTCAGAATACAATCATTGACATAAATATATGGACAGGGCGGAAAGCGCGTGAAGTTTTCCGACGTAAGTGGTGCGCGCGCTCTAATTATTCCAGTGGAACTACTGGGAATGAAAAGTCCCAGTAGTTCCACGATGGAACTGTGAGTGGAACTACTGGGAATAAACCCTCTTTTGCATCGGCGGTACTGAAATTAGTCGTCGCTCGGAACCAGAAAATGTAAAATAAATTAGACGATTTTTTTATCAGCGATTAGACGAAATCTATTAAATTTCACCATATAAATATGCAAGTCACACAGTAAAATTATTTATATTAACTTATATTAATAATTATTACGTACTGATTGAAATTAAACATGATATGCATGACGCACTAGGCTGTATGGATGACATTAAGATACACCATCAGCTGCATTAGAAACAATAAATAAACAGAAAACGAAGTTTTGGTCTGGAGCAAACTACAATAGGATGTGAATTTAGAGTGAATTTCAATTATGGTTGAAGTACCTATGTTTTCGTAGCCTATTATTTTGGTTTTATGCAATTAAATCAAAATGGAAGAATTCAGATTCCTGCCGTGAAACGAAAGATTTTTCTAATATGACTACTGAATGCGTGCTTTTTAAATATGTGTAATCCTTGCTTGTCAATTATTATTGTAGTATCCATTGTGATATAGAATCAAAGAAATTACATATACCGATGTGGTAACAACTAACAATGGTAACCATTAATCATTCGCATCATACAATTGTCTCTATGCCGGTGTTTTTGATTTATTACAAAAAAAATATTTACTAAAAACATATAATGTTTTTGTTCATCAATTTTATCACACCTAAAGTCATGCTACTTTCATTATTTATTGTTATGGAAATGTATTCATTCAAGGAAATTATTGACAGGCTATTTTAGTCATTGACGTACAATTTTCCCGTAATTCAATACAAATTTCCAATAATTACGTACATAACAATTATTATTATTGTTAATTGTTCCTCAATTGTTTACAATGAAGAATTCTTTACATCGAATGAAAAACCAAATGATCTATACGTAATTTAACACATTCATATTATAAGGAATACATAGTGTTTTTAAACTTCCACCAACATGTAATTATAAGTTATTAATTTTCCTTTCCACGTAATAGTTTGCATCGCGTGTGTGGGTAACCGCGCGTGCTCCTTCCAAGGCGGGTGCCGAGAGCTTACTAACTCAAGACGGTATCGACTACACGACCCTAGGAAACGAATTGACGTGACTCCTTGCATTAACCACTGAATTTCACAGCCATGTTATAGTTTTTATTTGGCTGTATATTGAGAAGACTTGCGGAAAAAACTGAGGTTAAAAGCATAACTTTTTAAAAGCGGTAGAGTCATGCCGTTGTCAGTTATGACTCAGCATGAATGGGCAGGCTCGTCCGGGACGGTACCGCTCACAGAAGATCAATGTAAAGTGACTCGCATTTCGTATGGTGATATTGCTGGATGTCCAATACCCTTTCCTCTTCCTATCCTTTTTCTTTCTCGCTCCCCTTTCGATTTGATGGGCTGGCAACACATCTATGAATTATAATCCAAGCGTTGTGGATGTTCATGGGCGGCCGTGATCACTTACTATCAGATGTCTTGTTTGCAAGTAGGCTGGAGCTTGTGTGCCCACTTTTGAACCATAGATTGTCATGGACAGCTTACCAGCGACGTTAATAAAGGGTTGCAAAAAGTTACTAGATGCAAGTCACTTACAACCGGTCGATGTGGAAATCTTTGTGAAGGCCTATCTTCAGCACTTCTGAGGAGTTAGGATGATTAATTTAGGTATAAACTGTTCATTTTAACCTATTTTTGCTTCCTTGTTTTTGTGGTAAAATGGGGAATTTCTATTAGCAGAATGTGTCTCATCGTTTTCCTAATACCTATTTTAAACGACAATGAAATTGTTGACATCCTGGATAAATTTAAGGTATAGTGGTAGGAATTAAATAAATAAAGGAAATTATTAATTTCACTTTCCTTTAATAATAATATTATTATTAATGTGGTACTCTTGTAGAGCCTTACAATAATCTTACAAAAATATGTTTTAATAATAAGCGTGATTTGTACAAAAATTAATCATTTTAAATTTTTAGGAACTCTCTATTTTATCTCCAAAATGTCCAAATCCAAAATAATTCAATTAAGGTCCCAGTTGACACAAACGCAAATAAAATGAAGAGAAAAACTGAGTAGCGTTCTTTTTTTCCAATACAGCTTTGCAAAGTTTATACATATAGCCATTCCTCAAGAAAAAAAAAACTCATTTACTTTGCCTAATTTCGGCGAAAGTGGTCAAACACAGTCCATCGCCCATTATGGTCCAACATTCGGTCCGTAGGAACCGTAGAATCCCCCTTGTTATGCTTTAGTAAGGTGAAGGTAACCTTACACAAACTTTTGATAGATCCCAGCGAAAAAATCGAATTAATCACATAAAACACTCCTGCTTAACCTCCAACTAACTTGTGCATCTTTAAGTAACTATATGGTATAAAATGCTACTTTATGCAATAAAACTCTTAAGATTCTACAGATAAATGAAAATAAAACGAGAGATATATGTAATTCCAACGATTTTCCCGCCAAATCCCAAAATAACGTTATTTGAAAATTGAAGTTAGCTTAAAAGGAATCAAACACAGATATACTTAAAATAAATTTATTCTCAAACCATTTTGAGAAGTCTAAGTTTTTTAAACATAAAGAAGAGCCACATAATTTTCGTTTCTTCTTTCGGTAGGATTGTGCGGGAACGTACGCGAGTTGTATCGATGACGTAGCAACCTTTTTTGCACGTGTCGGTTCTCATAAACATCGGATCTTTTTAGTGGTTCATTGAACGCTCTGTGACTGCTGAATGGGGCAGGGTAGGTGCATGATAGTGCATTGTACGCGTTATCACAGCATATTTGGTAGTACTTCTGACAGTCGTAGTTATCACGGCATGTTGGCGCTCTGTTTTGCACTTTGATTCTTGGCGGGCAGTTGGAAGCAGCTGAAAAATGAAGAGGGTTTAATTCATGACAAATTTTAATGGAAATTCTAAATGAATTTTTTTTTGCTTTATTAATGTACTCTGTGTAATGAAAGATCTAAAATGTTGCACCTTTGACACTGGACCTGTATTTTAATATAGGGTCAGAACTACCGTATCTTATTATGTCTGTAACATTGTTTTTTTTTTTGAAGAGTCACTGATTTTAATTCTCACTTACCAGTTCCATACACCGTAATGGCAACAACGCACAACAGAGTTACGTGATCTGTAACAAAACATACAATTTACAATGATAGAAATCTCATTTTTGACAGCCTCCATACCGCTGGTGGTTAGACGCCTCCTGTGAAACAAGAAACCGCGGGCTTGATCCCCGCACCGAGAGAAATGTTTGTGCGGCCCACAAATATTTCTTTCGAGTCTGGGTGTTTGTGAGACCGAAAAGTCTCTCGTAGTTCCTGATACCCACGACACTAGAGTGAATGGGAGACTGTGGGGTCAGGACTATGTATGTGACTGTTAGGTGTTATTTATTAATTAAGGCTGGTAATTGATGTCAATTTTTTTATTGCGATGTATGGCGAGACGAGCATGCCATTCGCCTGATGGTAAGCGATACGAACGCTCATGGGCAGTAGCAAAACCAAACACCATGAATTACGAAATGATGCATAGCGTTACATTGCGCTCGCCATTCTGACACATAAGGTGTTAAGTCTCAATATGTCCAGTAGTTACTTTGGCTACAATGCCTTTCAAGCCTAAAGAGCAATGAAAATGCATTGTTGTGTTCCGTGTATGTGTGTACACATATTATAAATATTTTGCTGCATTTAAATATTTTTTCCAAGGACTGTTGATGTGTTTGTACGTATACATAAATGAGTCAGGAATTTTTTATAATTGTGTAATCGTTTTATTAAAAGCTTTTCCTCTAATGTCTCGCTATTATGTTACTTCAAAAGCCATTACTATCATGTTTCGTAATTAGATTCAAACACAATAATAATATATGAAGACTACTGTAGCCTTTAACATATTTTTAAAATGAAACATAAAGGGCGAACAGTAAAATTACTATGTTGTCGGTTTGTATTGAAAATAATTATGAGTAGGTAATATGTAATGCATTGCAGCATCTGAACATCAAACCTGTATGTAACCCACATTTTATTGTTTTTACTTATTTAATTCATTTTTGTACACAGTAATAAAATAATAAAAGTTTAAAGAGATTTAGAGGCAATACAAAACAACAAAGTACGAATGGCGGTCTTATGAGCTAACCTCTAATTTAAATACATATAAGACCTTCCTGCAAATATACAAAAGTGTTTGCTCTTGGTTTATGTATTATTTGGCAAGCCAATTTATAAATAAATGAATAAGTTATCGTTCTAAGGCAATTTCTGCCAGACAGCCGTGGTATGGATATTTGAAAAGGTTTTATTTTTGTTTTTCAATATGAGATGATCACGTACTTATTACGATGCAAAGTGCAACTTTTGTTTCCTTATATCAAAGTTATGATTTATGGTTTAAGATAGTTTATTTCTCAAAAGAATTATTCACTTAAATTAGCAATTACATTTGTGTTCTTAAAGCTAAAATATGTAGACGTATAACATCACAGGTATCTTAGAAATATATGGTGATTATTACTTTTATAAACAACAGAAAGTAAAAAGTTATTTATGTACGGCTACCTACACTACTGTAATCTCAAAGTTCCTCCCTTCTTTCTTCCAAATATAATAGAAAATAACTCACTCATTGTTCCAGTTGGCAGTCCTTGATCACTTCCCGTCTGGTCCCTCAAACCGAATGATTGGGAATGTACCGTTACGGGAGAATCATAACATATTTATGTTATGTAAAAATGACGCACCAACTATTTGTGGTTTATGTTGACAATGTGTAGGAAAATTCACAGGATTAAATCAATTACCAGGAAAATGTAAGAGGGTCTGTGTAAATTGGTGTTAAGATCAATAGGGATTTTGACTTCGTTTTTTTTAATATATGTATTTATCAAAAGATTATCATTTACAAAATGTAACATACAAATTTTGAAAATCCATTAAGAATTAAGCAAGTTAGAAACGTTTTAAATGTTGTAGTAAGAGTAGAAGAAAAGGGATGCAAAACAAAACTAATGACGTCACTAGGCTTGACATTTATTACAGTGTGCGGATGTGAAAGAGTCCCACTTTTTATTTTAAATTCAAAAATTTGCCTCATGTAACATGCTACTTTAATATGGTTTTGACAGAAATGTTTAATTTTAATGGTATTTGTGTTTGTACGCAAAATTATAAGGAAAATCGATCATGGTTAAATATACTATTCCTTGTTGCAGTTAAAGTTGCATGTGTTTTAAGTACCCATTTAGCAAAATGCATAAGATCACGTTGCCCTAAAACCACGTCATCGTGGGGTACATTTAGAGGTTTTCTCGATGGCCATGGAATGGAGGACTCAGGACACAGGAATAACGCAAATGTTTTCATATCGGTTTGGATCGTAAATAAGGGTAGTATCAATATTACGATCTCAATATAACACCACTAAATACATAAACTCATGAGGTTTTCCCAAAAGAGGTAGGCAGAGGTGCTACCAGAAAACTCATAATATTTCGCCTTGTATGTTCCGTCTCACGATGATCGGTGGCGAGCCTGTCTACATATTGGGTACAAATTCTTGACTCCCGGCTGATAATGAATATAAAAACCCACACATCCAACACTTTGCCCGACCCGGTATTCGAACTGAGACCTCAGCTTTGTAATCGTACTGTAATACAACTACGCCAATGAGGCAATCAAATCTATATACAGAAATAAAATTGTTTTGTTTAAATTTGAAATTCCCTGGTAATTCCTTTATGTTTATTTTAGTTTCTTTCTGTGAAACTTTACCCGTAAATATAGTCGCGTCATGTTTTGTTTCTGTGGTTGAATATGTATGGAGTTATAATAATGCTGGATTGGTACAGTGACTGCATTCCTCTGGTGGTAAATGCTAGTACAGTCCAAATAGAGTATCGAATGGCATCAGACGGAGGTCTCAAGAAGCCAGTGACGGATGGGCGTTGTATGTCGGATTTAACTGTTTTTTTGCGCGGACTTATTCTCTTGGGCTTGAATAGAGGTTAGAGGGTGCCGTAGAAATATCGCTCAGGCTGTCTAGTGCTAAAAATTCTTATTGCCTGACTTCGCGCCTGAACAGAGGACCTCAGAACATACAGTTAATTACACCGCACATTACTATTTCCTTCTTTTCCTTGAAAATATAATTTCGCACATATATTATAATTAATTAATTTTCCAACCGCAAATATCTAATTATAGGAGGAAAAGAACATTGTTCTCTGATAACAAACGGATGGGAATATTCGATAAGTAAGAATTAATACCCCATAAATATTGGGGTATGAGGATAGGGCAATTATTATTAGCATGGCGAGACTACACCTCTAAGCTGAGTTTTTTATTAAGCTTTTCGTGGTACTTTTCACTCGGAAATATTAGGTGTTAAGTATTACTTAGTAATTTCCTTTAAGCCGGAACATGACAATGTTTAAACACTACTGCTTGACGGCAGAAATAGATCAAACAGTATACCTATCCATACGACCTTTTGGGCTTGAAGAACTTGCCATTTACTTCCACAGAAACTTATTAAACTACAAATAGTAGACTCGTGTCCTTTTTTGATTTAAGTAAAAAGTAGAGTTCGATTTAGAGGGCTTAGGCCAAGGTCCACCACGCTAGACTAGTGCGGGTTGGTAATCATTGTGTACTTACTTATTATAATAAGTTCCTTCCCTCTTAGTAATTTCCATGGAATTTCACAGTCAATTAAGTTACTTAATTAATAACTTTGTATAGTAGATTGTTAATTATTTACCAATGACGTTTACATTTGTTGAGCCACGCAGTTGTCAGTCATGACTCAGCATGTAAGGAAAGTCTCGTCCGGGCCGGTACTACTGTTTCACGGGAGATCGAAGTCAAGCGACAGCTTTGTTGTCGAGTTTCGTTTGCTAAGTTAGATAGCCAGATGCCTAATAACACTTTTATTTTCCAATCTTTTTTCCTTCCCGCCACAGTTCACACCCTGGGAGTGATCTGTGCTTCCCGCCCTCCTTCTGATTTGATGGGCCAGCAACACATCTATGATCCAAGCGTTATGGATTTATAGTTTATGTAGGAGTAAAATAATTTCTAATCTTCTTATTGTTTATTCATAAAAAATACGAAGATATCTATACGATCTTGGTGTACCTGAAAGGATTTCAGTCTTTTCCAACAATCTGCAAGCAACAAAAAATAGCATCCGCAGTATAGGAATCAAGAAGTAACAAAATAAGGCGTATATGAGATAGATGGGTGCAATATCAATATTTAGGTACCTAATTAGGCATATATTTTTTAATTGGATACTTAAAATCATTGAATAGAGAGAAAACTTGGCTCTCTCTGTTTCTCACAAAGATAATTGGTATGTTATAGGCACAGTTATATTTACAACAAACACCGACCAACTAAGAAAGCACTTTAATTTTAAAAAACCTTATAAAAATAAAATAAATATTGATTTTCAGGCCCTGCTGCATTTCATTCTCTTGGTGGAGCGATCCATCTTGCACACTTCTCCTGGGCTGCACTTCACGTTCTCACAGTAAATGCCCGCTCCGCCAGCTGGAAAATGCAATTTAAAATTATTAATTACATGTATTAACATACGGAGGCTCTTCGATGAGCTCTATGTTCGGTAGCTTTATGTGACTGAAGATTGATGCACAGAACATTTTGAATATGGTTAGTGATGACTAAAAACAAAAGTGGTAAGTCTCTCAAGGCCTCCTGAGTAGGCACCGCCCGCCGCGGCAATATGTATTTCTCCCAGCAAACAGCAGTGTAAAGCACGGTTGTTTTCCGGTTTGAAGGACATTGTAGCCAGAGTAACTACTGGACATATTGAGACTTAACATCTTATGTCTCAGGATGTCGAGCACAGTGCATTGCCAAATATTGCTCTGTAATTCATGGTCTTGTTTAGTTTTGCTATTGTCCATGAGCGGTTGTATCGCTTACCATCAGGCGAACGGCATGCTCGTCGCGTCATTCAAGGCAATAAAACATAAGTATTTAATGGGCTGTTCTAAATTATACTAAATTTTCGGTTGCTATAATAACTATTTTGTAAACAGATTTTAAATCAAACATAACTACAGTTGCCGATCTCTGCTCAAAACTGCCTTTCAAACTCGTTGGTAGAGAAAAATAAATGGTATCTAAATTGTGTATTTAATGGATTCAGTAAAATATTTTCATATTTATTTTTATTGTGAATGAAAATGTAGTGAGGACTATCTATCATATCTATCAATCACCACGAACTGTTACGGTGAAGGAAAATATTTAGAGCAATTCTGCATACCTAACGATTTGTAAGAAAAGTCCGCCAAGCCAGCGTGGTGGATTGTTTATCCTAACCACTCTCAATCGTACTCTCAATTTTTGAGGACGTTCGTGATCTGCAGTGGAACGTACATGAGCTGATACTGATCGTTCTACTCACTGGCGTATTTGTTAGAGCCCCCGTTTCCACCAGCTCCTCCGTACGGTGCGGGTTCGGAGCAGGACTTGGCGTTGCAAGAGTTGGAGCAGCACACCTTGCCCTGGGTGCAGTCGTAGTCCTGCACGCATTTCGGACTGCAGCCGTAGACCTTGGAAGGCAGCGGGCAAGCGCCACCTGGAAATTATCAAAATATTGTTGGTGAAAAAATGTATTTTATAATGAGGTTTTACTGGTGGTAGGTCTCTCATATGTGAGAGGCCGCCTGGGTGGGTGTAACCGCAATGTCTATTTCTCCCGCCAAACAGCCGTTTAAATACACTGTTGTGTTTCGGATTGAAGGACATTATAGCCAGTAACTACTGAACATATTGAGATCTAACATCTTATGTCTCAAGAATGCCAAGCATAACTTTGTAATTCAGGGTGTTGTTTGGTTTTGGTTCATGAGTGGTCATATATTTTACCATCAGGCGAACGGCATGCTCGTCTTGCCATTCATTGAAATAAAAAAAAATGAGGTTATGCAAAATTAAACAATAGTAAAATGATTACAGCTGAGATGGAAAAAATCAAACAAGAAATTTTGTCTTCGTGATGCGCTCTTTTGTGAGTACCTAGGTATTTGTCTTTAATTAAATTATAATATTATTTTAGCATACTCTGGTAAGAGATTTTGGGTTTGTTCCTCGCACAGGTAAATATTTGCATGACCTGGATCTAGAAAGAAATTTATCCGGGTAGACGTTTTTGTGCTTGTGGAATCAGTTTGTAAAAAACCGATATGGAAGTCATTCTAGGGTAGAGCGATTTTCACTTAAAAAAGGAGGTACCTGTGTGTATTTTAATTGTGTGCAAATATAAATGTGATTTTTCCTTGTAAAACAACTATTTTTTACATCCTTTATTTAACACAGTCAGTTGCGTGTTTGCAACTTCACTTCGCATACAGGTAAAAGTAGAAAGGTTGTGTCCTACTTTCAAGAGACAAGTACAAGACAAATACGTTCTGAGGTTTGTAAATAATATTTGTCGTTCATTGAGCCAAGCTGTTTTTACCTTAACCTTGACACGATATTCCGCAAGCTTGCCATTTTCGCAAAAACGCATTTTATTCTTCTAGCCATCGAAACAAAAAAGTAATACTTAGCAATAATAAAGTAAAATTTCCATAGAAAGTTAATGTATGTATGATAGCCTCCGTAGCGCAGTTGTTTATACGCCGGCTGTTAAACAAGAGGCCGTGGGTTCTATCCCCGGACCGGGTTTTTTTTTGTGTAATTTGCAAGTATTTGTTTCGGGTCTGGGTGCTTAAGAGACCGAAAAGTCTCTCATAGATTCTGATATCCACGACAAAAGACTTGATCTTAGTGTGAGGTCAGGACTGTGTATGTGACTGTTGGGTGAATTTATTTATTATTAAATTAATCTCGTGTCAATAGGAAAGATGTTGAGTTATGTCGTGAACTTACCAGCTTCGGTGTAGGTAACTGCTAGAAGAACAGCGAAGAGGGACAGAACTACCGTCATGGAACCTGGAAATGAATACAAGTTAGTTGTTAAAATATAATTTCTATAATTTGCTTCTTTCAAAAATATATATTTTCAAAACGCGTTTTAACTATGGTAGAATAAGAAAAAAAAACTTCTTATAACGAGAGATGAAATTTCCTTTTACTTCCCGCAGTATTCTATGGTGGCTAAATCATTCTTGTAATATTGAAAATATAATTAAGATTTCAAAGATCATCATCTTATAATTAAGCATAAAATTTCGCATATAGAAAAGATGCTGGTTTTAAATACACGAGCACAGTTTTATGACATTTAAGAAGTACAAACTTGACTCGTCGGCTAATGGCAAAACCAGTTCTCTGCCAATGACCTGAATCCTAAGACGATGCTACGTATTAATCTACTTCAGTTATATCACTATCATTATTGGCTCTGTGGCATTGGACATGTAAAGATCTACTTGTAATTAGTGTATTGATAGTCAATCACCACGCACTATAACGGAGAAGAAAAACATCGTGATGAAACCTGCATACCATAGCGATTTGTTAGAATTTCTATGGTATGTAAAGTCCGCCAACCCGCAATAGGCTAGCGTGGTGGACTATATGGCCTAACCTCTCTCAATCGTACTCTGATTGTAGAGAAGGCCCGTGCCCTGCAGTGGTATGTATATGGGCTGATACAGTACAATACATACTTTGGAGCCAGCTGAAAATCAGTGCTGTTGTAAAACAGCGTATACTGAGCTGGTATCCATTCTCCACGCATATTACAGCAAATACCAGAATGGGCCTGTTAACTGTTACCTTATTCTTAACTTACTTGTATTTTGTTGTATTGTGTGCGTGGAAGAAATAAAAGGTTTAAATGGTTTAAATATAGTACAGCAAAATCAGTTATTATTGAAAATAAACGTCCTTTAAACCCAAGGGTTCGATTGTGATTAAGTTCATACTACCATGCAGGCCTAAAGCGGGTTGGCGGACTTCAAATTTCATATAAATTATTTTTAGGGCCTTTATGGTATTCAGGTTTCCTCACGATGTATTCTTTCACCGCTAAAGTAAGCGATAAATCATAATGTTAAATGTAATAAAATACGAAAATTAAGATTGCTTATTAATTTACTATCGATGATACCACTACTTTGTTAGCAAAAAATATAGAAGAATATATTTAAGCCAATCGGTACATCTGTGATTCTATACAAACAACATTTATTGAGCCAACTAAATAAATATGATTATAAGACTCAATGTAATTCTACCTATTCATTCCGTGCACAAATAAGGATGTTTTTAATTTAAGTATACAAATTGCGCAGGTTGATTTCTTCTAAGTGGGGACCGTTTAAGGAACTAATATTTGTGGTTTAGTTATATTCGAATTCCGATGCTTGGAAAATCATAATCTATACTAATATTATAAAGGAAGAAAGATTTGATTATGTGTTTGCTTGCATTGAATAGGTTCCGAAAATACTGAACAAATTTGAAAAATTCTTTCACTGTTGGGAAGTTACAACATCAACGGGTGGCATAGGCTATATTATTGTATTTTCAAAAATAGGGATCTTTCCTAAAACTCCAACAATGTAACCTAAGGTGTAAAAATGCCTAAAATATTGTTTACATCGCGTGTGCTGCGAAAACTATAATATGCCTATGATATGGATGGACTCAAAAATTATCTGCACCCGGGCGAAGCCGGGCAAAGCCGTTAGTGGCTTATAAAATTATACTTCACTTGAAGGAAATTTGAAAAACAATTAAGTAGCTAATATGGTTTTATTTTTATCGTATGTGACAAGAAGGATGAGAGGACGTATAACAAATATTCAAAATTGGTTAACTCTTGTCGATTTTCAGGAATACAGAATTATATCAAGTACAGGAAACTGACATCTTGCGTGAATTATATCCAAGAAGCTTCAAATTAAGACTTTGCTTCTTCCTACACGAAAATTCATTGTCGACGACTGATTACTGTACCTTTATTAGCCGTTCATCTCACGTAGAGACAAAGCAAAATACTTATAAACTTTTACTTTCATATTAACAAATTTTTTAATTAACTAAAATGAAAAAAATCCACTTCTTTCATACAACGTTTAAAATTTGTCAATAAAACGTAAACAAACTTACCCATGTTTTTAAAATTCGAACCACACGCGCGTTTCTCTTGCTTGTCGAACGTACACTGGCCACAGATTAAACAGAAGTAAGGCAGAGTGGGAATGTATCATGATGTACTTGCCTCTAATGTGTGTTGTGAGGAACACTTGTTTATTACTGAGAGGCTGTGAGTCATTCTCTTGCACTGTGATAAAACAATGCACTAGTACTATGGCCAAGTTTCTGCTGCTGATTTGCTTACATTTTTATATTTTTCCATAAACGCCGGTTCGTTTTAGTATTACCAGTGAGTGGTTGTAAAATGATTTGTCTTATAATTTTGTTGCCGGTTTCCCGCCTGATCCTAACACTTAAAGTAGGTAGTCTAGTCCAAGACGCTAATACGGTAATTATGCTTCCCACGCCATCGTTTCTGTGGAGACCACTCTATTACGCATAGGTACATCGGTCCCTATGGTGTTCTCCTTTACTACGAGCGAAATCACCTATTTATAAACTTAATTATAGGTACCATATCTTTTAAGCCACTTATAAAAAGTAAGTTTAATACTTACTATAAGTATTTGGTTACATAATTAATAGGTATGGTAAAAATACCAGAAACTGGAGGGGTTCTTCCTGGATTCTTCGAGGTTTTCAACTCTAGATACAAATTGTTGTTAAAAATAACGTTGTGTTAATTAAACAAGAAATACAGTAACATACGGATCATCCGTATTCTCAGGACAAGTTTTATTGTGGGAAATGAATCATTTATATGGGAATAGTTTAGTCCTAAACTTCTCATAAACTCTGAGGCATAGCTAATAATATTTGATTACTCAAGAAATGTTGGGACATGTAATAGAATTCCTTATATCTAAATTCTAAAACCAACGACTCTTGTCTATTAATTTATATCAATGACTTATGGGATGTGGTAGTCGTTTCATTACATACAGGGATACCCGATTGAATTGTAATGCTCCCTTGCTATACGGCAGACCCTTATATCTTCTGACATTATTTTTGTCACCCCGTCTATTAATCTCAGTATACCAGCTCTTCCTTCTAGATTTTGGCCTGTCTCTTGTTAACAGTGTTACTTGTTAGTGATTTAGCTGGCATAGGTTGAGTACAGTGGTCTCGCCGATTCTTTTATTATTTACTATTATTTACCACTATGTATCTACCACCCCAAATAGGACGATAGGAAGAAATAACAAAAAAATAGTCGTTTTTTTTTAATTTTTTTTTTGTTGAATTATGTTTGTAGTTACTAAAACGATCACCCGGTTTCGTTTTCGGTAGCAGTCTTGATATCTTATGCCCTGTGTTGTTACCGTAGGACGCATAAGTGTTCGTATAAGATGTCATCACTTAACATTCCAATTTTATTATAATCACCTTGTTTTGAGCACGAGCCATACATCATCATTTGAAGGCATGATCGTCGGGATTTTGGGTAAATCTATTGTTAATTTAGGCCAATAAACATATACCTTCTCATCATCTACTATTATATACATATTGTTTACAAAAACCCCGTTACTTAAGTCCTTGAAACGCGGGTTCCCAGGCATTGTGCTGAACAATACGTAGTAGACAGGTTTGTTCATTGTGGGAAGGGCAAATATAGTATTGCACCGTAGATTTCATTATATACACGGTTCACGTTTCTTGGAACGAGTTTTTTAATAGAACTCGTTGATTGCATTGACTAGCGGAATCTGTCTTATGGCCTTTATGCTTATGTTATCCTTATTGGTTGTATAAAGTATGTACTAAAGGCCGGTTCCTTTATATTTTTATTTTGCTATATATGAGGTCGGTCATAAAGGGTATATATAAAGCCGAAAGGCATTCCTTTCGGCTCATCATAATGAACAACTTTTCCTATTTGGCCAACCTTGAAATCGCGAAAAAAATATGTCGCTCCATACATTTTGCAGATTAAAACGATTGTTTTTGTAGTAAATGGATGTTATACTCAAAAATATATTCGATAGCCTCCGTGGCGCAGTTGGTTAGACGTCGGCTGTGAAACGAGAGGCCGCGGTTTCATTTCCGGTCTGGGTGTCTGTGAGACCTTATTTTGTTAGTAGTTTCTAATACCTACGACACAAAACTCAATCTTAGTGTGAGGTCAGGACTGTATATGTGACTATAATATAACTATACATAACTTTGTGAGATGGGTCTAATTATAATTAAGCACAATTCATGCTTTTTATGACGATGAAAGAGTTTTCTTACTTTTTTTCTCTTGTTATTGACGTATGAATTAAATAAAGAATTTATAGGTAAATAAATGAATAAATAAATTTTCATCAACCATAAACCTCCAAATTGTATTTTATAGATCTTGTAAAATTGCCCATTGTGAGTTTGACGTAGGCTGAGAATTGTAAAATCCTTGTTTCGATTCTCAGGCACATAAAACCATACTGTGTGAATTTAGACGAATGGCGGGAGAAAATCGTTTATCGCCATATAATATTTGTGTGGATAGCTTTGCATTTTTCGACAGATTCAGTGAAGTCCCTAGTATCTGTATCAGCCCATATAACTGAGATGTATATGGGCTGACAGGCCCACTGCAGAGTACAGGGCACTGGCCTTCTCTACAATCGAGAGTACGAATGAGGGCGTCTAGGCTCTTGTTTACTGGTCTGTGGTTTAGGCCATATAGACAACCACTTTACGCACCATAGAAATCGCAATGGTATGCAGGTTTTTTCACGGTCTACTCCTGATGCAGCAATTATTGAAAACAAAATGAAAGCATAAAATATATATTGAAAGAGGTCGACGTTAAACTTGGAGTTATAGAATCATAGACCATTTTATTGTGGGTAACGTGTAATTATGTAACACCAAGTGTGTAATACTGTTCATATCGTGTACCTAAAATAAACTATGCAATACATTTAAAAAATCAGATCAGAAGAAGAGGAATTAACAAAATAAAACAAACAAATTTTACGTGTACGTATACTTTTGTAAATAATGTTTGTTTTACGGTTTTTACTCAAGGTTTTCACCGTGTTCTAATCAATTTAACTTGAATAAATAACGCATAACCGCGGAATTGAGTGTTTGTTACGGAAGTGCATGGCATTAATAGCATTAAAAATCCAAATAATATATTAATCTAGCGCGTAAAATACATTACAATTTACAGCATACTTCTATAAAATTATTTAATACTAGGCAAAAACTAAAGTCAAGTGGGTTATAGAAGTTAGAATTCGGCGGCAAGACGATCAAATTAAAACTGCTATACTCCAACTAAACTACTTACCGTAGTAGTAAACTAACCTAAAACTTAGGTACCGTTTGTCGTTTCATATTTTTCAATTTTAAACATATTTAGACAGGCGTAACTCACACAATTTTGATTTCGCTTGCCGTAAAGCCACAATTCCATGATTTTAGGCGGAATGTTATTGAAATTGTGTAAGTTACGCCTGTACAAAGTTGAAAAGTATGAAACGTCAAACGGTACCTGTTAGTTTAGTTGGATAGTAGTAATATTTTCTAAAGAAGAATAGACACTCATGATCTACAAAATAGGTTAAGCCAACTATACATCCCTGACAACTACTGAAGCCGTAAATCATTGACTTATAAACGAACAGGAACATCTTTAACAATGCCTGTAACTTGTATTCTGCACGTAGAGATTTGATTAGATGCACCTGTGCATATACTGATTTAAATATGGATGAGCCGAAAGGTTCTGAAGTAGAAGCCATGAACACGCAAGCGCAGTGTCGGCTGCCCGACTAGAAGGTGACGTACAACCTGGTTAAGGTTGCAGGAAGTCGCTGGTTACAGGCGGCTTCCAACAGGTCAATGTGAAGATCATTGGGGGAGGCCTATGTTCAGCCGTGAACATTCTGTAGTTGAAGAGGGATATACGGATTTGTATCCGGATTGTTCTGGAGGTGAGCATAAACTGGAAACAAATAATAAAATACCTACTTACCTACGTCTAATTAGCATCGAATGAATGCATAATTAAATGTAACTATAATAAATATAGATTCCTCACCCATATTCCTGTTTATCAATGTGACTTTTAACCTCTAAAGCTAGAATATGTCTCGGTTTTGAATGGTATGTTTATAACTAGCCATTACTTGTAGGTAAGGAAAATTAGTTCATGTGAACAGAAACAGGGGCGTCCCTCAACACATTTCTATACTTTATTTGAGGAAATAGCTAGGTAGCTAATTGCTTTATACCTAGGAATAACAAGATATTAATCATTCCTGTGAACTCTAGCTAAACCTAAGGATCTAATAACAGTTGCTTGAAATAAAGAATGTAGGTATACTGTTGTAAATTAATTACAAAATTGCGATTTATGTAAAAAAAGCAACGGTATGTTGCTTCGAATGTGTTGTTCGAATTCAGACCCTCCTCCTTTTTTGAAGTCGGTTAAAAATAGCGATTTATTATTCAGACATCATTAACTTGAATATGGTACCTACATCAGCTATATGACTGACTATATCTGTATGACTCTCAATATCAATTTGTACAATTTCAGTCTGTACCGCCTGCGTGTTAGGTAGGTTGGTACTAGGTACAGGGCTGTCTCTCGCATTTTATTCAAATCTATGAGATATAATATCGGGCATATGGGCATCCATCGACAATTAATTTCAATTTAAGAAAAAAATTATATCTTATTCATGGATGTTTTTTTATTGCAATGAATGGCGAGACGAACATGCCGTTCGCCTGATGGTAAGCTATAGGACTGCTCATAAACAGTAGTAAAACCAAACAGCACCTCGAATAACAAAGCAATGCACATCAGATGTTAAGTCTCAATATTTCCAGTAGTTACTCTAGCTACAATGCTCTTCAATCCGAAACGTGACAATGCATTTTCACTGCTGTTTGACGGGAGAAATAAACATTGCGGTGGTACCCACCCAGATGGTCTCTCACATATGGGAGACCTACGACCAGTGGGAGTCAGTTCTATCAAGGATGGCGAGATATTTTGGAGACTGGATAACGAAATTAGTAGTTACGCATTATAGCGCCACCTATGGATACATGTTGGAAATAAATGTAACAGACAGGCTTAACAAATGTATGTAACTTTTTTCCATAGATGGCAGTGCACACCGTAATCAGAAATATTAGTTTATAAGTAAACAAAGGTATACATAGAATTTCATTTAAAATAATTAATTGGTGTTTTTAAATTAATTTTTATGTTTTTTTTTTATATGTAAAAGTATTATTGCAACTGTCAGCAGGAATTTAGTGACGCCTAGCGGACTTTTTGTGAACTATATTTGAAAATTTCGGTTTTGTTGACTGTCAAGCATTCAAGTTATTCAACGGGTGATTTTTTATTGGAAATTGTTTATATGAGATAGTAATTGTGACTTTACGTTGTTTGCGTAATTAAATACGATATTTACAGTCAAAAGTATGTTATTTGCGTGAATTGTGTTAAATATTTGTTTTGTATACTTTATCAACTATGGATCCTTTCACTCAAGTAAGTTTATTTGCGGCGATAACGGATTTCTATAATGTGAAGGTCACTAATAATTTGCAATAATCAAATATTTAACGTATATTTCCAGCGTATGTTAGAAAGAGCGAAGGCCAGACAGGAGAAAATCGACCAAAAGCTTGCTAACTCCGGCCAAGCAGTACCAAAACGAAAACCATTATCAGAGAACATTAGTGTAGTTAAAAATCAATCTTCCCCTGCGAAGTCTCCTGTTAAACCGGCGCGGGAGTCTATAACTTCGCCTCGGAAGTCCATAAAATCGGAAACGCCAGTGAAATCAGGGAATAAAAGGCAAAGTTCACAGAAGAATGAACCGGCTGTGGTTTCTTTAGTCCAGAAGCCTCGAAACGATGTAGTGGTGACTAAAAAAGAGTTTAAAAGTCCTAAAAGGGGTAGTATTACGAGACGCAACTCCGATGTGTCGGTTGAGATCAATATTTCGCACAGAAACGACATACAGATAGAAGTCCAAGTGGAAGAACGGGACGCGCCTATCAGCGTCGTCTATGATTCGCAAGCAGACAGAGGGAATAATGTTATCATTACTGAAATTGAAGGTGAGGTTTTATGCACACTTTATTCTTCAACATCATGGTTATATGTAGATTATAGGAATCTCATTAATTTATTTAAATAGAATTAATATTTTATTTTCTTAATGCCAAAAGCTATGTGAATCATATTTTTTTATCCTCAGATCTTTTATATTTTATAAAGTAAAGAACTGATTGTCTCTATAAATCTGTTTAATACTAGAAAATACCTTCTAATTGGATAGTATAGCACTTAGAACTTTTCAGCATCATAATTTTGATTCCTTTCTCTAACATCAAGGCAAAATATTTGCTAATAATCCATCAATCAGCTTGCATATATTCAAAATTTCACTACATAACATACTTTGCAGCTGGACTGGTGAGCATGGTACGGAAGCCTCTCGTAACAAATTATTGATACTGCTGTCTATCATTAGGCTCTATTGCTGTATGCGATAGGGACATTAAATAATCTAGAGATTAACCAATATGTATTAGATACTCATTAAAATATGTATCACAATTATCCCATCAATAAATCACATAATTATGCAAAAAGCTTTTAGAAACATAACACTATAACTTTTTATAAATTATATAGCTTATAAAAAACATTTTTTATTATAAATATCAAAATACAACACAAAGAAAATTATACCATTTTTTACGGTCACTATTTTATCAAATTCAATCATGCATAACTGACCGTTACAATATGAAAACTTTCATACTCATCCTAATAGGTAATTAATAAATTACATAAAACCAGTTTCCCTATACAAATAAACAGATTTACACCAGTTGCGGTTCAAACATTACTCATCCTTAAGATAAACAGTTCCAGTAAGTCAATTAGTAAATTTTGTTTTTCGCTAATTAAAACAAAGGTAATGAATGTCAATGTTTAATGTTATGGTCATTTCTTGTGTTGTTTTGTTTGTGGTCACTCTTGTTTTGTGTAGTGTTTTGTTTAAAAAGCTATGTCGCTTACTGAAGGTATTTTGTTGTTTCTAAATCTAATAGGATTAATTTATGTTTTTTTCTGATTAAAATGTACTGTTACCTATTAGTTAGTAATAAGGGCTGTGTGTACAGACAGTATATGGGATATATTTAAACCTTTTTAGCAGCATTTCTATTAAAAAGTAAATATTGGAGTTATATCATGAAAATAAAGTGATGGGTGATGATCATATTAATTTCACATTTAAATAATGACTGTTTTGCATCAATCCTTTTTCTAATAATGGTTGAATTTTGCATTCAATCAAACTGCCTACAGTTTGTAGGGTTATGAAGGGCCTACCCTTTGTGCTGTTAGTGATAACAATAGCATCCTTATTGACAACAGCAGTACAAGGATAAATCCCTCTAGAAGTTTGTTATTTGTGGTGAAAAAGTACTTACATGGCATTAATTAAGATATATGCTCAATCTTAACATAACTGCCATGCTAATATGAGTCACATTATTTCAGACGACACATCCAAGAAATTGGAGAAGATAACTGACGGTGACATGTCGGAGCAGAAATCCGAAAAAGCTGTACTCCGACACAACTTTAAATCAAGACTGGATAGATTGGGCAATTTATATTCAGGTAATAGCATTATTTTGATGGTTGCTTTACTATAACTCCAAAAAAAGTTTTTAAATGAAGAGACTGCTAGGTTTTTCGTTTAGGACCAGCTTGTAAGATGTTGAAATAAGTTTACAAACACATTTCACTTATTAAATAGGGCAGAGTCGTGCATCCTGTGTCGATAATTTATTTAGATTACCTACTAGGGTTGAAAAGGAAGAGATAACAACGGTTTCGAATCTAGTAATACAAATATTGTAGGTTCATTTTACAATGTATGAATTAATTCTAACTCCTTTTAAACTGTTCTTTTTAAATAAATAAAATAGCTACATACATGCTAATATGTAATATGTATTTCCTATTATCATTAAAATTCGCTATATAGTTTTAAAGATCCAAGTTTCATAGAGATAGCGGGTAGTGTGCAAGGTATAAGACAATTTTTCTTACACAAGTCAATTCTAAAACCCTGGGCTAAAGTTAATCTCTTGTCACCCGAGATAATGAATAAGGCCCTACATGTAGATCATCTTAGCATTCCTCAGAATGTTATATATATAATTAACTTTGAACTCCAGATAAGCCGGAGCTCTCCTCGCCGATCCACCGCACGGAGTGCGAGTTCTCTGCGGGGACTCCGCCCCCGGCGCCCAAGGAGCCTCGCCAACACGACGCCAAGAAGAAGTTCGGACGCTTGGCGGCGCTCGCCGACCAAATCAACAACTGGGAGGATGACTTGTCGCATCATAACTTTGTGAGTAGAATTGTAATTGTTTATTTTCATATCAGATTCGAATTGTATCTCAGAACAATATGAAAAATCAGTGTATATTACATTTTCACCATGCACCATTAATCACAAAGCAATGCTTGGCATTCCACTGCGCTCGCCAACCTGAGACATAAGATTTTAAGTCTGAATATGTCCAGTAGTTAATCTGGCTACAATGTCCTTCAAATCGGACTACAACAGAGCATTTATACTGCTGTTTGGCGGGAGATATAGATATTGCAGTGGTACATACCATGGCTTCTCACATATGAGAGACCTACCCCCAGTAAAAGTGTGGTGAACTATAGTCTAACAATCCAACGGCTGTATAGGAATAGGCGATTGAGGGGAGGTACAGTATAGTATTAGCCCATATACGTCCCACTGCAAGGCAGGGAACTCTTCTTCAATTGAGAGTACGATTGAGAGTGGTCAGACCATATAGTCCACCACGCTGGCCTAATGCGGGTTGGCGAACCTTTTCATAGAAATTCTTATAAATCGCTATGCTATGCAGGTTTCCCCACGTTGTTTTCGTTCACTGTTTGAGTGTGTGGTGATTGACTATCAATATACACATGACTCCGAAAAGTCAGAGGTGTGCCCTGGGACTCGAATCTGCGACAACCGTGAACATGTTGGTATCCGGGTCTGATCCGTTTACCAACAGACAACCACGCACTTACAGTACAGTAAACACCACTAATAAAGTCCATTATTATTTACAGCATCCAGAGCCAGTGAAGAAAGGTGCAAAACCCGCGCAACCAAAGAATAAACTGGAGGAATCCACATTGGACGTGTCAATACATTCCATCAAAGATATTAACAAGGTTCTGCAGTCAACTACCACCAAAACTAATCAGGTATGTTTGTATTTATTTTTACTATGATGTACTTTAATTATATGGCCTAACCACTCTCAATCGTAGTCTCGATTGTAGAGTAGGCCCGTGCCCTGCAGTGGGATGTATATGGCCTAATACAGATACATGATGTACTTTAATTAGATTGCATTTTTCTTACCATCAGATGTTTTGTGTTCACTTTATTATGCTAGTATAATAAATGCAAATGATAATGATTTTGGTTGTGGTGGAAAATTCATATCTCGAATAGTAGTCACAGCCGAGTGAGTGGACACCTACCAGTCACAGCCGCGACCAGTCTTTTTTTTTTGTATTTTTATTCTGTGTTTATATTAACAATGTCTGTGTATGTTGCGACTGTGACAAATAAATCGTATTTCTTTCTTTCTTTCTTTCTTTCTAGTCGACACCAGTAAGTAATAATAAATACACCCACATACAATATCTATAGTCCTGATCCCACACTAAGTCGAGTCGTGGGTCTACTCACGAACAACGAGTGTTTACGGTCTCACAAACACCCAGACCCGAAACAAATATCTGTGGTTCACACAAATATTTGCTTCTATTGCTATTTATTCAAATACTAATATCAATTATACTAAACGGATGCTATTTCTTTCTAAAGGCATCGAAATTCATCAAACCAGCATCTCCAAAGAAAGCGGCGGTCAACGAGTGTCAACGGTTGGAGAAGCAGATAGTAGCAGAATTGGTGAGTACCTAGATATAAGCACTTGCAATTTAATAATGTGTTCCTTTTTAGCATTTCTATCTGAAATTATAGTGCAATATATAAAAAATAATTGGATTTTGGGGACCAATTTTGAGAGTGTTGATAAATGAAATATAGGGAAAGTACGGAATAAAACATACGAAATAAAAAATACAATTCAAAGAAAAACGGGTAAGTATTTGATTAAATTATTATTTGATGGCAATGAATTAGATTTGTGTTTCACTGCATTTTTAAAGTAATTTAGTTATATTGTCTTTATTTAAAATACGTTATTTGAAACAGTACATATTTATAATTTTACAAATACTACATATTCAATAAATACATTTGTTAAACCACATTTGAAAGAGAAAAAATGTAGTAAAACACATTTCTAAATACAAATGTAAATAACTAGAATATAAATAGTCTCCTTGCAACTAACTACACTCAGCTTCCTACGATTGGTTCTGGTGGGGGTTAAATGTTTTATGTTAAGTGGATATGTTAAGCGATGATCGCCGCGGCTAAGGCAAAACAGATTAAATACTTAGTTATTTATATATACTGAGGTCTATGAACATATTAAGTACCTATATATATATGCTTTAAGAAGCTATTTATTTAAAATATAATTACAAGACTTATTTATAACTTCTAAACATATAAGTATTTCAAAAGGAATGATTGTGTTTAAAGTTTCCTATATTTTCTTAAATCATGGTATGCAATTCAGTTTGTTTTGTGAATTAAATCTTAACAAAATATTATAATATATTGTAGAGCTTGTCTATAAAGTAATCTAATTGCATCCTTTATTGTTTAATAATTTCATTACACTTTTAACAAATTATATTTTAAATTCTGCTTTTTGTAATATTATTTACATATAAATTATTGAAATTAAAATAGCCAATATGTCTACATTATGTACATTCTAAGTACTAAGCCGCAAAGTCCTAGCTGCGGTGGTATTCGAAGCGTTGCATCATGCGGTTTGGAGATCGGTGCGGTGACCCAAAACCGAGAGTAAATAAATAGCGTTTTGTATCTGTTAACGCGGGCATTAACGATGTTTAAATTCTAATGTTTGTAATGAGAATCGGAACGAAAATACTACAAGTCGTCGAAATGCGTTTTGTTAAACAGTAAACATGCCGTGTTAACGTGTCGTCGGTAAAAAATGCTACATTTTGTATTTAGTGTGCTGTAATATACGTCTAAAGGATTTTCTTTGTGGATATGAATCTAAATATTTAAACGGAGAATTTTCGCTCATTAATATACAATTCAGTACTGATGTACTGGAAAATTAATAAATTGTTATGTACAGTTAACTTTGTTTCGGAAATACAATGGTACAAACAGATATGGTTTAAAACATTTTCTTGCGATCCTATTTGCCTCGAGTGCTAAGTATAAAGCGATTCTTCAAAATTGAAGCACCAAAAGTTATGTTTCAATGTTATTGTCATATAAACAATAAAAATAATGATATCATCTCAACTGCTAATCATTTCTATATTAGCAAGCGCTAACAAAACGCTATAAATCTAATTCTTCCTGATTGACACGTGGTTTTGTACTTTGTAAAGTGTAAACACGTCGCCATTGCGGTGCGTTGTCGAATTTGCGTGCGTAATAACGAGTTGTTTATACCGAAACGACCTTTGCACATCGCTCGCGGTTTTTTTGTGCCGAGAGCCGTGGAGTAGCTATTATTTTACAATTTTTAAAAGTGATCTGGTTGGATAATTATACATATACATTTCATTCATTTTTTATGTCGAATAAAGTTTAATAACATATAATTATCTGGGGATTTTAGTGACGAATATGATGGAAGTCATACCAGGTTTTGTCTTATAACAAAAACCAATGATATCAATTTAAAATATGTTTTATATTAGACGCTTAATAATTATAATACGAGTATGTTTAGTTATTCTATAGTTGCAGATATCTATGATTCTTTATCAGTTAATCCGTTATATTAGGATAATTTTAACTGCTAATCTAAGTATCCACAAGTAAATGTAAACCTGCCTGATTTACCACATGGTCCCTAAACACATCGCCCGCGCCATTGCGGTGCGTTGTCGAATTTGCGTGCGTGATAACGACCTGTTTATACAAAGACGATATTTGCATAGTGCTCTGCGGATTTTGTGTGCCGAGACCTATGGGGTCGCTATTGGTTTGCAATTTTTTATTAGAAATATAAAGTATATAATGGTCTTCTTGGTTATTCATCCGTATGTTTAGAGACGGCGTGGTTAAAGAACCCTGAGGTTGAAACCGGTTTAAAAATAGGATAATAAAAGCTAAAGACTGTAAAATAAACCTAGAAGATCTCATAAATTATAGGATGTCTTAAGATGTTCGGTGAGTTAACAGCCTAGTCTAGTTTATTACTACAGATTTTAGAAAGTAAAATTAAAAATAATTTAGAATATAAAAATAAATTTTGTAATTGGCATATTACATTTCATGACGTAAATCTATAATAATACATTAAAACTATCATTTTATTAGATAATGTCTGCGTTAAGTTATTGAATTTAATATCATAATAAGACCATATGAAATTATAGAACGTATGCCTTCTTTAATATTTATATTTAGACTTGAGTTGTCCATATGTAATGATAACAAAAAAAAAATAACAAAACCAATCGACTCCATTCCATATTGTGTTAATAATCAAGGATTACAGTCGCGCCACGCGCTGACAATTTGACCGGGCGCCCGCTTCGCATACTGATGGTCGATTTTACAATCTTTACTACGATCGCAACTGCTTAGCATCTCGCCTTAAACATTCCTTTACATCTCGGATTCTGTTGGACGCTGTGCGGTGTATATTCGCAATGCAAAAGCTTACCAAGTAAGGCGATATTTAAGTCTTGCTAATTAAAAAAATTGCTTGTAAAATTATTTTCTATTTGGTTCAAATAATCTAGGTTAGTTTTCTTAGAGATATTCTTCGTTTGTGCAGCTTTAAAATGCTCTGAAAAGTAGTTTAATAGGTACAATTTAAGATCAAAACCAACTTGCAGAAATGTTACCTTAGCGATATTGACGAAAGCCTACTAATCTTGATTCCTTCTTGCCCCACCTTTTTTATAAATGGAAGGCTGGAAGTTACTAATTTCCTGAGTGTCATTACACCCAAAAGTGTTCTAAGGGGGCCGTGATAGCTGTTTAGAGTTCTTTTGCTACGTTATTTGCAGAATATTTTTCTACGTACAAATATTAGCAATATGCGCATTTACCAAGTATCACGTATTTATTGAAAGTCTCGATCTGGTTTCCCTCTATATGTGAGTCAATGCCGGCAAAAGCACGTGACTTGGCAGAATTGCGACGGATTAACAGAATCCTTACGTTTATCGCTCGTGTTTATACAGGACGTTTCCAAAGAATATAAAAAAGTTCATGCACGTTTTACATCTATAATTGTTTTAATCTAACATATTGTATTTTTCGGTAAAACGTAAGCAATAAGTCCGCCCCGTGACCATGAAAGCTGTAAAGTGATCGAAACGTCGAGAAGATAAAAATGTAAAAATTAAACCAAATTCGTGATAAAATCCATAAATAATACTTTTATTTCAACGTAAACAATAACGTAATAATCGATGATAAGTTCTTAATAAGTTGTAAGATCTGTGTTTTATTTATTCCATCTCGGTTGGTAAAGAACGACTTTTATCTAACGCTTCTAGAGCAAAATTTCTTCGTCATTGATAATGTTATAAATATAATGATATAATAAATAACTTTTTGCGCTCACAGATATGATATTAAGTAATAAATTAATTTTGGAGCAAGCTGTATTTTACCTCGCGCGCGTACTGGTCTTGCGTCCTTAAACAGCGTTGATTTTTCATTATTTATCGTTTAGCTTTTATTAACATAACATTATAAAACTTGTCAGTTTGTGTAATTAGTAATTTTCTGACTGCAAAGCGACTGCCCTTATGATATTTGCGGTCCCGATAGAGTATCTATGCCCAATAGACAATAATTAACCGACTACAAAGAATAAGGTTTTCAATTCGGCTGTATGTATTATTTTTTCAGTATTCAACAGTAATACAGTTCAATCACCGAACAAGAGACGATAGAAAAACCTTTGCTTTTCGTATATTTTTTTTGTGCCTATGATTTTATTTTATTATTTACATTATGAAAGCTTACGGGTTCATAAGTTTTGGTCTTATAAAAAAAAGTTAAACAACCTGAATTCAGTCGCTTTCCACTAGATGGCGCTGTGCGGGTATTATTTGTTGTTGATCAGAATAAAAATAATAATAATATTTTCTACTGATAAACTCATACCATGTACATGATATTATGTACACAAAATGACAGCATCCGTGGCGCAGTTGGTTAGACGCCGCCTGTGAAACGAGAGGCCGCGGGTTCGATCGCCGCACCGAGAGAAATGTTTGTGTGGCCCACAAATATTTCTTTTGGGTCTGGGTGTTCGTAGGATCGAAAAGTCTCTCGTAGTTCCTGGTACCCACAACACAAGACTCGATCTTAGAATGGGGTGAGGACTATGTATGTGATTGTTGGGTGTTATTTATTTATTATTTATTTAAAATCTAACAACTCATAACTTCGCGGGAGCACGCTTATCAAAGCTATATTGAATAAATAATAGGGTAGATATTAGATAAGGTTATCATTTTTATATAATGAGAGAAAGTGGTCTGGTAGTGGAATGGTACAAACTAATTCGACAGCTACGTCACAGCTCCGATAGCCGTGATCGTCTAGTGGTTAGGACCCTACGTTGTGGCCGTAGTAACCCAGGTTCGAATCCTGGTCACGGCAGTGAAAACTGTCGCGGCGGGGCATTTCTTTTTGTTTATTTTAAAGATTATTGGTAGTAAATTATGACTATATTCATACATAGTATGTTGTGTAGTTTTGATACCAATATTTTTTAGAAAAAAATATTTCAGATCCGAACTGATTATTGTACTACATTATCTAGTCAGGTTTTAGTATACATTTGATTGTTATAGAATAAGAAGTAGTAATTTAATTCCAAGCAAATATTCACCCAAACGAAGTCGGGCTGCATTGCTAGTTCAATGATAAATATTAATATTTATAGGTCAAGACACAAGATACATGTATTACTACGAGTACAGATGTATGAAATTGTAAAATGATGTTGTAAAGCCTTTTATTATGAAGGTTATATCAATAAATTGCTGGCTTTTATATAAGTTGTACTACCAGTTTATTTTCTTGGTAATCTCTTTAATCTACAGCGATAAAAGTATTTATTACTTAAATTAAAAAGTTACAGGATAATTTACAAAGTTATTGTTGACGATAATTAAGAATTTACGGACTTATTTACAAAGTGATTGTTGTTGATAACAAAAGAAGCAGCCTAAATATTTAAAATTAACGGATTGGTTCTTAGAGACCCCGCTGGCCTAGTGCAGATTAGTAAGAATAGAAATTTAATTGCAAAATATTTAAGGAAGGACAGATTATAGCATTCAGCCTAATTTAATCCGTATGTTTTAATTTAGTTAGGAATAAGGTATTTGATTTAGGTAGAATCATATTTATCTACACTAAAAAAATAATACTAAAAAGATTCCGACTATTTGAGAACCTCCTTCTTTTTTCGAAGTCGGTTAGAATAGAAAAAAAAAAACGCATTTTATTGGTTGTTTAAAATCTCCGTATTTTTACAACTGGCTGTTGAGTGTCTGTAGAAAATATGTAAAGTATTACGCTTAAAGTGATAACTCTTGTAGAGCACGTAAGAAACAAAGAACAACATTCGCCACAGCAATTCATATCTGTGAAGAAAGCAATATTTTAAACAGTGCATAAACATAAAACGGTTTTCAAGAAACGCACTCTTTAAACGCGCACCTTTTGAAGTCGAATGTACGCGTCGACCGCTCGCGTCGCTTTTTACAGCTTATTTTGAAGTTTTACGACTTATTTTTGAGGTTTTACGACTATATTTAAAGTCGGGGCTGTGTGGGGCCGATGGAATCGCAGCCCCGAATTTCACGCGCCAAGGCCGAGGTACAGGGACACACATATTGTAATCGATCGGATTTGGAGATTTGAGATAAGATCTTTGATGTTTACTTGTGATAAAGTAATGGTTTTGTTGGAGCTGTTTTTGTTTAAATGTACGTCTTTCTTTCTTGTTAGTTGCCCATAACCCACATAGTTATATTGGAAAATTTTGGCTATATTATTAGTGCCAATTTTAGTATTAAATAATGCCAATTTCAGTATTACTAGTAATAACAGCCATTACTAGTATTTTGTGTGGGATTTGTAAGAGACCCAAGGTGACTGGGTGAAGAGATCTTTGAGATCATTGTGGCACGCCTTATCTTATCAGCTATGCCAAATCAGCAAATAAACAAACTAAGCCAACGGCACCCCTTAATTTCTCGCGTGCTGGGCGGTCGTCCTACTGCGTGGTAATAGGCTCTCTTCCTGTCACACGGTGGGACCGAAATAATTTTGGCGAACTATGTGTGGCACTAGTCACATATCTGCCTAAATTCTCTTGGTAAATATTTACGTATATTTTTTTAGCATAATACCCACCTATCTATAATTTACTGCAATTTTACCAGTATGTCTTCATCCTTAACCGCATTCCATACGTTCTGCCATTTCTCTCAATAATGACGTTGTTGTATGCGCGAGAGCATTTCCTTTGTTTTGTTTTACCGAAACACGGTTTTTTTTTCGTAAAAAGGTTGAATGTGGCCAGACCTTTGTTAGTTTTTTTTTTCTCTGAGTGCCATTCAGTTCGAGACTCCCATTTCGAAAGGGTAATAAAAGTGGATGTAGGCGATTCAATGCTTTGTTGTTATACTTTGGTTTGTTTGCGGGTTTGCTTGTGGTTTTTCTTTTATTGCTCGATATTTTTGTTTTGTAATTACTCTTATTTTGGTATTGTTGTATACGAATATTTTTAAATAGTATATATTTTTTGGCGCAGTTTACCAGGTAGGCTTAAAACAATTCATTTATCATATAAAAATACTGTATTTTGCATATTTGCTGTTCTAAAATATATGCCATAAAATAGATAATTTTGCAACATGCACAAAATCAAATTGATGGAGGCTCCGTGGCGTGGTTGATTTAACGCCGGCTGTGAAACGAGATGCTGCGAGTTCGACCCCCGCACCGGGACAAATGTTTCTGAGGCCCACAAATATTTGTCTCGGGTCTGGGTGTTTGTGAGACCGAAAAGTCTCTCGTAGTTCCTTATATCCATGACACAAGACTTGATCTTAGTGTGGAGTCACGACTATGTCTGTGTCTGTTGGATGTATTTATTTACAAACATAAACTCGCGTCTTTTTCCCAGAAGGGGTAGGCAGAGGTGCTTGGACACCCATATTTTGCCTTGTATGTTCCGTCCCACGATGTGATAGGTGGCGAGCCTATCGCCATATCGGGCACAAATTCTTGACTCCGGGTTGATAATGAATAGAAAAATCCAATACCACTTTGCCCGACTCGGGATTCGAACCCGAAACCTCAGCTTTGCAAGGGCGCCTTAGTACAACTACGCCACCGAGGCAGTCTTAGGGCAGTGTATTTATTTATTTAATTTATTTAACCAATACCCACCTTACTTAACTCGTGCCAACAGGTAGAAGAACGGTATCGCGACGTATAATAACAAAATTAGAATATGTACATTCAGCTTATGTTATCATTTGAATGGGTCATTTGTTGTGGAGATGCATGGTTATTGATAGTTTTCATACATTCCTTAAAGGGTAATAAAGTGTTGAAACTTCATCATATTAAGACTCTCGCTTATGCGACATGCCTTGAAAGACGAAAATTATATTTCAGGTAGGTACTTGTTTAGTGAGGAGTAATAAACATTTAATATTTTCGCTTTCTCAAAACCAGACCACGAGACTGGTTGATATCAGAACTTTTAAAACCGAATTTTGTGTTTTATCTGATATATTAATGCCAGACTATCAAAGACCAGTGAAACTAGCCCGAATTTTCTATTAAATATCCTATCATCTTCTCATCAGCCACACAAAGTCCACTGATGAACATAAGCCTCCCCCAAAGATCTCCACATTGACCTATTGGAAGTGGAATGCAGTGACTTCTTGCAAACTTAACCAGGTCGTTCGTCCACCCTGTAGGTGGGCGTCCGACATTGCGCTTGCCTGTACGTGGCCTCCACTCCAATACCTTCCTGCCCCAAAGGCCTATGTATCAGGCCATATACGTCCCACTGCAGGGCACTGGCCCCCTCTGCAATCGAGAGTTGCGATTGAGAGTGGTAAGGCCATACGGTTTACCACGCTGGCGTAGTGCGGTTTGGCGGACTTTACATACCACAGTAATTCGTACAAATCGATATGATACGCAGGTTTTCTCACGATGTTTTCTTTCACCGTTATAGTGCGTGGTGATTGACTATCAATACACACGTGACTCCGAAAAGTCAGAGGTGTGCCCTGGGATTTGAATCCGCGATCACCATGAGCATGTTGGCGTCTGGTCCGTTTACCAACAGGTCACCACGCACTTATACATTATTGATATTTAATGCACGTGGCATACGAACGCATGGTAACAACTCGTAACACGACGAGATTCACTTTCTAAGTAACTCGGTGTGACGGTCAAGGGCGTCTTAAATTACGTGCCGGTTATCGCATTTGGTATTCAAATTGTCAAGTGGTTTAGTTTGTGACTTATGTTTTATATCTTCTACTTGGTTATTTAGCAGAAAGTAAATTGATGTGCGTCTGTATATAAAACAGCAGAACGGGTTCTGTGGCGTACTTTGAGTGAGGCCTATGTCCAGCAGTGGACTGCAACGGGCTGATGATGATGATGACTAACATAACAGGTCTTTCGGCAAAATTGTATTTTCATAAACAAAAAACTAGATTTCTATTTGAGAACTGAACTAAGGTATTCACACACTTGGTATGGCCAGCTCTAGGTGCCACCGCATCAACATGGAACTCAAAAAAGCGTTGCATAATTATTTTTAAACCTCATGCAACATAATGAAACTGCATGATTGACAAGCGAAATGGTAAGAAAGCACCGTGCAACACTCGATAAATCATTTCTGTTGTAACAACACTTAAACTGTCGTTAGCATTGTTGTAGATTTCGTTTCCTAGTACATTTGTTTGCATAATCCCTGGATTTGTGTCGTCCTTACCGTGAAGATAGGATCTTTTTGTTGCGACATGTTATGGTTGTTGAGGAAAGTAACAACTAGGTAGATAGTCATCATAAATATTGTGTCATGAGGTGTTTTCTCTGTCTCACTCTCAAAGAGACTCTATAATCCGACACGACGAAGAATGTTTGGTTCCGTACGTACAACTGTACGAATATATCTAGGTAGGTAGGTAGTTACTCCACAAAATGCTCGAATCCTCTATCGTACGTCGCAACCATAGGCTTTTTTTTATTTCTATGAATGGTGCGACGTGCATGCCATTCGTCTGATGGTAAGCGATAAGACCGCTCATGAACAGTAGCAAAGCCAAACAGCACCATAAATTACAAAACACTGCTGGGCAATCCACTGCGTTCGCCATCCTATGACATGAGACATTTTTTTTGTGTGATTTTGTCTCTGAAGTCACTAAAACTACCACCAGGCTTCGTTTTGATAGCAATGTTGATATACCCTGTACAATAATTGAATCCAATGTCTTGATCGAACATTCATTAGATATATTTACATACCAACCAACAGGTCTGCCTTCTAGTAAACAGCGTGCGGTCATACATGCCCTATATGGGAGCATCGCAACGCGAACCCACTTCCGATGCGAGAGACCGGTTGCAACCCGCTCTGCTAGTCGTAGACTTTGTAAATACCTTGTAGTTTGTAAAATGTAGCTTTAAATTGTTGTAAATGTGTACTAGGGCATTTACGCTTGCATATAAAATAGATCGGGAGGGCAAAAGTGAAGGTGCAAGAAGCAAACTATGGCTGAAGTATAGGATTTTTCTAGTATGTATCATACGGTCTTTGGGCTTAGTAGTCGGATTTGAGACGTAGCTAAAGGGAGTTAAATAGGATTTTTTATACGGCGCCATAAAATCTCACGATAATAGAACGAAATGACACAGTCAAACTTCTGCGTTTGGTCGTTTCCTTTCGTCTATCATTCGTAGGTCTTGGATAATGCGATTGATTAAATTACTTAAATGAATACTTTTTGACATGTAACAGCTTAGTTGGCACACTTTGATACTTCAACAATAATTATATTGTTAAACAATGTACTTAAAAATATTAACATTAATAACAAAGGGATATTTATTGTATGAATACGAACAATACACAGATAATAACTTCCGTTTTAATTTTTGTTCATCTGCACTCACCGTGTATGAGTTATGAGTGTAATTAATCCTAGATTGACAATCACACGTGCTATATTTCAATCGCTTTATATCGCCACTAATAGGTTTACAGAATAAGTTTCTGTATCGGCTATAGAGTATCTACTCAGATCTTGCTTCCACAGAAGTTTAAAATCTCTCCGAATTGTGTCTTTAAATTATATGACGTCGTCTGTGGCTAAGATGGGGGAAAAGGCAGCTGTGAAACGAGAAGATGGGGTAGCAAATAGTAGTTTCATTTTCTGGAGGATGAAAATAACTTCCTAAGACACAAACTAAATGGCAATTATCTTAGGACTTCTACACAAAACTGCGATGCGACGTCGCATCGTCAAAATCGACGAGCTCCCTCGACGCATCGCAAGAACTTGCGAATTGATTCACAACGCGCATTCCTGCTTATTTTTTTTTCTTTATTTTCTTGGCAATAACAGAAGTCCGTGTTTTTTCGATCCCGATCACGATCTATTTATAAAATATATTGAATCGCGGAAGGGAAACGGCTTTCGTACGAAATCACACCAATTCGTGTCTTAGTTTTCTACCTTGTGAATTTGCATCGCGCCAATTCATAGATTTAAGTACAAGCCCATGTCCTGAGACACGTGATTCTTAGATATATATATATATATATACTAGCGGCCCGGCCCAGCTTCGCCCGGGTGCAAATAGATTTCTCTACAATAATATGTACGTATTATACATATAAACCTTCCTCTTGAATCACTCTATCTATTAAAAAAAACCGCATCAAAATGCGTTGCGTAGTTTTAAAGATTTAAACATACAAAGGGACATAAGGACAGAGAAAGCGACTGTTTTATACTATGTAGTGATTATGTTCAAAATATTTTTCCAAACTATATGCTTAAATGAACACATAGTAGATTTGGCCTAATTTTATACCAAACCAACCATCTATATGTCGTGTTTGTTTTGTCGCACCCCAATAAAAATAAAATCAATACAATCGAACCCATTATCACTAATGCGTTGGTATCGAGTTGCATTCGTATCGAATCGAAAAAAGATACCGTTTATGCGTTCAATGAATTTATTTAATTGGAACAAAGTGTAACACGATATTTGTGTGTTTTGTACACATTGGTGATATTAACATTTTATTATTATGTTTGTTTTGGATCTCGTAGTTGGTCATAATATTATTAAAAAGTAAAGTTAAAAACTATCAACATATGCATGCATCACATCAGCATGGCTGTGGGTGCGTTGCTTGTTCCCTTTTGAGAATAGAAAATAGGCTAATATTATTTACTGAAAATTATTCCATTAATGGAACCCTGTCCTTGGACATCCTAATAGAGAAATGCTGCCTAATAGAGAAATGAGAAGGTAAAATCTAAGTACATAGTGGATAGCCATCATAAATATTGTGTCAAGAGGTGTTTTTTTTTTAATTATTGCCAGGAATATTGACACGAGCATGCCATACGCTTGATGGTAAGCCATACAACCACTCATGGTCAGTAGCAAAACAATTAATGTGATTGGTACCATCAAAGGTGTTAAATTAGATATGTCGCGCCGCCTAATGAATATTATTAACGTGATACCTCATTAAACCTATCCCACATTTCACCGCATAATAATTTTAATTAAATCATTTTTGTACATTTCTTGCAATATAACCCTGCCAAATTAAAAAACTTTTATAAATCTGCAGCGACAGTCAAGCAACTGGCTGTATGATTCCGGTCGTGTTATAGTTTGTTGAACTTGCGTTTTTGCGCATCATTTACCGGTAGTCGCGGAACAAAGTCTTTTTATCCGGCACTTTGTATGGGTGCGTCGAACTTGTCTGAAACTCGGCGTCAAGTTGGAAGTGATGGGTGCCCTAATTTTATGTCCGTTGTAAAATCTTTCCTAAATAAAAATAATATGTTGAGACTTGTGATAGAAAGATCAATGTCCATTTTACTGCAGCTTTTAGTAAACACCTAGGTAATTTAGTCGAAAGAGGTAAAATAAAGTGTTGATATATCAGGATTCCTGCGAAGGCAAGCAAGAACTAAATTGATCTATCTAGTTTTCTACTCGGCATTTATAATTTTCCAGTTATTATAGATGTTCATGGGCGGCGGGATTATCAAATGCTTTGATTATTCGTTTACCGAGCTTATGATGTAAAAAATACGATAGAAAATGTTCAACTTATTCTCGCAAATTAACTGAGAAGTTCGCTTATATGATAAGCGTTCAACTTATTCTCGCAAATAGGCGTATCGACTGAGAAGTTTGCTTTCTGTGCTGAATCTCAAGGGTTTGTTTCTCTGATAAATATATAGAAAATATAGTTTATGTTGTACGTACGAATTTAGCGTTTTTATGCAAGATACATTTCGTATAGATTAAAAATATGTGCGAATAAAATCGGTATCGCAAAATTCCTAGCTCTAAGATGGATGGAACACATTAGATGCAAGACAAGTGCATTGCTACACAAATATGACATTTGAATTTCGGCGTTTTAAGAAGTCATTGGCATTTAACGCATGGGGTATGTCTATCATAATTTCGGCTGGACACACACTTAAGTAGACGGAATTGGTTAATAGACTTGGATCAATTTAAAAAGGGCATTTCATTTTCCCATATATCAGGCTAGTAACGAGGCTTAAAGAGAGTAATGTCCTCTGGGTAGGCAGCGACTTTGTTGTGCTAGCCCCCTGGCACTACGGAGGTCCATGAGCAGCGGTAACCGCTTACCATCAGGCGGGCCGCTAGTTCGTCTGCCTACAAGGCAATAAAAAAAAATAGTATGGTGGATTATTCCCAGATTCCAATAGGCTTCATACGGAAGGTTACTAAAGTTGTGGAGTTCCCTAGGATTTTCAATCCGATGAGCATGCTAGCATAAAGCCGACTGGCGACTTGCAACAATTAATAATTTCAAGCAAATTCGTCAATAAAAAAATCTTATCTGCTAGCCCAATCATTGTACATACATACATAAACTCACGCCTTTTTCCCAGTAGGGGTAGGCAGAAGTGCCAGGACATCCACATTTCGCCTTGTATGTTGATAGGGGGCGAGTATATCTCCATATGGGGCACAAATTCCTGACTCCGGTCTGATAATGGATAGAAAGATTCAATATCACTTTACCTGACCAGTGATCGAACCCGAAACCTCAGCTTTGTAACCGAACCGTAGTACAACTACGCCATAGAGGCAGTCCAAACCTTGTAGTTGCGTATTAAATAATCATTTTCGCTGTGTTCATGTATTTAAATTGTAATTGGTGTTATTATGTAGGCGGTTCTTATTTTTTCACGGCTTAGCACTTGCGAGTAATTACAGATAAAAAAACGATAAATACTTTTGGGTTTCCGCTGACGCATACTGCTCTTCAATGTAAGGGTATTTCCCATACTAATAATTATATTTTAAGTGATTTAGAAGATACTATCAATAGCAAAAACACGATATGTGCCGTGGTTCAATATAGATATCTTAAGAATAATCTAGAATCTGGTGGTAGGTCTTTCATATGTGAAAGGCCATCTGGGTAGGTACCACCACAATGTCTATTTCTCCCGTCAAACAGCAGTGTGAATGCACTGTTGTGTTTCGGATTGAAAGGCATTGCATCTTATGTCTCAGGATGGCGAGCGCAGTGGAATGCCAAGCATTGCTTTGTAATTCAAGGTGTTGTTTGGTTTTGCTACTGTTCATGAGCGGTCGTATCGCTTACCATCAGGTGAACGGTATGCTCGTCTGGCTTATGATAACAATAAAAAAAAAAAGAAAAAAAGTCTTCCATTGAAAACAGATTCCTCTTTATGTAATTTACAAATAGCCGTTGCAATTAAACAACGTTGTCAAGCGTCAAAAGGTGATTAGCATTGTTATTTCCTGCGCTTATAAAGTTTTTCTTCAAAGTATAGTCACGTCATACGTAAAACTACGTATTACACGAAGATATGTGTAACATAAAGCATACAACTTGTTATTTAGAATTGATAGATTATTTCGAATATCGGTCAGGTAACTTACTAGCAATCAGGAATGTCGGTTTCGTATAGCACATCGGTAAAAATATTCAAGAAATAAAACCCCAAAATATACTGAAAGTCACCGATTACGTTTGACATGAAGCCTGGGCAAAGATCGATCCAATTAACTCATTATTTATGTAGTTTTGTACAATACCGTATCAATAAGAGCGAAAGTCTTCTCCCAGATGATAGAAGCCGTTATAAATCTCGAAGTGAACACGAGTCAAAATAAAGGGTAATCAGGTCAGCGGCACGCGGATAATTAATTGCCTCCCGATTTATGTCGCACATGTATGCCTTAATGTTTATTTTATTACGTTAACGTACGTGTGTTTATGTACAAATATTGAGTATAGTGAAATGCATTTGGGGTAAGAAATACTTAAGTTATTGATTTCGTTCTCGGTTATTTTTGTAGTAGGCGCTAAGGTATTTTTAGTTATGTACATGCGATAAACGTACAACAAATTAAGCACAATAATATAAAGGCACGCGGCAGATGTTTCAAATGATATTATAATGTGTGGCTTCCTCAATCATTAACGGAACAATGACGTAAACATACGTAACGCGCGCACTCCGCGTCAAAATATAATTATCAGCTGTGCGGCGCGGCGGCATGTGTGGCCACCGGGCCGCTGCAGCCGTGAGCCGGGCCCTCGTCGCCGCTGCCTGCTAGTCGCACGCAACACGCCGGCACCGACCCACGCCTCCCGCGCTCCACAAGACACACTCGCCACAAACACTACGCATAACGGAACGTCACACGTTCATTCAACTCGGTCAAACCGCTGATTATCCGATCTCATTACCTTGCGCTCCACATCCATGATGCAACGCCGACGAGCCCGGCGATCGCTCGCCTGACATATCCCACCGACCGCACTCCGTTCACATAGTGCAACGGCACACGAAATGCACGCACGTGTTCACCCCGCACTTTTCGGCGGCGTCGCCCAATCGTAGGAGGGCGAGGGGTACCGGCGCGTCTCGGCGAGCCAATCGCGGCTCGTGTACGACTTCGCATCGACGGCAACCGCCGATCCCGTCCGACAGGAGCCGAAGTGCGCATCGACTACCCCCAGTGCCGATTCAGCCCCCAAGATGGCCGCAATGGTGGCCACGCCGGCCCATCCGCCGGTGGCTAAAAAACCCTCGATAAAAAAATACCGCGCGCCCACGCCGCCCAGCAAAGTGTATACGGACGATGAGTGTGAAAGTGAAAAGGATAAGGAGAATAATGACTTTCAGCAAGAAGACGACAATGATTGTGTACAAACAAAGCCGAAACCGGCCGATGACCCGCCGCAGGACAAGGGCTCGCCGGTTGTGAAAAAGTTCGCGCCCAAATTGAACGGAAATGTCGACCGCAGTTCAGTGTTGTCTAAAGCGGCTATGTTCGAAGCGGGTAGCCCAAAAACGAAGGAGAAGGATCCAGCCGAGATGTCATTGCGCGAACGTAAAGCTCTGTTTGAGAAGAATAAAGGTGCAGCTATCGTGCCAAAGGCTCCCTTCGGATTGGCACCCTCCGTGAAAACGCTGCACGGGGACAATAAAGGTGAGTGACTGTTTTTTTATTTCTAACGTTTGCCAACAATAGGGTATTGTGTTGTTGAAAAATATACTAGCCAGTCTTTTGTATACGAAACTATTTTATTGTAATGTACTAATTGTGAGGTTTTTGGTCTTTCAAGATCATTCGAGTTACGTCGGGTCACGAATACCCACAGGTCAAATGTCTGTGTGATCCGCAAATATTTGTTTCGGTTCACAGAGTTTGGGACCAAAGTTTCTAGTGGTTTCCGATACGGTCTTTACTTATAGTTCCTTTTATGGGATTAGTAAACATGTGCCTCGGATGTTTTCGTATTAATTACCGTGTGACTTGCTCGTTTTAAGAATTTTATCATGAATAGTAATTTTAATCTCTGCAATAATAATACATTGTAGTTCGTCAGGTGACTGACTCAATATAAATTCTTGCATGTTGTGATTTTCCATATGCATGAATAAACATGTTTTGTGAGTAATTTGGGACACATTTTTTCCTTGTAACCTGAATGAATACAAAATGTAAAAGTATCCTTATTTTATTAAGCTACTATGCTTTTGAGTTTTCTCAAAAGAGTATGTTCTTTGTGCATTTTAATATTAAAGCTAGTTTGATTACGGAGATAATGCTCACCACTATATTCTGTGTTTGTAGTAAATGTATATAAAATTGTTCCTAGTATTTCTCTATATCTAGAGACAGAAAAAGCTCAACGGTTAGGGCATAAAGTCCAACGTCCTATGCCTTCGAGAAGAGGCTTTTTTGCATTATTGACTTAATTTAATAGATCTGCATTTGTTTATGGTTGACGACAAAAACATTTCCATTAATGTAATAATAACATTCTGAGAAGTATAAGCAGATTGCTATAAGCATGCGAGCGAGTCTAATCGTTCCCAGGAACTTGGTCCTATAATGTCGCGTAACTAATGTTAACAGCGATTGCTTTAGTCATAACAAAACATGTCGTATGACGTATCTGACTGAAAAATATCCTTGCATACTGTATTATTCTACGGAGTAATCCTTAATTCGTCGTGGTATATTGTTAGTGTTTCTTACAGCAATTTCATAATGTGGAACAGTTTGTCACACGTTTTCTTTTTTAGTAACTCATTTTGCGAACCGTGAAGATGCAATTGGCCAGACGGGAATAATAATGTTGAATGAATTGGATTTAATGGTTACGGTAATTACATACCACTACAAAAACACACACCTTTTTCCCAGAAGGGGTAGGCAGAGGTGCCAGGATACCCAAATTTCGCATTGTATGTTTCGTCCCACGATGATAGGGGCGAGCCTATTGCCAAATTGGGCACAAATTCCTGACTCCAGGCTGATAATGAATAGAAAAATCCAATATCACTTTCCCGACCTGGGGTTCGAATTCGAGAATCGAATTACATATTACCTGAAGTAAAAAGTTTGACATTTACAAAATAAGTCTTAATGGATAATCAAAGTATTGGCTAAGCAAACACAATCGATACCTCTTTAACATTTACGACCTTATCATAGACAGTTTATATAAACTAATTTTAGGTATCGAAGGTTTTGTCACTTTTGAACGAATTTTGAATTCAGTTTAAGGCTGTTAGTTTTGCACCTGTTAAGTTAGAAATCATCATCATCAGCCCATCCGCGTCCACTGCTGGACATAGGCCTCTCCTATGGCACGCCACTGGGCTCGATCTTCAGACCATCGTCTCCTAACAGCCGTTCTCAATAATCTATCTGCCTTTAACTAGCGAAATCATTAGATATTTCGATGCATTTTACGTTTCAGTTAACAAAGATACAAAAATATAGATATGGTGCATATGTTTATAGATAGCTAGGCATGATAAATATATATGTCTATCTTTGTTTAATAAATTGTAGCATTGAACCGACATAATAATGGTAGCCAGTTTAACCTCTAGTTACAGATAGATAGGATATAGAGAAGGGCCGTAAGCCATCTTTCAAATGTCGTCACTCCACCTGGTAGGAGGGCGTCCTACGCTTAAGAGTAAGAAGACAACTTAGTAATAAGGTATCAATCAATATTATCTCATGTTATTATTGTGAAACAAGTTTATTTTGCTGATGCAAATAATATGTAATACAAGTAATCGAGCAGCTAATTGTGGCTTTCGTAACTATACGTATGTTCTCAGGCGTCTGATTACATTTAGTGGTATTAAAATATTTATTACAAAACACAAGGTCGACTAATTATTTAGTTGTGTGTTTTATAATGTTAGATGACCGGGCAGATTGTGGATGGACTTTCTTGACCTTTTTCGATAAATGAATATCTTTTAATTAAATTAGATTTGTTAAAATGATGTACGTAAATCTGGTGCGCACTTTGGAATTGTTGTTGATATTCTTGTAGAATATAGAAGATCTTGGTTGTTTTGTTGTAGGGAAACGACACCTGTAATGTGTTTTTCTGTTTAGACATATTTAAAGTAAATTCACATGGTATTAATGGGGTTTGAACGTCAAATTTTCACGCAATGTTCTTGAAGCAATACAACTATCCATACGTAGAAGATACAATTGACTTTATGCCATGATTTAAAAAAATTCTAAATACTGTTAAATTAGAAACAATCTCAGCAATATATGTTATTTCATAAATTTAGATAAATTTTAATACAACAAATACATCTAAATAATTAAAATGAATATTAAAAAACTACTGGTTGATCCCACAGACCGAATGTCTATCAAAACACATTATGGTTTAATTGGCAAAAAATAACAATCTTTTTAAATCTTAAAAATATGAGTTCCATTATTTGTCCGTAACCGGCAAAATATGGTTATTAAATATTTTCATTTCCCACGCCCTAGAATATATCAATGTATTAACTGCTCTAATATCCGGAGGAGTTTTGTAAATGAGACGTTGAGTCATTTAATAACTTTCACTGAGATCCAATATTATTGGGCTATTTTACATTTAAATTACTTTCTTATAATCCAACTAGCGGCCCGGCCCAGCTGCGCCCGGGTGCATATAGATTTCTCTACAATAATATGCACTATTATACACATAAACCTTCCTCTTGAATCACTCTATCTATTAAAAAAAACCGCATCAAAATCCGTGCGTAGTTTTAAAGATTTAAGCATACAAAAAGACATAGGGACAGAGAAAGCGACTTTGTTTAATACTATGTAGTGATGAGGAACTGATCGTATAGCACGGATGTTGAGACATCTAACCAACTAGTGTACAATCAACTTTAAATTCGCTTCTGAAGTAAATATGATTTTATTAAATAATCGTACAAATATTCATAATTGGTTTGAGATGATCGACGGTAGATTAAACCAGGATGTTCTTTACACCTTGTGTGCGTCAATAGAAGTAACAAAAAATATATCTATCCATATATGTACATACAATAAGCATAATTAAAGCTTGCGATTTCCTATAACTATAATTTACTAAGTATTGTGTTAGCAGCTAGAACACAGAATAGTCATTTTTTACTATACTTATAGTATTAGTATTCCACAGGATATTTGATAAAACTGTGTTGATTGCCTTGTAGCGATGTACAATTTTTGTTTCTCGCCTCGAACATATCGTAAGGATGTAAACAAGATGCATAGTGTAAACATTTCGCGCCTTTGGAATTAAAGAGACCTAACCAAAAAATCTATTATTTTGGGAAACGTTTATTAAAGATTTGTAACATAAAAAAAATTGTACTTATGGAAGATACATCGAGAAGACCGAAGTATACATCTTTCTGTCTTTCACGCGTCTATAGGTCCTTCTTTAAGGGTCGATGGAAAAAGTCGTTTTAAACGGATCAAACACATCTTATGGCGATTATGTCATAATAGTATACGATTCTCGCTTCGAGAAACTCTCCGTGTAAATTAAGCTTAAGGCAATTTATCTAACACCCTGTCTATTACTGGCTCTTCAATTTAAATGGAATGTAAATAAAACACCTGATGGTTCAATCGTCGCCTCCCCCTCGAAGAATTCTTGAGGTGCAAAGAACATTACCAGCTTGTTGAACAGATGTTCGACAGTCGGAGTTTCTTGGTCTTTACGTTCCCTTGAATTTAGTACACCGGACATCTGTTTAAACAAGAAAGAAGGACAGCCTCCGTGGCGCAGATGGTTAGACGCCGGCTGTGAAACGAGAGGCCGCGGGCTCGATCCACGCACCGAGACAAATGTTTGTGAAACCCACAAGTATTTGTGGGTCTGGGTGTTTGTAAGACCAAAATGTTTCCAGTAGTTCCTGATACCCACGACACAAGACTTAATTGATCTTATTGTGGGGTCAGGAGTATGTATGTATGTGACTGTTGGGTGTATTTATTTATTTATAATATTCTTAAGTACATCAGTGAAAAGGTTTTACCGTAAATGCATTAGTAACTTCTTTTACCTGTACTTAAACCATATTGAGTTTTTGTTGCAACATGATTTCATGTTTAATTAAAAAATATATGTACGATCGTCCTACCCAATAGTTTCGCGAAGTTGTGCAATCATGGCCATTGAAAACTTTAAGCCGGTAAAAAGCCAGTCTGGTGGAATATATGGCCTAACCACTCTCCATCGTAGTCTCGATTATAGAATAGGCCTATTTTGTGCCCTGCAGTAGGACATAAATGGACTGATACAGATCATCATCATCCACTGCTGAACATAGGCCTCTTCTTCATTACACCACTTCTCCTGGTCCTGTGCTCGTCTCATCCACCGTTTTCCTTGAAACCTAACGATGTCATCCATCCATATGTCGGATGGTGTGCCTGGTCTGGTAGCCTGGGGTGGATACAGATACAGGCTATTAATTTGCTGTGCCACAGAGGCTGTGAATGTCCTTTAGACTCCAAAAGAGTTGCTAAATATTGCTATATATTCTCTAAAATCACATGGAATCCTAAACATCTCTATACTGGTTTATTATACAAAACTGCATTAAGTATTCAGCTACCAACATTATCTAGGGGTCACTGTTTTGTATTCACAATTCGGATACGCAGTCGACTTTGCGCTTTATCTTCCAGTTTTATTGGTGAGAATTTTAAGCGTTTTGTTCTTATTGTATAGTTTAAGATGTTATTGTGTTTCGTCGTGAAGTAGTTTGAAATGATAGCGATGGTACATTTTACTATATTGTTTTTGAGTTCTGTTATTATACAGTGTATATCAAAACTGCTACCGGAAACGAAGCCGGGTGGTAGTTTAAGCGACTTCAGACACAATGCAACACAAAATGTTGCAATAAAAGCGACGATTTTTTCTTGTTATTTTTTTCCCTGTGGTCGTATTTCGATGATATTTTTTTCCCTAAAATAATGGTGTATACCCATTTATTTATAAAGACTCTAAGGTATAAAAGAGTTTAAATTATTATTTTAACAAAAACTATGGATTTACCACCCAAAATAACGATATTCAAAAATAATTAAATAAATTGTCGCGTTTCTTTGCGAATTTTTTAATTGCATTGTGTTTGTAGTCACTGAAACTACCACCCTGCTTCGTTTTCGGTAGCAGTTTTGATATACCTATTATAGGGCATATTTCAAAGGAGACGTCTATGTCCAGCAGTGGATGCTGATGGGCTGATGATGATGATGATAGGACATTTTACAGGTGTTAAACGGCCTTATCCATATACATTTTAAAACATATTTTCGCTATCGAATATTTTGTCTTCTTCGCTCAAACTGAATACAAAAGTCGTTCGAAAGGAACAAATCATTTGATAACTAAAATAGGATTTAATACTGTCTATGAATAAGAGTGTATATGTTTAGTTGGATATGTTTAGAGATTAATTCGTAAATGGTTTTTGAATGTCGACGATTTGTTTGATACAAGGTCATTGACATTGATCAATCTATTATCTATTAAAGTAATAAAGTAATTTAATTATGTAACTTAATCTATGGTTTATTCCTTCTACTCTACCCAGCATATATCCAATATGGATATTGGCTAGAAAAATCTTCTCAACTAAGGATCGCCACATTTCTATAGTGAGTTAATCGCAAAGCTAATATTTATGGTCCGAAGCGCTGACGTTGTAGTACCAATCTGGACTAAATTGATTAATTTATTGACGATTCACATTTGGCATTTAAACGATAAATTATCTTAATTTCTAAACACTCGGCCCTCCTTGATCAATAAAACCTTTTTATAGAACTACTAAAGTCAGAAATGGGATTTTGTGGAAGTACATGTTCAGCTTTGATATTTTTTAGCTGATGATAATGGTAGAAATAATAGGAAGAAAGTATTAAAAAATGTGAATTAATATTTATAGTGAAATACCTACTCAAAATTCACCTAAAATCTAGACATAACATTAACGACATAGAAACTAGAATCGTTGTCGATACTCGATGCAAATTTATAGCATTTAGTTTTTGTACCGTTTTTTATAACTCTCGGGACGAGTTAGTATGCTAAATGATTGGTTGTAAAAAATAAATGCTAAATAGAAAGATAAATGTTCGATGAACTTTGACATTTGAGATATTGACGTGTGCAATACAAAAACCGAATAGATCTATGTTGGACCTAGTTTTTTTAAAATCTTAAACGTCCATCAAGTTATCCTTGTTTTTTATTACTAGTTATCGCATGAATTGAAAAGAAAATGTAGTTTTTTTATTGTAATGGATGGCGAGACGAGCATGCCATACGCCTGATGGTAAGAGTATCGCTCATGGACAGTAGCAAAACCAAACAACACCATGAAATACAAAAAATGCTTAGCATTCCACTGCGCTCGCCATCCTGAGACATAAAATGTTAAGTCTCAATATCCAGTAGTTACTCTGGCTACGATATCCTTCAAACCGAAACTCAACAGTAAATTTACACTGCTGTTTGGTGGAAGCAATAGACATTGGTTTAGCCATCTAGATCTAGACTCGAAAGGGTCGACATAGTTATATCAACTGCCAATAAATAACTATTTCGCCTCCCTAAATCTGCACTTACCATCAAGTCTATTGTAATGAGTTGTATCTGTATCAGCCCATAATCGTCCCACTGCAGGGCCCCGTGCCCTACTCTACAATCGACAGTATGATTCAGGGTGGTTAGGCCATATAGTCCACCACGCTGGCCTAGTGCGTGTTGGCATATATTGGTAATGAGTTGTGCCCGTCTAAAAAGAAACGTGATTGTCTAGACAAGTTATTCTAGTATAATAATTTATGAACATTAAACATAGTAAATGTGTCTTGCAAAAAAATTTAAATAAATGTTTATTTAAAATTCAATGACCTTTTAGAATTATTAGCGTTTGATAGATTAGGTTGGCTGTTGCTAAGAAGCATCTTATAAATTGTTTTTTGGTACTTGTCGTTTTTTTGCGTCTTCGTAGATTTTTTCCAACAAAAGTATAAATCTAAAATTTTACTCCACATTGGAAACTACTAGAGGATAGTACTATTGTTTTAAATGTCACAACAGCAGGGTGTTGTAGTATTCTACGTTTTCATAACTATACGATATTCAACACTTGCACATATGAATGAGAATTCCCTTTATTTTCGATATTCACGCATCGTGCATGAAACTCATTCAAAATGCAACAAAAAAGGTACCAGGTAAAGTCCAAGCAATGAGGAAAAAACATGTCATGATGCAAGAAACATATAATTTGAATAATATTGACTTACTAGCGGTCGGGCCCGGCTCCGCCCGGGTGCATACACGTTTTAAAATGGCGGTCAAAATGTTTAATTCTGACTATCAGTTTAGAATATCGACCAATCGGACCACGAAAAACGAACAAAATTTCCTCGTATTTGCTAGAAATATCACTACTGCTTTCCTCCTATAGGTCATAGCGTGATGATAGCCTATAGCCTTCCTCGATAAATGGACTACCCAACACTGAAAGAATCATTCAAATCGGACCAGTAGTTCCAGAGATTAGCGCGTTCAAACAAACAAACAAATAAACTCTGCATCTTTATAGTAATAGTACCTATAGACAAGGAAGTACGATAAATAAAGTAGCATTATCTTTCTATAGTTGTATAGCCCTATAGAAAGTTATAAAACCTATTTGAGTTATCGAATGGTCTTCTTCCCCCAAAGTGACTTCAAAAGTCGTACGAATAGAAAAAAAATACATTCGATAATTAAAATAGGATTTAATATTTTCTATGAATAAGGCAGGTAACTTTTATCCTTCCCAAATCTTAAAAGTAAAAGCATTGAATGTAATTAATAAAGATCTCTTTAATTGGAGAAAACTGTTGAACACGGCCAAAGTAAAAGTATTAGTGGTTGGTGTGGGCGTTTATAACCAGGTACGTGGCCAACAGTGGGCGGTTACGAGATTACATAGATTAGATAGATACATACCAGCTTATGAACATACAGTATGTCATACAATAATCCGAGTTTGACTTAAAAATAATTGTTACAAAAAGTGGATTGCCGATCAAGCACATGCGTGAATGTGTATGCAAAATCCGTAGTGTAAATGTGATCTCCATGTTTTATTACAGTACATGTGAGTTAAAAAGTCTATTCTATTTCGTTTGTTATATTGATAAATTCCACAGTTCTGTATACATAAAATATCATAAAACATGTATATTCCTAATATTTTGACAACAGCATCACAACCAAGCAAGCGCACGCCAATAGACCGTACACGTTCTATACTCTGGAAACAGAAGCCAGAATCAAATGACCCACGTCACAAATGTCATGCAATTCAAGTAATTATGAGTTTGCATGATCGCGCGTTTGAACACAGTATCTACTTGTTAATAGCAATCTTACAATGGGTTTTGTAAGCGAATAATTAATTACTGCGTGATTGTTCTGCGCAGTATAAGACTTGTTTTAACATATTTTATGAGGATGATGGAGTTGAAATAGAAATGCTGATAGAGATCAGGCCATATACGTCCCACTGCAGGGCACGGGCCTCCTCTACAATCGAGAGTACGATTGAGAGTGGTCAGGCCATATAGTCCACCACGCTGGCCTAGTGCGGGTTGACATATATTGGTAATGAGTTGTGCCCGTCTAAAAAGAAACGTGATTGTCAAGACAAGTTATTCTAGTATAATAATTTATGAATATTGAACATAGTAAATGTGTCTTGTCTAAAATAAACGTTTATTTAATTTTTATAAAATTCAATGACCTTTGAGAATTATTAGCATTTGATAGATTAGGTTGGCTGTTGCTAAGAACCATCTTATAAATTGTTTTTTTGCTAATTGTAGTTGTTTTTTGCGTATTCGTTTATTTTTACAACAAAAGTATAAATCAAAAATTTTACTCCACATTGGAGACTACTAGAGGATAGTACTATTGTTTTAAATGACATAACAGTAGGGCGTTGTAGTATTCTACGTTTTCATAACTATACGATATTCAACACTTACACATATGAATGAGTAGTTCCTTTATTTTCGATATTCACGCATCGTGCATGTAACTCATTCAAATTGCAACTAAAATGTACCAGTTAAAGTCCAAGCAATGAGGAAAAAACATGTCATGATACAAGAAACATATAATTTGAATAATATTGACCTACTAGCGGTCGGGCCCGGCTCCGCCCGGGTGCATACACGTTTTAAAATGGCGGTCAAAATGTTTAATTCTGAGTATCAGTTTAGAATATCGACCAATCGGACCACGAAAAACGAACAAAATTTCCTCGTATTTGCTAGAAATATCACTACTGCTTTCCTCCTATAGGTCATAGCGTGATGATATATAGCTATAGCCTTCCTCGATAAATGGACTACCCAACACTGAAAAAATCATTCAAATCGGACCAGTAGTTCCAGAGATTAGCGCGTTCAAACAAACAAACAAACAAACTCTGCAGCTTTATAGTATTAGTAATTAGTATAGACAAGGAAGTACGATAAATAATGTAGCATTATCATTCTATAGTAATATAGCCTTATAGAAAGTTATAAAACCTCTTTGAGTTATCGAATGGTCTTCTTCCCCCAAAGTGACTTCAAAAGTCGTTCGGATAGGAAAAAAATAATTCGATAACTAAAATAGGATTTAAACATTTCTATGAATAAGGCAGGTAACGTTTATCCTTTCCAAATCTTAAAAGTAAAAGCATTGAATGTAATTAATAAAGATCTCTTTAATTGGAGAAAACTGTTGAACACGGCCAAAGTAAAAGTATTAGTGGTTGGTGTGGGCGTTTATAACCAGGTTCGTGGCCAACAGTGGGCGGTTACGAGATTACATAGATTACATAGATACATACCAGCTTATGAACATACAGTATGTCATACAATAATCCGAGTTTGACTTAAAAATAATTGTTACAAAAAGTGGATTGCCGATCAAGCACATGCGTGAATGTGTATGCAAAATCCGTAGTGTAAATGTGATCTCCATGTTTTATTACAGTACATGTGAGTTAAAAAGTCTATTCTATTTCGTTTGTTATATTGATAAATTCCACAGTTCTGTATACATAAAATATCATAAAACATGTATATTCCTAATATTTTGACAACAGCATCACAACCAAGCAAGCGCACGCCAATAGACCGTACACGTTCTATACTCTGGAAACAGAGGCCAGAATCAAATGACCCACGTCACAAATGTCATGCAATTCAAGTAATTATGAGTTTGCATGATCGCGCGTTTGAACACAGTATCTACTTGTTAATAGCAATCTTACAATGGGTTTTGTAAGCGAATAATTAATTACTGCGTGATTGTTCTGCGCAGTATAAGACTTGTTTTAACATATTTTATGAGGATGATGGAGTTGAAATAGAAATGCTGATAGAGATCAGGCCATATACGTCCCACTGCAGGGCACGGGCCTCCTCTACAATCGAGAGTACGATTGAGAGTGGTTAGGCAATATAGTCCACAACGCTGGACTAGTGCGGATTGGCGGACTTTACATACCATAGAAATCTTACAAATCGTTATGTTTTCACGATGTTTTCCTTCACCGTTATAGTGGAGTTGAAATATTTGTGTATTATTGCTAATCATAGTTTCTGTTTATCCGCCAATCAGGTTTGTAGTTCAGGATTCAGGAATTTCATAATAGAATTTCATAATGAATAGTCAATGATCCCGATCTCACGGACAAATCGGAACCGTTAGGACTGCGGAGAGACTTCGGATCTCTCTGTGTGTTCTATCGTTTGTTCCATGGGGAGTGCTGCGAAGAGTTGTTTGAGATGGTACCACCGTCGCCTATGTACCATCGCACCACACGTCTCCGCAGTAGAGTTCATTCCCACCACCTGGAGGCGTACCGCTCCCGAACGGTACGTTTCCAGCGTTCTTTTCTACCACGTACGTGCAAGCTCTGGAATGAACTCCCTGCATCGGTGTTTCCTCAGCGCTATGACCTACTATGTACTTCTTCAAAGGTTTAAAGAGAGTACTTTCCTCGAAGTAGGCAGCGACTTTGTTGTCCTGGTCCCCTGGCACTACGGAGGTCCATGAGCAGCGGTAGCCGCTTACCATCAGGCGGGCCGCTAGTACTATGTACTTCTTCAAAGGTTTAAAGAGAGTACTTTCCTCGAAGTAGGCAGCGACTTTGTTGTGCTGGTCCCCTGGCACTACGGAGGTCCATGAGCAGCGGTAGCCGCTTACCATCAAGCGGGCCGCTAGCTCGCCTGCCTACACGGCAATAAAAAAAAAATAAAAAAAAATCTCATGAATATATGGGAAGCTTTAAAGAAGTTAACGGGCGCTTTAAGCTAATATCAAAGAGGTGCACGGACCAAATGCACTGTTGTATTCTAGTTGGAAATACGTTGTAGCCAGAGTAACTACTGGACATATTGAGACTTACATCTTAAGTCATAGAAAGGCGAGCGCAGTAGAGTGCCAAGCATTACTTTGTCATTAATGGTGTCATTTAGTTTTGCTATTGTCCATGGGCGAATGGCATGCTCTGCTCACCATTCAGTGCAAAAATAACCAACACACCATTTTAAAGATTTATAATTTATTTTTGAAATATATTGTCAATGACATTGACTTTGACAGCCTCCGTGGCGCAGTCGGTTAAACGCCGCCTTTGAAACAAGGCTGCGGGTTCGATCCTCGCACAGAGAGAAATGTTTGTGCGGCCCACAAATATTTCTTTCGGGTCTGAGTGTTTGCGAGACCGAAAAGTCTCTCGTAGTTTCTGATACAAACGACACAAGACTCGATCCTAGTGTGGGGTCAGGACTATGTATGACTGTTGGGTGTTCTTTATTAATTATTGATACATAACATTTAATTCATAGGAGTGTTTTAAATTCATTCCAAAGCGCGCATAAATAACTAGCAGGTTAATCAATATGACTTAAAAATATATGTGCGAAAATGTACCGATGACGAAATATTTGAACATAATTATACCATGTGCTTCCTTTGAAATTGTGGTGCAATAAGGTACCACGAAGGTTTTAGTTCTGTGAAACCCAATGACTAACCGAATTGAGAAGTAACTATTTAAATGTATGTTTTTCCTGTATACCTCCTTTTCTGAATAATTTAACAGGTAAATATATACAAAGTTGTTCGTTACCGGCCTTATACATGGACCGTTTTAATACGCATTTTACGAGAATTATTGATTGTTTTTATTTTTCTGTTAAACTGAATTCAGAAATCAAGATAAGCTAAGACAATAAATTAAATAAATATTATAATACATACACACATAGAGTCACGCCTCTTTCCTAGAAGGGGTAAGCAGAAGTACTACCAAGGCACCCGCGTTATGACTTTGTGTTCCGTTCAAGGAAGTGGTAAGGAGGCGAGCCTATTGTAAATTAAAATTGCTATCTATTATAATGTTTATTAATCGATCGCCAAATCAAAACACTCTCGAATGTGTTTAAATATTTTTGTTCCAGTTAATCGGTAATATTGGTCCAAATGACTCAACCGAAAGCAAATGATGCAAAACACTGGGACAAGTTTGAAATCCGTTGTAAAATTAGCACGTCGTGTTTACGTATTCATTTAGCACATCCTTCCATATACATTAACGGTTTGCCAAAAGTACTGTTCGGTTTGTTAACGCAATTTGCGATTTTGTGTGTCGCTTAATAATATTTTGGCATGGTTTTCTTATTGGAATGTTTATGTATATGCGAATTTTGTTTGTGGTTTCTGATGTAGGCCAGGTTATGTGCCAGTAGCACTGTAGGTCGTATTATACTGCCTGTCTAAATCCGAGACTATGTGGGGTATAGGTCATATGATTTTAATAACTATTAAACGAGGTCTGGGTCAAAAATCCGTTTCGAAAAATTGTACAGTTTAGAACAAAATGGATGTACTACGTAACGAAGGTTGCAGGAAGTCGTATTGAAATCGCTTTTAACAAGTTAGTGTCGAAATATTTGGAGAAAGTTTTTGCTTCGTAGTGGACTTACTTCATGATAACAATCATGATGAAAAAAGTAATCTGAATTTTAAAAAATCTTTTATAAAGCGGATAATGTAACTCGGAAAACGGCCCCATGGCCACACCGCGTATATATTCTCCAAGTAGGCCAATGGGGCGTAACAATTATCTTTATAGGTAATATTTTATTATCTATGTGCGTATTTAGGATTATTACTAACATAGTAACATAATAATTATGCTAAGTAATATGGTGGTATTTTCCTTGAAGCAGGTTTTTACATAGTATAGACAATATTATAACTAGTAAATGGCAAGCAAAAAGATCGTAACATAAATCTTAATAAAGATGCGAAGCGATGATAATATTACTTGATGTTTGAAAAATATCTAAATAAGTACACATTGTATTGACCCCAAACTAGGATGCAAGACTTTATCGTGGGAATCAGAAACTACGAGATATTCCGTCTGACAACACCCAGACCCGAAGCAAATATTTGTTACGGTTCAACAAACTTCCTTAAGAACACGAAATATTATATTTTAACATAAAATATTGAAACACTATTACAACACGTATCGTTATTAGTATTATTATATGGATTGCAGCAATTTAGTTGAAATTAAGTAATTGATTTCGAAATATTTTCACAAACAATGCAGTAAGTTTTACCCCAAAACTTTGCTTTAGTTGTGTTTTAAAACTTTTTAGAATTTGTCCTCAATGTTTATTATACAATAGCCAAACGAACCAGCAGGACTCCTGATGTTAAGCGATCACTGCCGCCCATGAATACCCATAACGCTTGGATCATAGCATGACGACCTCCGTGGCGCAGTTGATTAGACGCCGGCTATGAAACCTGAAGCTGCGGGTTCGATTCCCGCATCGAAACAAATATCTATGTGATGCACAGGTATTTATTTCGAGTTTGGGTGTTTGCGAGACTGAAAAGTCGCTCCTAGTTCTTGATACCCACGACACAAGACTCGATCTTAGTGTGGGGTCAAGTCTATGTATGTGACTGTTGGGTGTTATTTTTATTATTTATTTATAGACATGACCCATCAAATCAGAATGGGAGTGAGAAGTATAGCGATTTTCTGTAAACATTTTCGTATATTTAAAATGCTAAAATATCCTCCATTTGTCTATAATAATAACAGAACTTAATTTCTTCCTTCCTGTAGTTGTTTTTATTGCGTGTTGAAATTATGGAGACGTTTTACGAGACATGTACGGTTCCTTTGAACAAACTTAAAACAATACGTGTTAACATTTTATGGTTTTGTCCTTTGTTCCATAAGGAGTTGGGGGATACCAATAAACAGATGCTAATATTAACTCGTATTAAGGAAGGTTAATTATTAGACGTATATTTTCTTTTGAACATTAATTATGCTACTACTATTGCTTCAAATCTGTAAACAAGGATTGTCACAAGAAACGATTTTTTGTGGAATTACTATACTAAGTAATACACCCAACAGTCACATACATAAAGATCAATTTTGTCTTGTGTTGTGGGTATCAGAAAGTAGGACAGATCTTTGGGTCTAACAAACACCCAGACCTGAGATAAATATGTGTCGAAAACATCGGTGCGAGGATCGAACCCGCAGCCTCTCGTTCACAGTCGGCTTTTAACCCACTGCGCCATGGGTGTCATTATAAACATTGGTATTCTCAGACAACAATTTGTAATGTAAATAATGCAAATGAGGTAGAAGTAGCAGACGAAATGATAGCCAAGACAATAGCTACAATTATGTTCATTCACACTACTGCGATTACGGCGCGACGGGCCACACCGAATCCAAATGATCTTGACTCATTCATTCATATCGTGGGACTATTGGGCTATTGTGGTATAGAAGTTACAACCTATTCGTCGATTTTCTATTAAAATTTTTAATTGCACTGCTCACATACGTGCTCAGCTCGTATGAAAATGAATTACTCGAAAAAATATTTATGGTGCCAAACATATAATTACTATCCTGTTTTGTACTCATATTTTTTTTTATTTTGTTTTCGTCTCTAATAAATGCACCCAACAGTCACATACTTAGTTTTCCCATGCCAAGATAAAAGAAACTTTTCGGTTCTACAAACACCCATAAACAAAAACTGTCTTGAAGCGGGAATCAAACCCGCAGCCTTTCGTTTCTCATCCGCCGTCTAACCAACTGCGCCACGGAGTCACTATCTATCACTGTCAACACGATAAGATTTATGTGGTATTGTCGCTAAACTAGTATAGTTATCCTTCATCCTTCGCAAGAGTTGTCGACAATTGACAAGACCGGCTTGACTGCATTTCGCTGTCTAACGGTTTTGAACTTAAGACGCAGGCATTCTTGCCCCCGCGACAGTATTGTTAGCGGCGACTAACAAGGAGAAAGTAGTTTAAAATATAAATGTATAATTATCGATCGGAATCATAAACTAAAAATTAAATTAGCATTTCATGTCCGGGAAAGTTTTTATGCGAAATGTATAGGCCTCGGAATCGCACAAATAATCCGGGCCTATAATTAATCGATGGGGGTAAACCAGTCATAGTGACCTACACAAGTGCGTCGCTTTTCGGGTTCCATCTGTGTCAATGTGTTCGGTTTCAACCAGGCCACGAATTTGGTAACCAGCATAATATGTAAAACCATTTTGCACCTGTAAGCACTCTGGACTACATTGCGCCTACCTCCAGATGTACTATGGGCAGTGTCGTGTCAACACATAATCCATAAATGCACTGCAGGTGGCCTATATGATTAAACGAACTTCAAATGTTCGAATGTCGTATGTAAAACTGTACGAATGTGCCTAGGTGCTCCACAATATGTTCGAATTCTCTTTCATATGTCGTCACCGCAGACTAAGTGCAGAGATAGTGATAAGTATCATAGAGAATAATATTGAAAGTAAGAAGTGGAAAACTTATAAATTTGGACGTCCCCAGAGGCACGGACCTCCTCAGCAATCAAAATTTCGACTGAGAGGATTAAGACCGTATTAAAATTAGACCACTATTAAAAGCCGCAATATCACATTCATAATACTAGTTTTTCTGATTCATAACGCAACTTCCCCTGACCATGTTATGAGAATTGGTCACTATTACTATTTCCCATGTTCCAATAACCTACAATAGACATATATTTTTGGCGTACAATCCGTCGCTGAAATGACATATCATTACCAAAATTACCAAGACGCGTGTCCCGCTATGAAGGCAGTTAAAGTAACCTTATTCTGAAAATAAATTGGTATGGAAACTAAAACAGTGAAGCTATGAGGTTCTTAGTCGAACATGTTGACCCCCATTCGGCTATGGATAGAAGTCTATTAATTTATTTATTTATGAATATTTATTGTACACTAATATTACAGAACATTAAGAGATAAATTATTCAAAGTACAAAAGGCTTATCGCTCTGAGCGATCCCTGCCAGACAATCTTTGAAATGATATAAGGAAAAGAGAAAGAGGAAAGTGTCTAAATCATTCACTGCATGTTTTTAAGGCTAAAGTCTATTGAATAAGAATGGTTTATTGACAACTGACAGCTTATATAGCGCAGTATGGATACCCCGGCTGTGAAAAGATAGATACTCTGTTAGATCCCCAACCCTGAAGCAAAAATATTTGTGTGATCCTCGAGTGCTTATTCCCGGTTTGAATAGAGTGAACAAAAAGTCTCATATATTTCTGATACCATACAAGATAAACATCTTAATGCGCAGTCAAGACTATTTACAACTGTGGTTTTATTTACTTATTTAGTTACAATAGGGAAGTTTGTAATCTAAACAACTTTAAATACAGGAAATAATAACCAATTATCATTTATCACAGCACATATATGTACATGTCCAAAAAAAGAGGCGTTAAACATGTGAAATGACAGTGCTACAATGTATACATAAGTATATCAACACTGGTGTGGCATCAAGGCGAACGGGTTGCGAACCTTGACTCGCAGGTGTCCCTTGCAAAAGGGCCTTTTTGGGCGCTTTCGATAACTCGTCTTTTTAAGGACTGTGTTTTTATATGCAAGAAATATGACGATGAATACTTGTTTGGTTTAGTGAAAGGGCCTGGGTCGGATTTCCAGTTCCGATAATCATTTAAAACGCTTTTTTTATTTAATAAAAATATATGATTTGCTTGAATTATCGTCAGATTCAAAAGATTTCTTATACTTGGAAGACAAAAATAGCATATAGTCAGGTCATAAATACAAAATCCAAATTTGAAAATACGAATAGAGGGCCAGGTTAAAAGCATTAGTCCTTCGATAATTTCACCAGAAATAGCGACGCTGTTACTTGCAGTCTGAACAGCTTATTCATCGTTTAATCTACTACTAAAGCTCTCACATAGATGCGCGCCACGATCTAATCTTGCCATCATTTCTCCCTCCAAATTACTTGGTTTTAACGAGTTAGCGTAAATTTCAATTGCTACCACCTAAACAGTGTTAAACCGCAATCGTTGCGGTTGCAATGTCCATCTCAAATTGAGAGCAAGCAGTCTGCAAACTGTTGGTTCATTTCCCAAGAAAGCTTAGTATTCTTTGCAACTGCAGTATTATTACTTTTGTGTAAAGAGGAAAGCTGTAAAGCCCCCTTTTCGGTACCTCGTAGCAGGTCGAAAAGAGTATGTCAGTGTTTCTGGCCTACCAGCCCGGCATGCTGCGAATACTACGGCAGAGCTGGATCCCTATCTATTTGTTTGATTGCCCTGAAATATTTTAATTAGAAAACTATTTTATTATCTTACTATGGGTTTCTTGCATAGGTCCGATAAACGGGCAAATAGTTCACCTGATGGTAAGTGATAACTACCGCCAATGAATATCCTCGACGGTTTGATCATGAATGGGTTGCCAGCCCATCAAATCAGGAGGGGAGCGAGAAGGAAATAGAATGGGAAGGAAAAGAGATATTGGACTTGTTGCTACTGGTTTTAATGCAATCGGCCGTGTAGTTATTATAACGCCTTTATGGTTGAGTGGATTCCATCTCTAAGTTCGGATTGCGTTTGTGTACATTTTAATTTCGTAAAAATGTTTAGCTATATTTGGCTGTAGACAACAATCAAAATCAATAATTCTGATGCAGTGTGGGTGGATGTAAGTTTAGACTAAATCGTTACGTAATATAGTGAATTAAAAAAAGTTTACGCTATTTCTATACAATCGTGAGAGGTAAACCCAGTACGATAAATTGGCGGAAGAACAATACCACAGACATGACCAGAGACAGTCCGTTAGTGGTGAAATCAAGTGATAAATTGTTTTATAGGTATGCAAAATAAACATGTTGCACCGTTACTGCGAGAAATTGGGATGGCACCAAAATATTATTATGTTTACTGTATTACATTCATTTCTTGGTCTTTACAATACTTTACCAAAAAGGAAAGCGCAAAAAATAATATCCAATACTCAATCGATAAATGAAGACATTAATTAAAAAACTACCAAGCAGGATGCAAAAATTCGTCACAGAAAATTTGTTTACCCGACAAATGATGTAACAAAATTGTGTCCGTTTGAACAGATTTTCCATCAAAATTAATAGAGCTTCGTACAACAGTTGATCTAATAAAGTGCGCCGGTGCGTGAAATGATGCCGGCGACAAAGAGTTGAAGCGCAGGAGTGCCGCGCGATGTGCACCTATTCTTGTACCGTAGAGTTTTACAGTAACCATGGCATGTCACTAGCCACTTAGCGATATCTATTAATTTATCAACCCGATATTTCTAATCAGATCAATCAGTCCTAGTTTTTCTCAATTTATTGAGATGCATGTGTGAAATAGTAGAATAATTATTGTTGTGACGTGTAATAAATGGCATATTGGTAAGTATTTTATCTCGTTAACATTTTTATATTGTTACGAATATGTAACATTGAAGTGTGTTTATTTTTATTATAATAAAGATAAGCAATAAAAATAAAAGGAATTTAGTATTAACTTAAATTAAATCAAACTTCCTTATAATAATGTTCTTTGCCAATTAAGTTACACATAATTTAGCCACATCTATCATATAAATTACGGATAGTTAATAATATCCGCCGGTGCAATAACAGCATAACCTTTCCGCGCTAAGTGTATTACGTGATTGAGCGATCGATAGCAAGTCGTGAGAGCCCAATAATCCGGCACGGAAGCTATCGAGAGGTGGTGGTACCGCCGTGCAGATGACGACTCGCTCGGTTGGCCACCACGCTGTGCGCACGCGAAACTAGCTGCGCCGCCGTTTTGAAAAAAGAACAAAATAAATTAAATCGTGATTGTCGAACGGTGTCCGTGATAGAACCTTTTTGTGCACTTCGTTGGATTTTTGTGAGGATAAAAATACCAATTGACAGTGATTTTGAAATTATTCACGTAATATTGTGTAAGTTTTTAAATATAATATATATTTTTTAAGTTTTGTAAATTTTAACAATTTTCCAAACGATGCTGAATCTAACATCGTGTTGTAATTTTATGAATACAATGGCTTGTGTTTTTGTTCACATTTGTTATTATTTAACTATACAACAATTGAAATGTGTTCTATTATCTTCTTTACAAATATTTATAATTTAGTATATTTGCGAATATTTCGCTTAAACATCTTTATTACTTATCTGGCATAATATGGAAACCGATACGAGCTCAATACATTTTCTTCTAATGTTTTCAAGATTCCAGAGTATTATAGTGGAAAAAATCTCAATATAAATATTTAATTTATAAATATCATATCACTCGCAAATAGACTCTCACAAGCTAAAAATAGCTCAGAAGCTTTAACTTCGCGCTCGTTGTATATATGTACGTATGTACATACGAGTATGTATCAGCCCTTGTTGAGCTTTCGTTAATCTCACTAACTACAAGCCTTGAATCGCATATAGCAGGATCAATTCGTATTTAATACTTCGCATATTATCTATTCAAAGATAGATAGATGAATGTTATAGATAGATTTTGTATTATGATGCCTATTTAATTGGCATGCGGAAGCAATGATGCGAGTGCATCTCAATATCGTACCGCATAAGCTTATAGTCGCCCACTGCTAAGCACGAGACTTATACTATATAGAGCGATTGAGAGGGCTTTATATTTAGTCCACCAAGCTGGCCTAGGGTTGGCGGACGTCACATACCACAGAAATTGTTGTTAAAATCTCTATGGTATGCAGATTTCCTGATGAGGTATGAATCGGCGATCTCGTGGTCGCAGATTCTCTCGTTCGCAGGCTCTTGTGATCATTTACGGTAGCCTCGTCCTGTCCTTTACCTTTACCTACCTTGTTGATGAGATGAAGCGAAATAAGTGCGTATGACCAAGGCGTTAATTTATTTATGTAAATCTGTTATTATTTATGTTAATTTACTGGTGGTAGGTCTCTCATATGTGAGAGGCCGCCTGGGCAGGTACCACTGCAATGTCTATTTCTCCCGCTAAACAGCAGTGTAAATGCACTGTTGCGTTTTAGATTAAAGAACATTGAAGCTAGAGTAACTACTGGACATATTGAGATTTCTTATATCTCAGGATGGCTAGCGCAGTGGAACTCCAAGCATTGTTTTGTAATTCAAGGTGTTGTTTAGTTTTGCTTACCATCAGGCGAACGGCATGCTCGTCTCGCCATTCAGTGCAATACAAAAAATATATCTCTAAAACACGTTGTTGAAAGAAGTGGTTTAATCATAAGGCGAGTTCACTATACCTAGCCTGTCGAGACATAGTCAAGTTACGTTTTCACTGAAAATACTACTTTTGTTGTTAATTTCGCAAAACGCTTGCAAAGATAACTGTTTCGCAACGCGACCGAAGTGGCGTTAAGTTATTGCTTCGAGACAATGCCCTGCTATTGTGCAACGTGTTTTAGTTGTAAAAATGTATTGATACGTATATTAACTGTGTCATCACTAAATTGTTAGGTCGATATATCACTTATACTTACTCATACGTAATGCAAATGATTTTTATCGTTTTCTACCACTTAATTTCCAGAGAGACTTGTCAGGTTTTGAAAGAGGCTCGTATCCAGTAAAAAGCATATGATGCTGTAAAATAATAATAATCTTATAATCACACACATAGGCCTGATTACTTGTGCAATAAAGAATATGTTTGTTTTACGAGATACATTTGGGACTCACAAATCCTAATGGTAGATCCTGAATACTTATTTCTGTATGCAGGTACCGAAACAGAAGTCTCTTGTTTCACAGCCAGCCACTTATTATTTTACAATTTTCTACCTAAAGTAACTTTTTTAACATCCAATCCATGTAAATTGGTTCATATACCAATACTTATTTACCGAGACTTTAAAACAAAATCGCAATTAAATTTCGATTTAACATCCATCGAATATGACGAATATCCGTCGTCGTTAAAAATATTGTGTTAAAAAACAAAAATGGTTATGTCTTTGTATGTACAAACGCGCAATAAACACCAATCAAATGAATTTATGTATGCAATAAATTATTCGTATGTCATTTGTATGTATGGTGGTGTTTGAAGGAAACGATTTTATCACGTGGCGGTACCAGCTTTGAGTCCGCCGAATAAACTAACATTTTGATGTTTTAGTTGTTTTTTATATGGCGAAATTGCCAAAAATATTTATTACAATGTTTTTTTTTTTGCATTGCCGCTTATTTATAAGTTGGTTTTAAGTTTGTATTGTATGATACAATGATAACGTTTATAAAGTAGGCTTCTTGGCGAAGAAGTTACAAATAAACGGATGCTTTTCATACCCACCGGTGCAAGTCCTGTAACTCAGTTTTGTCAGCCTGCATTTTAATGACACCGAGCACCGAAGCTCGGGAACTCTTTAGGAGCAAATAGTTAATACAATTCTGCCACTTGTGTAAATATTTACAGCCATATTCTTAGACAGTTTAAAACATATTGTAGTTATCGAATGTTGCGTCCCTTTCGAACGACTTTTGAATTCAGTTTGATCGAAGGAGACAAAACATTCGACATCTAAAATATATTTTAAAATTGTCTTTGAATAAGTCCGTTAATTATTAGGTAATGCATGGGCTGGTAGAATTTTTTTATCCGGCCGAAAAGCTGCCACTAAGTAAGTGGAAAACCCGTCATGGTTACGCATGCAAGTAATTTTGCACGGAGGGAAGTGGACTTATTTCCAACTCCTCCTATTAATTTTACTTTCTGATTAATTTCGTTGCGGGTTAAAGACAAGTTAGACATTCGCGAAGACTCGCTGAGCTTCAATGCTCGGTGTCATTGCGTGCCACTGTTGATCCTGGCTTACAGGAATTACAATGGTGGGTGTGAGGGCGGGATAGTCTACTCAATACTCATGCAAGTATGTCGCGTCGCGGGTTTAGCCTATGTACGTATTATTATATCCATTTTTGATTCAGCAAGATTATGTGGACGTAAGAGAGAACATGTCCGTCTCTTACATAGATAGATAGCGACCTTTTTATACACAGTTTTATTTAAAACCAATTTAGCTATCGAATGTTTTGTCTTCTTCGCTCGATCTAAGATTTTAATGTTACATACAAAAACTCACGCCTGAGAACCCATTTTTGTAATCGTACCGCAGTACAAGTATGCCACCAAAGCAGGCTGTCATAATTTATATATTAGGGAAATTGGGAGGTCGTGCAAATTACCATATCATGTTTTAACGGTAAATATTTACGCACGTCTAGGATGTTCGGAGGTTATTTTATCAATGACCTTGTTTCATCGAGGGCAAGGAACTATGTTTCTAGGTGATGTTATAATTCAATAAAAAAAGGACACAGTAAAGTGGAATGAACAAACATTACGATGACGCACTGTCTGGAATTTGGTTCTTTGCGTGAAAACTGAGAAATGGAGTACGTGAGTCATTGTTAAGAAAGTCCTAAAGATCCTCCTATAAAAATATTTGGAAGGGAAATTACGACAACTCACTGGGCGCGAATTCCTGTATTACCAAGCGTATTAAATATTCACTGACGTTCTTTTCGGGTTTTTTGATGTCTTATGAGTCGGCGATTTCACGAATAAATGTTGGGAACTTCCGACTTTCAAATTCGTTATCAACGTCTTCCTCTCTTTACTCGTTTATATCAACGCATATGTAATATTGAACTACATTTTTTATATTGCAATTAATGAATTAACGCTAGACAGTACGAAAACCAAACACCACCATAAATTACAAATCAATGCTTGGCATTCCACTGTGCTCGCCATCCGGAGACATAAGATATTAAGTCTCAATATGTCCAGTAGTTACACTAGTTATCTGTTTCATTGTAGGCCGTACTTGGCCTTAAAAAAACTGAGCCCTATTCATTATAATAGAACTCAATAAATCAAATCTAACAATTAAATCTATACATATCTTAAAAGGATATGTCTAGACATTCAGTCTTGACCTGTGAACAGATGGCATCAAGGCCCGACCTCGACAGTTAAACCGCCGTCGAAACTATTAACCGATATGTTATTACTTTACGATTAAACCCTTCACACTAACCGCAACGCGACAGCTGACGCACATATTGTCGGTTTTTCAAGTATATTATTATTGAAATCCTCCGTGGCGCAGTTGGTTGACGGAGACTGTGAAACGTGAGGGTTCGATCCTCTCACCGAGACAAATTTTTGCCTGATCCACAGGTCTCGGGTCTGGGTGTTTGTGAGACCGAAGTCTCCCGTAGTTTCTGATATAGGACCCAAGACTCGATCTTAGTTTGGGGTCAGGCAGTAGCGGACGTAGCATTAACGACGCCCTGGGCGATACTTCCACGGCGCCCTACAAGTACTATCCAAATCCAGTAAATTACAGATAGTACGGTATAGGTTACAGTAAATCTCGACATTCGGCGCCCTTTTGCACTAGCGCCCTAGAGCCGTCGCCAAACCCCGCCCTACCCTAACACCCTCTCTGGGGATCGGGGCTATGTATGGGTGTGTCTGTTAGGTGTATTTATTTATGAACTCGAATCTGGATTAATATACACATACACACATATATGAATCGGAAATGCGAAACGAATTTTCCATCATTGGTTACGATAGTACTTATCCAGGCGAATAAAAGAAACTGGAAAGCAGCTCAGCAAAACTTGAAATTGTTTTTTGATAAAAATAGTTGAATTATGTGATTGTATCTGGAACAAGTTGTTTGCGTGGATATCGGTCACGTCTGCACTTTGGCCAATCTTCAAGTTTTGAAATAAAAACGTCTCATCTGATAACTACCAGTAGTTTTATTCTCTAGACATTTAATAAAATTTTATGAGAACATGTTTATATCTATAATTTTAATAAAACTTCTTCAAAATACTTCAGTAGTAAATGTGTTGCTGGGTGAGGATTTAGTGCCATTTTTGCAATAAATTTTTAACCGTTCGTTTTTATTTATTTTTGACGAAAAGTGGCGAAATAATCTTGTTTTGGTTGTTACTATTGACTCAATGTGGTGTAGTAGAATGACTATAATTATTTAATTAAATTTCATATAAGACTTTAATAGTAGTGATGAATTTGAATAACTAATTAAGATGAGTTGGAAAAACACCCTAATAATATAACTTAAAGGGTAAAAAAGTAAACTCACATAAAATATAGAAGTTTACGTTTTTACCCCTTCTACCCTTGTATTACGGTGTTACCCCAATGTATCCTATAGATAGTACCCCTTGATTAATGAGGATTAATCTACTTAATCCAACAAATAACCTCCGATATAAAATGTATGTTTATATCTATTTTTTCTTTTACATTATTATAAAACGATTCTATGAACTTTTTGCTGGATCAGTCAGATAATGTTTTCATTAAATGTAATTTAGTCCATCAAAAGAAACGTTTCATGTACCTATAGTTTTTGTTACTAAACTTGTCAATATATTGTACTGTTGTGGACTAAATTTATTTGTCGTAAATAATATTATTCAACGTAATGTTTAATATTTTTTACCGCGTGACCAGACACTATAAATAAAAGAAATGTCTTAGTAAAGACGCGATTTTCATTTGTTTATCTTGTAATAGGTTGAGTTTTATTAAATTTAAATGATTGCTGTAAATAATTTGTCACAATTCGAATGTATGTAATAAAAGCATAATGCGTATTAAATACAGCTTATACACACCTTGTTAAGTTCCTAAGTTATAGCCTGATATTATCATAATCACAAATAACCGTTAATATTCCTAATAGCCAAATCAAACCAGTTACACTAATCTCGAACCGCAGTTTAAAGTTGAGCACAGGCGACCCAGCCGTACGCCAGACGCCCCTCCCCCCTTCCCCCTCTTAAAATGGCCCACTAAACGCGACCATCGATTCGCCACAACCAGTTTCTGCCAAGTCCACATAGTTCGTTGCACTAACATCGGCTGTAGATAAATACTGGCTGCTGAGGTTTTTTGTTGCGAATCTTATGTTTATGCTGATGGGCTGGTAATGAGGATGATTGACTGGCTTAGTTTATGTCGTGTAAGACTGCTTCTATTAATTACTGCATGATCAAAAGAATTACATACTCTTTGAGAGAAATAAGGGTTCAAAATTCTACTCATTATATATAAAAAGGAGATACTCTGCTTACCGTTATGGGAATATTAATTATTTTACAGTCGATATCTTTTATTATTTAAAAAGAGCCAGCCACAAAACCTCGAAGACTATCAATACCTTCTGTAATGTTTCAATAAACTAATTATACTCAGAATTGATGTCTAGTAGCATTAATGATGTCATCAATACTTTGAAATATAATTTCTGTTGAACCCATGAGTACATATTTACATAACTAACACTTTGAAATGTCATATGTTAAAAAAGAAGCAACTGAAAAAACTGGCAAGTGTATAAAAAATTTAAAATGGTAAAATCTCGGCAGACGATACTATCTAAACGCCATGGCATTAAGCACTTATAATAAGATTGATTATAATCACCAGTATAAATAGCTATAAACAAAAACCTAACATAATAATAAACCCACTATAACGATTTAACACGCGAATAGTCACAAAAACCACTCATTGTTGGCAAACGTGATCCCAAGTTCATCGACATCCAATAACGTTGCTATCTCTTGCAGACAAGCCGAAACTGAACAGCAAAAACTCTACGCCCACGAAGAATTCTCGGAGCAATTCTAAAGACCACATACCTGAGGATAATGTCAGTCAGAGTTCTGTGGGAGGTGGTATAAAGGATAAACTGGCAGCGCTGTTTAGCAAAGAGCAGACGATTAGTGAGTCGACGATCGCTAATAAATTCAAACAGGAGAAAGACAAAGATATGGAGATGTTGCAGAATCGGTTCCCTTATAAGGTATGCACTTTTATTTTATTTATAAGTAATTTGATTTACAATCAGCAGTCGTATACAATATAGTTTAGAAATTAAGAGGGAATTTTTAGTCATACCCGTAGTTGTTATTTGTTGATGAAGCAAAGATTTGTAATGGTGTGAATGTGATGTTTACCAAATTTTAGAAAAGCAATTCATATCAGTGAATCATCCCGTCTGTTATATATTATTGAAACCAAAAAGCTACACTCCTACACAGTACGTATACTGTGTTCATACATTGTGCTAGCAACGACTTTTTATACTACAATGCTCCCATTGCACCTCAGTAATAATCGTAAAAGGAGCGTTAAACATTCCAAAAAGAAAATAAAACTGGATTGCACCTTTAAAGCCAGTAGTTTTTGTAACGTTTCCCCAGTAAAGCTTACAGATTGTAATAAAATAATTCCGCAGTCTCGTACTTGCCTTACTACCGTAAACAACATTCCTTGAGTCCACACGACTTGTATGTCTATACGTTGTCCATTATTAGACAGCACACGCCATGCTCCCAACCCTTCGAGAGCTATTCTCGTCCCCAGATAACCTTTTTTACTTTTATTTCAACAGTGACAACTGACAAAACGTTTGGTTTTTGTGGCTGATAAAAAGTAATGGTCTGATCTATTTGTTTTTGTTTTTTGTGTGATCGTGAGTTTTACAATCGTAATCCAATAATTTGGCAAACTTCGATTAGATTAAGAGCCAATCAGATATTAAATGATAGTGTCAAATAATCAAACACTTATTAAAGTTAAGATGGCACTCGAGGAAGTAGGAAGTAATCTTTGAAGTCTATTAACACAGTACATTGATGAGTAAAAATGAATCGTAGATTCGCCACTAAGCTGCTTAAAATACTTTTTGGACTTAAAAATCCCTTGTAGTTTCTGATACCCTAGAGACTGTCTGCCCGTATTTTGCTGTGTGGTCGGGGGTTGTTAAGCATATTTATTATTATTAAATACTATAATAATGCTCAAAACTTAGTGCATCATCACAAAATGATGAAGGGAAACACCGTGTTCTTTCCAATAGATTTGAGGATATGTAAAATTTACTAGTTTTGTTAGACTTTTAAGGTATATTCCAAGGCAGACAGCCGGTACAAGCAAAATCTTCAACGTCACTTAAAAGTCATGATGCTTAAGGCCCATGCCCATGTTAGATAAAGGCAGGGAGAAAATAGCCAATACAGTATTCAAATCTAGATCAAGCATTGGTTCTGCTACATCTTGTATGTACAGCTTCATTCAATTCAATAATCAATAGCTTAGAAACTGTCACGCACTCTCTTTGTTCAGCTACCGTTCAACTAATAGAGAACACAGACCCTATTGTGCGAAACTGGTCCGTTCGTGTTTGAGGTGCTTGCAAGAGCACGTTTATAGGTCAAGTAGAACCGACTGCGACGCGTGATGTAACCCGCAGAGCGGCCGTCTGCCGGTTTTTATATTGTAAATTTATGGCAAATTATGTGAGATATTTTGGACGGAACATTGGTTCATCCTAAGATTATCTAAACGCCACATACAGTAGACGTTTGTGATTTCGTTCGATAGTATAAAATAATTTTCTATGACTATATTAAAATAATATGAGTTTATATGCACGCAAATATCGGGCATACGCCGTCTATCTTTCGTAGAAAGGATATAATTTTACTGTGTCAAGATAGATTGCATTGGCAAACGCTGTACAATTACACAATATTTTTGGCAATGGATAGCCTAGGTATGCGACAAGTTATACATAGTGTTATTGACTTGAATCTAAACTTGTAGGTCCCCTGGGAGCTTTCCAAACTCTACATTTTAAATATTAAAGTTACATTTTATCAAAAGCAAAGCTAATCAGTTAGGACTTCATTAAGGAAATTTTATAATTAGTTAAGTTAATTAGATACGACATAATTAAGTTTGCTGAAAGTCTCTCAACGCAGGCTGCTACTAACATTGCGAAAATTCTAGATGGTCTAATTTAGCTGACTATGATAATTGGGTTAATTAGAGATTAGAAGGGCGTATATTTTCAAACAAAATAAATATTCGTAGCCCAGTTATATTTGCTTTAAAACATTGTATGTGATATCAATAAAGTTTCGTAGTTATTGATACCTACACAACACTTGTCGCTTAATATCAACTTAAGACTTCTGATAATGCTGCATATATTTCAAGTCAATACTAACAAATACTATTTTCCAGGCACCAACCAAGCCTCAAAACCCAGACAACAACGACTCAGACGATGATCAAAGCGATCACGATCCATCAGAGAAGGCCCCGCTCATGGGTAGCACGACGAGTCTGGCCCAGGCCAACAAGAAGCCCGAGATTATTTCCAACGTGCCCAAGGTGACGTTTGACGAGAAGGCCAAGGCGCCTCATGATAAGGACGGAGAGAAAGAAGTCGACAGGGTTGTGGGAGCACAGCCTGTTAAGAGGAGAAGTGAGTATGAATTTTGTAATATATATTTACTGCTATGCATGGCGAGACGGCTATGCCATTTGCCTGATGGTAAGCGTTATGACCGCTCATGAACAGTAGCAATGCTTGGCATTCCACTGCGGTCGCCATCCTGAGACATATTATCAAGGTACCTCTCATATTGTGCATAGGATAATGTCTATGTAATTATTACGTTCTATGATAGAAATGAATTCTCATAGGTCTTGAAATTATATTTCTAATCAAAGATATTTGAAGAATTACATTAGCTTTTCTTTTTTAAAGATTTCACAAGTTTCATAAACGAAAATCTGCATTGTACACAATTCCGTTTTCACTTATTACAAAATCAATTTTCACACATTCCGCCCACCGCTTTTTGACAATAGTATGCTAAAACTGATATTTATACGTGAAACTACGGAATTACGTCATCAAAACATTGGTCTATGGGAAGCCGTATTTTCAATGAACACACGATTGATTTTAGCAGATTTTAAGGTTGAAGTTATGCAACGAATGTTATTTAGATTGAAAGCAATGGGAATTTTGCCACTAAATAAAATAAAAGGTCCAATAAATAAGCTTGATATTGTCAAAAAAAATTAAAAAGCTATTAGTGTTACAATCGAGGATGCCAAAAACATAGAGAAAAGGAAAAAAATGATGGTCCTGGCACCGTTCCGGACAGAACTTTAAATCGTATATATAGTATTTAGATAATAAATTCAATCCGCCGACAGAACCTATTTATAAACATCTATTCTAAATATCTTTTATAATCCGAGCATTAGTTTTTGTGCACTTAAGCCGGTGCAGAGGTCACGATCTGTGATGTGCTGAGTGGGTACTTGTGTGGGTGTTACACGTTGAGACTTGACATTCTGATAGTTATTCTTGTTTGGACAGATTATACGTGTTACCGTGTGCTTTTGATTTTTATATCGTCGTTTTCTAGGATTGCTTATTGGGTTGTCTTTCTTGTTAGTTATAACTTTATTCACCATCGGATGATGTGTAAAAATAGTTGTTAGTTTAATTTACAATATAGGTTTTTTTTACCAGTTTGTAGTATATACAAGTTTTTTAAGGACATTGGCTAATCCAATTGAAATCATCTATGAAAACATAATATGGTGTAAATTGTTTACCAAGTTTGACTTAAATACGTGCTAATTTATGAATTCGGTCTATGAGCGATATCTGTTTTTCTAAATTAGTTTGACTACTGTACTGTATTGTATCAGCCCATATACGCCCCACAGTACAACACGAGGCTCATCTATAATCGGATGTACGATTAAGGGGGCTTAGGCCATATAGTCCACCACGCTGGCCGCTAACCCGCACTAGTTGGCGGACTTTATATAACATAGGTAACATTGTAGGTAATTTTCGGACTGTTTCTATGTATTTCAATGCATTTATAAGGGACATTCACATCGGCTACCGGGATCAGTGATCTCGTTCCGAGCGCGAAAATTCACAGAAACATGACGCGATATTCATACTCTTGGCGGAAACGATTCGACGGTCCATTACGTTTAATGCCAGTGCAATTTGAAGAAGTTATTTCCGTATTTTATATAAATGTATGTGTAACATGAAGATGATTTCTTTGTGAACTGTAAAGACACTGGTTTGTGGATCTAAGAGCTTTCTTGCATATGAGAAAACCAAAAATAAATTGTCCAGGGTCTGATATCATAGACGGGCAAACGCATATGAAATTTTTCTACAATATGCATCTGAATCAATTTACGGTTACTCATGATAGTTCGATATGTTGACAAGTGTGGGACACGTGACGCATATTCCGAAATTACCAGTATGGTACGGATCTTGTATTTTAGGTATAAAACATTTCGAATCCAAAACAGATTTTATGATTCACACAAAAGTTTGTCATGCTACCTGGTTCAAAACCGCAGTCTTTAATTTCACACTCAGTTTCTGGTCACATAATATCATCTTCACAGACATTTCACATATCCAACTTATTTAATAAAGCATTAATATTTACTAGAATATACGGCGTATGTCACTCAGCCTCATTTTTTGTCTCCAACCAAGGAGTGCTTATGAGGTCACTGACTGTGCCGAGATCCTTTGTCTCGTACGTATGTAAATATTTGCATGGATAATGTCCTGTACTTTATTTTTAATGGACGACACAAAAAATAACTTGTTTGCGACAGGGACGTAAAAATGAACAATAAAAGTCATGCAAAATAGACCACTTAGCAACAAAGTGTCTGTTTTAGGTACCTAGCTTTTATTTGTAGGTTTAAATAATTAGAGCTCCCGTAAATCTATGAAGTAGGTGAATCATAATTCTGTAAGTAGAATGTATACCGCTAATCGTTCCTAAGGTGTCGGTACTCTAAACCGTGCAAAAATGAAATTATTTACTACTTCTCAAAATGTTCCCAATTTAACACATTCCGAAAGTAAGAACGATGACTTTATTGATGAGTGATAAAATATTTTTATTTTAAATGCTACACGTTACTGCAAAAATCATAGCTAACAAAATTACCACCCAATTAAGTATAGCTCCAACTATGTACAGATTAAGCAGATAATAAATTGGCATAAACAAAATTACATAACGTTAGACCGCAGGTTCAATAACTCTGTCCAGATAAATATCTATTTGAATTTACTAACAAAATCGCTAAGTGATGAGTCAACCTATTAATCAGCATATTTTAGTGCGCAGTCATGATTCAAAAGCAAATGCCGAGATTTACTTTGTGCAGATTATCTTGATCGGGACGTTGTGACAGGACTTGAGTCACGGAGCTCTTCAATGCCGTCCTAATGAAAATAAATGGCGTAGAAATGTCGGGAAAGACCATCAATGCTACAGATAATCTTTAGTCATGTTTTTTTTGTTGGTTTGTTGTACTGTACTACATATAAGAATTTATAATCGTATTCACGGATGTTCGGAAACTTAACTTTGAATTAAAAGTCATTGCCACGGTCAAGGCCTTTCGACCAGTCATTCCTTCATACTTCAATGTTTATAAATTGAATGATCAGGGTACTCCTCTTCTATTAATGTAATATAATAAATTATTGTTACTGCTAAATTGTAGGTTAATCAAAAAACTAAAAACATGCTAAATAACTAGAATATCTCCTTCATTAAAATAATACTATGGAAAGGTTCACGGCCTTATTCATAGATAGTTATAAAACCTATTTCAGTTATCGAGTGTTTTGTCCCGTTCTAACTACTTTGGAATTCAATTTGAGCATAGAAGACAAAACATTCGATAATTAAAAGAGATTTTAGAACAGTCTATGTAATAAGGCCGTAAGTGTTAAAACATATTTTACTTGGCGTAAGTAACATCTGGCATCTTTATTTACTTTCATTATTTTTAATTTCAGGTTCGCAAGACTCTCCGGTAGTTCTATCAGTGCTAGACGACGTTAAAAGGATAAAAGTGAACAACAAAAAGGAGCCGCAAACCAATGGTCACACGAACGGAGCGGTTGTCCAACAGCCGGGATTGTATCCACACTTGTCGGATATCGAGACCGACCACTCCAACAGCCAGGAGGAGTACTCCGACTGTGGCGGATCAAGGTGTGGACACTACGCCTTAGAATGCGTGTTCTTTTTCCTGTGTATATGAGAGTTTACAGGTGTAGCTGAATTGATCAAGTTCAAAATGGCGGCCGCGTTCATCTGTTTTGGCGGGATATGAAGATTTTGTTTGAGGAACAATACTCTGCATACTTATTTTAGTTTTTCTGTTTTACAAATATCATTTAAATGATTATGCACAAAAAAGTGATGGATCAAATGCTTAATATTTTTTTAATATTTTTACAGTCAAGTGTTGTTCCTTGAATGCTTTTGACAGTTTTGACAACAGTCAATCTGTGTTGCCACTGTTGTAAATACTAGATAGTAACATAAAAATCGTGATCGCTTTGTCAGTGAAAAAGATATAACTTAAGATATTATTTAGTTATATGAAAGTTGTTTTTATTTATAAATTAGTGATAGCTTTCTAACTTAGCGCACGGTTTTCAGACCGTTGTCAATTTTTTTACAAATGGCGGCTTGTCAAAGAAGTGACATATGAACAAAAATACAATATGGCAGATTATTGTGCAATTTTGAATCCAATATTGTCGCACATTGTATTACCTACATAAATAAAGGTAATGAAGTCTAGGTTGTAGTAATTGCCTAGGCTAATGATGGTCATTAGCACGGATCTAGAACAATCATTTGTGGTTATGCGGGTTGATGTACCTATATTTAAGTGTGTCGAGGTGTTTAAATCAAGGCACAATGGACTATACATAAAGCGATTTGCTAGTTCTTTGTGACAATGCGCAATATACACAATGTATGGAGTTTTTCTATCGTATTTTAAGCTTGGGTATATTCAAGCTTTTTATGGTACTTTACGTGCCTTATTTATAAGGACGTTTTTACATTGATGTTTGGGTGAGATACACCCTTTTGCTTCTATGACTGATTGAGCCCTAACACTTCCAGTTTAGTGACGTGACTATATATTAAAGATTTGGTGATGAATAACAACGTATAAGACTTTACCTCGTGTTATGATATGTCTGATGAAATTTTATGAATTTGCGGATCGCAATTAATCTGCTGTCGAATTTTGTATACGACGAAAATTTAATTATCGGAGAATCTATTGATATAATTAAATTTAAAATGATTTTTTGAATTATCATGACAAGGTTTTGAATAAGTGAGAATCCTTGGAAATTTGAATCCGATAACTCCGACAAAAGGCACGCTAATTAGGATGAGCTTGAGACGGTGCTGTAGAATTTCAAATCTACAACGACAATATAATATCATCTTAGCGACCTTCAAAATACGAGGGTATTCCTACCTTAAAGGCTGGCAACGCATCTCCATGCCCTATGGGCGGCGGCGATCACTTACCATCAAGTAAAACGTCATTTGCACCCTATTATAAAAAGTCTTTAATACCCCACATTTTCTCATGTTTGTATGAACACTCACTGTGAGGTCTATGAGAGTAACTTAGCATAACATTATAAAAACCCAGCCCTTTCGGTAACTTCCCCGATGCATCGAAGTCGAAAACGGAACTTTACGATTCTCAGAATACAATGAATCAACAATGCATAATCGATACGTGACCGTCATTCATATCGTTAATTTAATACAATACAATGTTTATTACGATAAAACATGGATAAATTTGTGATTACATGCATTGTTATGTGCCGCTTAGGTTATGAGATGGGTGGGAAAGGAGAGATGGAGGATTTGAAGTTTTAAAAAAATGGTGGCATAAAAAATATGTTCTACTAGAAACGGGTTGAATAGAAACGCAGGTGTGAATAGGAACTGTATCTTTGTCGATTGTGATATACAAAATCGACAACAGTAAATATTGGGATTACAATTAATAAGGTAGCATGTACTGAATTGGAATTTATAAAAATATAGTGCCTGATATTTCTAGTAGAAACGAATTGACATAAATATCGTGATCGTGCCAATTGTTTGCGATAAACTTAAGCATTACAAGTATTCTTGTATGTACTAATTTTAATACAATACAATAAATGATTTGATATATATGTTGTGCGAAAACGTGACTATAATCAATTATAATTTTTATATCAATCCTATCTGATACTGGGTTAGACACAGGACGTTTTATCGTGTCTATTATACTCCTTTTACCAAGACTAAAACGTCAGCCCTTCTACAATCATATTGAAGATATTCGTAGCAGTGCGTTTTATATGTGCAGGATGATGATGATGTTTGTATAGGAAATTATATTCTTCTACTACCCCAGTCATTACTTACGACACAAACCCCACTATATGTACTTAAACTCCATATAAAACATTTTTCCTTGATAAAGCGGAAAATCCTAAACAATTTCATAAATCTTAACACCCACTTCGCAATTACCTAGTCGGCCTTGACAATGACACGGTTTCCACGCGACTATTTCCGATTGTAGTAATTACATTGCGTGCTCATTGCGCGTGCGGTGATAACGCGTAAGTAGAAAAAGTGAAATGTAATGTTACGTCAGTATTATTGGTAATATTTGATGTAATAAAGGATGTTATGAACGGAAATTGTTTGATATACGAAATGATTTTCATTGAGGAAATCGTTTTTGGTTATCGATAAAAAGGAATGATTTTGTAAGGGCACTGTCTGTAATTACCGAATCCGCTGAGTTTTAGCGCGATCATATGACCCATAAACATTTCTCAATAATAGGTTTATCGATTCCAAATATATTTAAAAAATAGTACTAATAGTTTAACAAATTCAGACGTTCAAACAAACAAAATAATTAAGATTACATTTTTGAAAATCATTTCTGGTTGTTCTGTAAAAAGGTAATAAAATTGCTTTGAAAGATTATTATAAGCGTAGACATCATATGACCTATAACACAGTTCACAGCTATCTCGATTACGTACATGTACAGACGGCCTAAAAGTAACCTGATACACATTTACCAACTCCATTTGATGAGTCCCAAACTAGTTCATGCAAATTACACTATATACTATTGATTCAATACAAATAACGTCATACAAATCTTCAATATTTTACACCAGAAGTCTAAGTAATTGTGAGTGAAACGATCGGTTGCGGGTTCGATCTCTGCTTAGAGAATTATATGTCTAACTTATGTATTGTGAAACCGAACAGTCTGTACTCTGTAGTAGTTTAGAGAAACAGCACTCAAATCAAGATCACGCGTATCTTTGGCTTAAAGTATTTATAATATAGAGGGAGCGCTGTCATACATTTGCGTCTTCAAAAACGTAGATATGTATTTTCTTGTTTGTAGTGTTGGTAGCGCTCCTATATTAGTGAAAATTGAACGAATTATTTAACCCTAAATTGCAATAAATTCCTTTGATAACCGATTGTATAATTAGGAATTAATTGCCCAAACTATTTATTTTTATTTTCCAAGTTATTTGTGCATGTTGGACATCCTATCAAATTTCAGCCGATAGGAGGGCGATGGATTAAGGTGGCCCGGTAACACCATTTTTATCTACGTTTTTTAAGTACCAGCGCACCCTCTTTATTATAAATGTTCTAAGATCTTTATATTATAGAATAAATGAAAAATGAACAATTTCACTTTCACATAACCTATTTCGCACAAGATGCACTATATACAGACAGACATCCTGAAAGTAACCTGACACTCAATTAGTTATCTAGTGTCGTATTGCATAATAATTGCAACTTTGCAACTCTAAACCGCGCCGTTGACATCATAACGAAAGCGTCCGGTCCTGCAAGTTCTCACTTTACACTCTAGTTAATTGCAACATTACTTACTTTATCATATTAAAAAAGTTGATTGATTTTACTATTATTTGAAGGTTTCTTGAATGATTTACAAACTCACTGAGGTGTTTGAAATAACAATACTACATATACTCATATGGGAACAATAATTCAAATATTTTGTTGTTTTATTTACCTAGTTGTGGATGTTATTGGGTGTAAAATGTGGGGTCTTGTGGCTATCAGATGATGCTATCTCGTGGGTGTGAGATTTTTGTTTGAAAAGACGTGATTTGCTAGGAATAGATATTTCTCGATGAAATGTCTGGCAGAATTTTGTAAATTTTAATTAATAACATGCACCCTAAATAAAAATATGTTACTCAACACAATATTAGTGCGAGTTAACAGTAATACTTTTTAATGGTTATCTTGACTATATCACCCCATTATAAGAGCCATTTTGCAATTATCGCAATGTTGGTACTGACAACTAAGGACGGGTGATTGGCCTGTCCCATTAACACGGTAAATGCATGGAATACATAATTTTATATGATCGTGGTATATTGCAACCGGTTTTAATAGACTAATAACCTTATTCATAGACAGTTTAAAAATCTATTTTAGTTATAGTATGCTTTTTTTCATGTCATACTGAATTCAAAAGTCGTTCGAAAGGGACATAACAGTCGACGGCAGAAATAGGTTTTTAATAATAATAATGATTTCTCTGAGAACAATATCGGCAAATAAAGGACATAATAATAACTCTTTATTATAACACCATGTAACAAAGGATAAACAAAATACAAAAAAGAAAAGAAATAAAAAGAAGAAAATACAATAGTCACAGAAACACATAAAGTTGGTGATATGACTGGCGGTCTTATCGCTTTAAGCGATCTCTTCCAGACAACCGGTATTTACTTTTTATATATTTATATGTTTTTCTCTAATTAAAATCAAGTAACTAAGAATGGGTATAACTTGAGCCAGTGAGTTCGATTCTTTAAGTGTCAATTTAATGACGGAAAAATAAGAGATATGGCAAGGTTATGTACGATTTTAAAATTATGAACCATTTTACAACATGCATATTAAATCTTTTTTTTGACGTGACAACGTCTTAAATTAGGTTGCGGCTGGGAGTCACTTATGAAAAAGTGTAACGCCCGGTAACGTTACGATGAGTCACCGAACGAGAGAGAGGCCCGCCGAATGCCTTGCGTCTCTCTCCCACTCAACTATGATCTAATTATAGTTGAGTGATTAATTTAATTATATTCATATCAATAAATATTCTACCGAGAAAAAGACGTTGTCACGTAAAATCTTCGCCCGTAAAACCGACTTTACAGGCAACCATTTTTTTATTTTTGAGTGGTAAAGCCATATTACACCAAACTTTGACTACGCCTAAAATCAGACCGATGTATACATAATTGCTAAATCAAAGTATACTTAACGAAAAAAATATTTTTATTCGAAAAGTCTGTGGTTATACCGACGGCTCATGTTTACAAAGGCAAAATGTCTGAGAACTATATCGGCAATAATAAGGTGAAGGCTTGCTTATTCACCTGCCTTTAAGAAAACAATTATATATCATAATTTGGAGACTGTCCCGCCCTCACACCCAACACTGCAACTCCTGTGTCGCAGGATCAACAGTGGCACGCAATGTAATGACACCGAGCATTGAAGCTCGCTGAGTCTCCGGGAATGTCTAACTTAATATAATAATTTATAAGACTGTAACTTGCCTACTTAGTTTTAGTGTTAGATGTTATATTTCATTTTTTATATTTATACACGTAAGTTTTATACTTTCCTACTTAAATAACGTTAAGTACAATACGTTTATAGTACAATAGATGTAGGTATAACAGGGGCCCTACTATATTCATCCAAAACTAAGTTCGATACTTCGGATGATCGAAGTTTATATACGATACGAATGTACCTACATATACGTATGGTCGCTATTGACTTATGGTTACGATGTACGTTATACAAATTCGAACTTTTACAGAGTAGATACATTCGTATCTTATAAAAAAAATTCTCGTCCGAAGTTTCGAACTTCGTTTCGGATGAATATAGTAGGGCCCCAGAGCATGTGTGTTGAGTACGTCCTTTATTTGAAATAATTATTCTAAAGTTGTGTTCAGACAAAGCGAATTGTTGCGAAACGAGTTCATACGAAAGTTTGAAAAATGGTGAAAAGCAATAAATTATGTGGACATAGCTTGCCGCAAATTTAAATTATATCGTGATCATCTCTGGACAAGATCTTTTATGTCGATTTTAAGTCTTATAAGATCCTTGTTATTTTTTTCTTACTATTTGTCCGTTTTTTCTTAATATTTATTTTTATATTTACTAATAAATTGTACTAAACAACAATCTCGCCTTCAAAATATAATAGCTGCTAATGACATGCGAAATCACCGCTAATAGGTAATTTAATAATAGCATAAATGCTTCCAATGTATTTGACATCATTTAAATGAATAAGCAATATAAAATAAGGAAATAAAAAACAATATGCCATAGCAGTTTACAAATATATAGCTACAAAAACCTTAATAAATATAAATAGATAAATTCGTTAAGCCTCATACAGTTGCTAAGGTATTATGTACAGAAATGAAATAATTAGTTTATTTTCATTTTTATGTTTAAGTAATGTATGAATTATTTTGAAAATATGTGTAAATATCAAGTACATAAGGTCAGTAAATTACTACAAATAAATCTGATTACTTATAACTTACTACAACAGTGAAGGAAAACATCGTGAGGAAACCTGCATACCATAGCGATTAGTAATAATTTCTGTTATGTAAAGTCCGCCAACCTGCACTAGGCCAGCGTGGTGGACTATATGGCCCAACCACTATCAATCGTACTCTCGATTGTAGAGGAGGCTCGTGCCGTGCAGTGGGACGTATATGGGCTGATACAGTACAGTACTTATAACTTTATTTTCAGCTCATATGATTCCGAAAACATTATATTTAATTTGGATGAAATCTTTATTTACTTGATATTTGGATATACGTTCACTAAATAAACTATTCCACTTGAACTTATTTGTTGTAATGATTGTAACTTAAATGATAGCTGGCTCAATCAAATATTTCATTTTATCTTTTCATGCATGGATAAAAAATGGATATCATTTTCATATATGAATTTTTTAGAAAAACTTGAATTACATTGTTTAAAAAAAAACTCAAGTGCAGAAAAATAATAAATATATATCTAATAATCATCTCATGCATGGAAGGGTTAAAATAATCATAGCCAGTTTTTTTGCGTTTATATTTGTAATTCACTATTATTAAGCATAATATAGCCTTATTTATTGTATAATTATTATCACCTTTCAGTCAAGAACTCCAGATATTAATTATTCGGGTCAAAAGTAACTAAAGATATTGTTTATAATCGAGCAAAATATCGAATGTGTTAAAATATTTCTTCTCGTGAATATATGGGTACTTAAGACCCTTAATCCACGTTTCTTGACTGCAAAGGGTTAACATCATTCTAACAAAGTTTCCTTTCAGGTCATAATTGAAAATTTCGTTGACTGTGATAACATGAAGTTTTTTTAAACTATTTTTTATGTAAAAATAAAACTATTAAGATACGATTATGTTATTTTATTTCCTGCGTTTTGTTTTTCAGTGATCTCAGTATGCGTAAAAATATAGATAAAAGAAAAATATAATTAATCTATACTGTTTTAAGCATTATGTGCTGTTTAAAATTGTGATTAATCTCATAAAAATCTTAAGACCGAGTTGAGGCATTTAAGAGCTCGTTACGTCATTTATGACCCACCTTTTCCTAAATAGTATATATGCCACATAGACAAATCCCATATAATAGAGGATTAAACTTTCGAAGTATGTTTTAATTTATCTCATATTATAAAATTTTAATAGGTATAGGTTCTGTAATGTCAACACTAGTCGGTGTAGGACTGTAGTCCGTTTTACTTACATTGCGATCCTCCAAATCTTATTTTGAAGACCCCTGCATGGCTTAGTATAATTCTTCCCTTCATAGTGAATAAAACTAAGATATGAATGTATGTGACGTAAACGGCTGAGGAAAAGAAAAGTATTTTATTAGATGGGAAAAAGTTTTAAGCTATAAATCCAAGTCATAAACAATGCGTGAAATTATATTATTTTCATTTAATAAATAATAGTTAATAATTAGAATACATAAGAATACCGCGCATGGTGGCAAAACAACGCAAAAGATGCGGTGGAAAGACGAGTTGGATGGTTTCAAGCCAAAATGGCAAGAGCTCGCCAAGTACAGTATAGTAAGGAGAGGAATAAAGGGGAGCTCTTTGCCCAGTAGTAGTAGGACACAATATAGGCTACAAAAAGCTAGAAGATAAGACAAAAATACATTTGTGTGTTCGGTGTTAGAAATGCAATTTTTGTATGAGAGTTTGCTATAATATTGTAGCGCCATCTATCGTGAATTATACTTCAAACTAATGTGTTGTCCAAGTTAAACATGGTAAAATAATACGGATTAGAAACTAGTGCCCCTAAATAGTTTTATACTGGCACGTCCAAGTGCCAACCCCACTAAACCAATGTGTCGCACTCAATATATGGCCTAACCCCTCTCAATCGTACTCTCGATTGCAGAAGAAGCCTGTTTCCAGCAGTGGGACAGATACAGATACTTCAAAGTGACTAAAATGCAAAGCTCAATCTATTCCTGATCAGTGATACATCGACCACGTGTGGTTTCTCGCCGGTCGGTTATTTTGTACGGCCTGATTTTATCCAAATAATGGTGAATAGACATACATAGAACCCAAATTCCGATACTTCCATGGGCTTCTATGACAGGTTCATAACCACTGTGAACTGTCATTTCTGTATGGGGTTACAACAAACAGCGATATTCTATATTTCAAGCGCTCCGCGTGTTTTAACCTACTTCTAGTGCCTTCATTTTTAGATATGAGTTCTACTGTTGAAAGATTCAACCAAAAACAAATGTCGAATAAAGAATATTCATTGACATGATTGTAAAAACGAAGTCACTAGGAGTCGATTTCAATACAAAGAATCGTGCGATATAACGATTATCGTGTTTCGTTGTAGCCACTGATTCGCATGACAGTATCCTATCACCAAAAATATAATATACTTGCAACCCTTCTTGGTCATATTTACTGGTGGTAGATCTCTCATGTGTGAGAGGCCACCTGGGTAGGTACCACCGCAATTCCATCATTATTACTCTATACGAACAGCAGTGTAAATGCACTATTATGTTCCGGTTTAAAGGACATTGTAGCCAGATTAACTACTGGACATCATGAAACAACATCATATGTCTCAGGATGGCGAGCGCAATGGAATGTCAAGCATTGTTTTGTAATTCATAGAGTTGTTTGGTTTTGCTTCCGTACATTAGCGGTACTGTATGCTTTAGTTTCTTCAAAAAACGCTGTATAAAGACTCCTCTACCTCCCCAAAACCTAATCCCAGGTCCAACGCAACTTCGGGCAGATTTTCATTAAGATTTTAGGACAAACGCTATAGGGAATAAGTATAAAAACCAGATTTTTCATGTACCTCTTTCTAGCTATAATTCAATGGATGAACCGTTTAAAATTAAATTTAATCCAACTTTTTGTAGATGTCGTTTTTAAGAGCTTAGCTTCCATATTTAGGTGATAAAAGTATTTAATTAGGCGCTTTTATAACCGATAGGGTAGGCAGAGGCCGGCAAACATGATGCCACGCAAAACTATCTGTTCTCATTTAAAAAATCTAAACCTAAAGATATGCTAGCATCACTGATTATGAAAATACTCTATTGAACCTATAAAAATGTTATAAATTATTAATTTATATTCAGACACTTCTTTTTCTCTTCCACCCGGTTCACAAGGCTGTTTTAGTCGGAGAAAAATGGACAGGGAACTCTAACTTTGCTCTTTTCGAAACAAGTTGGCAATACAGTGACCATGCAGGAGTTGCACCTAAGTTGATTTACATCTGGCATTACAGGACCACTGACGCTACGTAAATTTAGTTATAAATAAAATCAGCAAGCCTAGATTCATGTCATAATAACAAACACACACAAGCGTTTCGCGTTATGGTATCATCCTGTGTCATCCCCATCATTTTAATGATGTTTAAGTGATATTTATTTTTAAAGAAATAAAAATAAAGCATTCCGTTTGTACGTAGTCGCGACCAAAACCTAATTCTATTCTCAAAAGTACTCGCTGATGGATTTGTTATAACAGCGCATTGCGATACTGTTCGTGTTATAGGACTGCGCCCAGACTTTTAGAAAAAATTGTATTCATATAATCTACATACAACACCCGTATTCGAACTATTTACATACCATCGCATTGATATCAATTTAAGTTTATTTCTTCCTTTTCTTAGCCCTCTAGTTTACAGTAAATAATATAGAAACCTCCGTATTATTTGTTGCGAACATTTTACCAAATGTAAAATTATTTTAAAAGCCCTACTGAGATCACCTATAAACAAAATACAGGAAATAAATATACTTGATTTTAAGTTGTATGATATATGGCTAATCATGAGATATTCAACGGATCTGTGCCAACCCGTATAACACCAGCGTGGTGGACTATATGGCCTAACCACTCTCAATCGTACTCACGATTGTAGAGGAGACTCGTGCCCTGCAGTGGAACGTATGAGCTGATCAGTAAGAATTAACTCTTTATTCTTATTGCAGTGCTGACGATCCAGTCGATAACGGAAATGATAATCTAAATAAATCTGACAACTGGGCAGAAACATCATTTGGCAGGGAAATAATGAGCGTGAGTATCACAGTGACATACTTTGTATAAACAATAAATTTCAAGCAGCTTAGCTAGATTAAGCAAAGCTTAACAAGTTAAAGTGGCAGTGGGCTGGGTACATAGTGCAAAGAACTGATGGCGGTTGGGTCCGAAAGGTTCTGCAGTGGCGGCCACGTACAGGCAAGCGCAGTGTCGGACGCCCGCCTACAAAGTGGACGGACCACCTGGCTAACATTGGAGTATGTCGCTGGATGCAGGCCACTTCCAACAGGTCAATGTGGAGATTCTTGGGGGAGGCCTATATTCAGCAGTGGACCTCCTATGACTGAAGAGAGAGTGAGAGAGTTATGGAGGGTGAAAATAGAATAGCACAGGTCGAACGAAGGCGCTGGAAGAAGGCCGCTTCCAACTCTATGTCTAAAAAAATTATATTTTATCGCTTACCATCTGGCGAACGACATGCTAGTCTCGCCATTCATTGCAATAAAAAATCATATTCAAATCAAAATCAAATATTTTTCAGGTGGTGAAGAAAAACAACACGAGTTACAAAAAAGCGGTCCGTGAGAGTGACGATTCCGATTGCTCCGATGCAGATGGCGCGTGTGACAGCGAACTGGATGATATGTTGGACGAAGCGCTGAATGAAGAGAGCGAGGGACCCACCCCGCCTAAGGTGAACAAGGTATATTACTTAATGGTTAGACTAGAAAATCCAATTCACGGAATGGCGGGACGAGCATGCCAAAGTTCATGAGCGGTTGTATGCCTGACGGTAAGCGATACAACCGCTCAAGAACAGTAGCAAAACCAAACAACACCACAGAGAAATGCTTGGTATTCCACTGCGCTCGACATCCTGAGACATAAGATGTTAGGTCTCAATATGTTCAGTTCAGTTACTCTGGCTACAATGTCCTTCAAACCGAAACACAAGAGTTCATTTACACAGCTGCTGTTTGGCGAGAAAAATAGACATTGCGGTGGTACCCACTAAGGCCTCTCACATATGAGAGACCTACCACCAGAAAAAATAGTAAAAAGACACAGCTCTCACAACTATTCATAAACCCTTGAGAGCTGTGCACACCCCCCAAGCCATTCCCTTGGTATTGCAGCACAGCGGCATGTCCTCATCAAGTTTCGTGTACCAGGAGCGACCGTTCACTTCGCCGCTGAAGGCGCAGCCCACTAGACCAGACAAGGGTGGAGAGCTGGTGCACAGTGTCAGCTTCTATAGGAGGATGCAGAATGCGGTAAGTACACTAGACTAAAACGCAGTTTATTTATAGCTGGCTGTATTTTGATAACTTCCGTGGCGCAGGTGGTTAGATTTCGTCTATGAAACGAGAGGCCGCGAGTTCGATCCCGGCACCGAGAGAAATGTTATATTTAATACTTGTCAAGTTATTATGCAATTTTTTGAGCACAATTTATTCAAAATTATGTTGATGTGATGATGATCGCCATTTTTGTTGATTATGCGATTGACAGGGGCGGGCTTATTATTATCTATTGAATGAAAAGACCTGAATCGAAAAGGCCCACAAATATTTGTTTCGGGTCCAAATGTTTTCAGATCGAATGTTTTGTGGGAGTTTCTGATACTCATGACATATGATTTGGTATATTGGTGTCGGGTCATGTGTCCTAATTTGGGTCGTGTATTATTTATTTAACACAATATGCCTGAACTAATATTCATAGCAATTTCTCTCCAAATCAACCAACCATGATTGAAGATGCAAGCCGCTTCCAACAGGTCATTGTGGAGATCCTTGGAGGAGGCCTATGTTCAGCAGTGGACTTCCTGTGGCTGATATGATGATGATGATTTTCGTACACATGATAAAATATGGTACCCAGGCATAGATTACAAATTTTGCATGGAATGAACACCGAAAATCTATAAGCTGTAAAATCCTGGAACTATTATTTTACCCCTTGCTTATGTTACAGTCATCAACCCCATCCACCCCAATGCGAGTGATCCGTCACTGCTCCCCTGACCGGGACATACCCGCCACCCCGAACGAACCACCCGCCGCCGTCGTCACAGTGAGACAACGCATCAAGGAACTGCAGAACGAAATATCTAAACAGCAGACTGTTATATCGCAGGTGAGGGTTATTTCAAAGTATATACTTGCAAAGTATAAACAAAATATGTCTCTACACTTTGATCTTGGGATATAGTCCTCACATTTATGTGGAAATAATTGATATAACACATTTGCAGGCAAGTCAAGCGTTGAACCTTTGTGCGGCTACGATAGAGTTCAGCGGCTCCACTGAACAGGCTGAAGGCGAGAGACTGCTTTTGTTAGCGAGTAAGTTTATTAACATATTTCAATACTACTCTATGGAATGGCCAAACTACTCTCAATCGTTTTTACCTTTTCTTATATCCATCTAAAGATTGTCTGTAAGAAATCGCCCAGAGCGATAACACTGCCATTTGTAGTTCATTTGTAATATATTTAACTGTTTATTCTCTTTATGTGCAGTTAGGAATAAATAAATAAATCGTACTCTTGATTGTAGAGGAGACTCGTGCCCTGTATGGACTGATAAAGTGCTTTTATTGTTTTCAGTAGTTAAAAAACAATAAAAGCATGAAACTGTAGATTATTTAAGCCATAATAGCTTTAGCACAATGAAATAGTGTACCATATCAAGTTATAATCAGTGTATTACGTGTTTATGAATGGAATTTTCAATGTGGATAACCGTCATGATAGCATTAGGTTAAATTTTTTGGGCTACAAGTTAAGGGTCTATACCAGTGTTTCTTAACCTTTTAGTTATCAGGGATCATTTGACAAAATATCTGTCTAGTCATTAACCACCGCAGTTAATGACTAGATCATCATCATCATTATCAGATGTCTGAAATCATTTAAACTACCACCCGGCTTCGTTTTCAGTAGCAATGTTGATACCCTGTATACTAGTTACTAAAGTACTAACCTGTGGCCGTTGAGTCCGAAAGGTTCTTGAGTGGAGGCCACGTACAGGGAAGCGAAATGTCGGACGCCCGCTTACAAGGTGGACAGACGATCTGGTTAAGGTTGCAGGAAGTCGCTGGACGCAGGCCGCTTCCAACAGGTCTATGTGGAGATCCTTGGTGGAGGCCTATGTTCAGCAGTGGACTTCCTGTGGCTGAGATGGTGATGATGATGAACCTGTGTGTCCCGCAGCGCACCGTCGGCAGGCGTGCGTGCACGAGCTGCAGCGGCTGCAGGTGGAGGGCGCGGGCCCGGCCGCCACCGAGGGGCTCGCCTCGCTGCACATCAACGGGCTGGGCGTGCCGCTGCGCAGGGACTATGTGCGGCAACTCAACGCAGGTGAATAACTCACTTACTGTTCTCTTACACACCAACATCACACCTAAGAGAGGATTCTCACGATGCGGTTTGCACTCACGGCCGCCGCGGTTACGGGCCCCCAGAATGCAGATGAGACGGTGCGAGCATAAATCGCTTCGTCAAATGTGCTTTTGATTTTCATATATATCTGCATTCTACGGGCCCGCAACCGCGGCGGTCGCGTGTACAAACCGCGTCGTGAGAATCCTCCCTAACAGCGACGTAGACATTATCCCCACAGAACAAAACACAGAATAAAAAAAAATAATAAAAACCTTACACCTTACCCTTATTCATAGCCATTTATAAAACCTATTTTAGTTATGGAATGTTTTGTCCCTTTCTAACAACTGTTGTATTCAGATCAGTCTGAAGTTTTATAACTAACTGTCTATGAATAAGACCTAGATTATTTATAATAAAGATTGAAGAGGGAGCGACGCCATACATTTGCGTCTTCAAAAACGTAATATTTACTTGTTCGTAATTTTGGTAGCGCTCTTATATTAGTGAAAATTGAACTAATTATTTAACAACTAATTGCAATAAATTCCGTTGGTAAGCGAAAGTAATATTCAGTTATTATCCGCCTAAAACGAGTTTGCGTGGAATTCAATAGCCTTTACCTATATTTTATTTATTTTCCTTTTATAAATAATTCGTGCGTGTTATTCGCATAGACAGGATAAGTGCTAATTGTGTCCTGGGCGATATAGCTAAATACAGAAAGAAATATGAATCCATGCATAAGCATGTTGTTATTGATGTTTGTTTGTAGATGGCGCTGTAGGCCACCACGCGGTGTGCCTGCTGAAGTGTCGCGACAGAGTGTTGGCTACCAGCATGCAGTTGACACAGCCCACGGGTAATCTGCTGCACTTCCCCGATGAAATACGGATGCTGGGACTCACTAGTGATTTTAAGGTAATTGATTTGTGTTTTCACTAAATGACGATAGAAGATTGGTCGTGAAAACTTAACGTATTTTTTTAGGAAATTATCTTTATATATCGAATATTTGAATGCTCAAAATGCGTGGTAGAGACAGCTGTAACAGAAGTAATAATGTATTCCGTATGTATTTTAATATTTTCTCTACAACTTCATAAATACATCAAATAATATTTCAAACGTAATGTTGTCTATTTCTAGGTGACAGTGGAAGTGTACCTGCTCCAAGCTTCAAAAGAGGTGTTGCCGCATGATGTCAAATACCACATTTCAAGTAAAAAGGTGAGTTACTAAAAAAGCAGTTTAATTTTTTTTTTTAATTGATATAATAATAAAAACACAAAATCATAAATATTGACAGAGTATTTATGTCAACATACAGTCACTAGATTTTAATTGAGACATGACAGGGAAACAGAAAATGGACAATCATTTTTTCAGTTGCCTTTGTAGTGAAATAGTCTGTCGTCGCTTCGATTAATCGTACTCGCTATTGTTGAGGAGAAAAAAGTATATGTATATAAAAATCCGGCCAAGTGCAATCATGTATCATCTATACAAGAAACCATAAAAACACGTTTGTTCTTGTTTATTTCTGTTAAAATGTTAAGCGTCTCCCAGTTATCGTTATTAATAACATTAAGCAAAAAGATAAAAAAAAATCACGTTTATTGTATTTTATCCCTCTTAATATTTTCATATTTTTTATTTTTACTACTTGTTATTTATATATGTATATATATTATAACGTTAACGGAAATACATAATTTGTGAAAATTTCTAGCTTTCTAGCTGTCACGGTTTATGAGACACACACACAGATGGTGACAGACAGACTTACAGCGGAAGCTTAGTAATACGGTCCCGTTTTTACCTTTTAGGTACGTAATCCTAAATAGTAAAACCAGTGTCGTATGTATGTATGTTCATAGTCGAGTTCCAAACTCCTGACGCCCAAGTCGAAGGTGTCGTCGCTGAAGGCGCCGCGCGTGCAGAGCCCGGGCGGGCCGCACTCGGTGCGCACGCCGCAGTTCCAGCCGCACGGGTACTGCATATTCGCGCTGCCGCAGGCTAAACGGAAGACTTTCACGCTTAATAAGGTGTGTATTTACATGGCAATTTATGCTTGGATTTTTTTAATAATAACTATTATATAGGCTGCTATAGGTGCCACGAATTTATCTTTCACTTTAAGATTGAACATTTTAATAAGGACTATTGCTATAGTCTATAAGCGAGTGATTGAATGAGTGAAAGGCTGAGTGGTAATCAAAGTATTACAGTGATGTGACTCGCAATCTCCTATAATGTTATATTCTAGTTTTATTTTTTGTGTTGTGAGAGTGAATTCTGTTTTTCTTTCTTCTATTTACGAAAATTCCATTCTGCTCTTGTAACCAACATAATATGCCAAATAAATAATTAATATTCTTTTTGGCCTAAACCTTAAATGAAAGGTATTTGTTTTGATATCTTCCTTACAAGATTTTTTAATCAATTCAGAGAATAAATCGTGAGAAATAAAAGATGCACTTAATGACTTAAGTATAAACAGAGCAATATATAAATAAACAACCTCACATCATACATAAACATATCAGGTCCCCTGCGGCAGTCCGCTAGAAGGCAGCGTGCACATGGAGATATCCGCCCGGGTGCGAGTATCCGCGCCGGCCGCGCACGCCGCCTTCCTCACCGCCTTCGACGACGTGTCGGGGCTGGGCGCGTGGCACCGCCGCTGGTTCAAGCTGCACGCGCCGCGCCTGGCATACTGGAAGTATCCGGACGATGTCAGCAAGAAGGTAAAGGCTTACATCTATGTGTGTGTCGGTCAGGCAAACATTGGCCACTCTAGTACGTGGACTAGCTAGACGTTCCCGGAGACTCGACGAGCTTCAATGATCGGTGTTATTACATTGCGTGCCGCTGTTGATCCTGAGATACAGGAGTTGCATTGGTGGGTGTGAGTGTGGGATAGTCTCCACTCCAGTACGTGACTTCTTTACAGCTGAATATTTGATATTGTACTATCAACTTTCAAAGTTTGAAAGAAACCTTACTTTCGAGAGATATCCATGTTATGATCTATTAAAAGGTGTACAATGATATTGATTATCAAAAGAGCTCCTTCGAGCCTGATATGTAATTTTTCAATTACGTATTGTCTTACTCACATTCAAATATCGAATATTATGGAAATGTCTATCGTCTGCTCTAAATTTCTAATTAAAAATGTATCAGCCCATATACGTCCCACTGCAGGGCACGGGCCTACTCTACAATCGACAGTACGATTGAGAGTGGTTAGGCCATATAGTCCACCACGCTGGCCTAGTGAGGGTTGGCGGACTTACATACCATAGAAATTCTTATAAATCGCTATGGTATGCAGGTTTCCTCACGATGTTTTCCTTCACCGTTTTTAGTGCGTGGTGATTGACTATCAATACACACATGACTCCGAAAAGTCAGAGGTGTGCCCTGGGATTTGAACCCGCGACCACTGTGAACAGTGGCAGCCGCATCCGGTCCGTTTACCAACAGTTAACCGTTTACAATTAAAAATATTATCTCATAAATATAAATACAAATTAACACATCAATTTTAAATTTCAGATGCCAATCGGCGACATAGACCTAACAACAGTGGTATCCGAGAAAGTCATCCGTGCGCCGCGAGATCTTTGCGCCCGACCCAACACTATCCTTCTAGAGTCAGCGATACCAGCGGGTCTCATCGTCCCGGACAACGGCTCCTTAGTATACGTGAAGAGAGCTGACGGTACCATCGTCAGAAGACATCTGCTAGCTGCTGACACCCCAAAAGACAGGGATGTGTGGTTAGAATGTCTGAACAAAGCTTTGGAGTATGTCAGGTGCTGTAGTACTGATGATGAATGAGGTTTCTCGGGGTAAAATGTGGTCGAAGTTTTGTATGTGCTGTATTGTTGCTGGCTGATTGTTTAAAGTTAATGGTATGGTCAATATAAAAAGATTTGACATGTGATGGGTAACACATCCATGATACAAGCGTAATGTTTGTTCATGGGCACAGATCACCATCAGGTGACCTGTTTGATCGTTTGCCAGAACTATGAAATAAAAAAGGCATGAGTTAGGTTATTTGATATTTTATGGAGTATTTTGTGTACTTAATATATTGAATGTTTCATCAATAATCATATTAAGAAGGATATAAACAGAATTAGCATGTAAACAATCACAACAAATTAATTCTCATTGCCAATGCATTCTTAGTCAATCAAATACTACAAATTCACTCCCAGTATCGCAGAAAGTACAAACAGTAACAATCGTAGGTGTGACAGCATTTTACACATAATAGTTTCATGAAATAAAAATTCATTATAAATAACAATTATTTCCATACTGACCACATATTTATCACAGTGAATGAATAACCTTATAGACTGACAAGTTGTACCCAACCCTCCTGGGACATGGAGGGAAGTAATGCCTCTTAATTCTACACGATTTTCCTCCCGCTATGTCATTCACCACTGCTAACAATTTGGACGAGAAAAGGAGGATAAGGAATTACATACATTACATTTATATTATAAACAAAAATCCTTAAGAGTCGCCAAGTTTCACAAACAAGTGTTGCAGTGGTGGGTGTGAAAGCGGGTTTATCGCATTTTCAATAACGCCTATTGTATGAGTTGGCAAAAAAGAGTAAGACGCGGTAAAAGTTCGAACTAAAAATATTTTTGGTTACATTAATCAACATGTCATTGCTTTGTGAAAATTTCTAGAAAGTTCCGTACGTGTGTTGCTTGTCTTGAGTGAAATTTTTGTTCATTATACAGCAACAAGTGCTTTAGTAAAAAAAGGTATTTAAACGTTTTACCTCGTAGAAGATCGGGTTGCCATATCAATATTATATTGGATTGAAGCGCCCTCATTAAACCCATACTCTTTTTTGCCAAGTTCCTTGTCTTATCTTGTGGTACCACAAGAAGGTTGCGCACAAGTTATCAGTCTATATAGTACATAGGATTTTTATAGACATTATATAATTGTATCATTATTGGCAGCGCCAATTACTCACTATTCCTCTTGCACTTCCGTCTGACTATGTTACCGTGAAAGGGACCAATTAATTTATATAATTTCTTCTTTATATTACACTCTATAATTTTTTCTATACTACTGAAAGAAACAAACTTTTTTCTCTTAGTGAGTTTTTAACTTTCTTTCATGAAATAAAAACTATAATTTAACATACAATGTTTGAGAATTGCTTTAAAAATATGTATTTAGCAAACGCACTTTTAGTTTTAAATTAGGTATGACTGATTTGTGTAGCTTTAAACTGTGTGTGTTTTATTAGAAGTTACTGAACTAAATGATAATTTTAATTATAATAGTTATTTTAAACTAACGCAACTAATATAGCCATTATAACATAATACAAGTAACATTATACTGCATTTAGTGCTTAATCAGTAGGTGCCATTATATTGCTAAACAAATGTTTATGTTTACAGTCTTATTCATAGACACTTTAAAACCTATTTTAGTTATCGAATGCTTTGTCGAACGACTTTTAAATTCAGTTTGAGTGACGAAGAGAAAAGATTCGATATGTTAAAAATGTTTATAACCTGGGAAATTCAAGAATGGGAATTAAAAATAACTTTCTTATACTTCGATCAAATATACACTAGATACACAGTTCCCTGTAAAAGTTCTGTTAAAAAGTGGCAACGATGCATGACATTAAAAATAGCAAACAAAAAGATCACATATTCCAAATATATTAACGCAAATTCCACCTTATTCCTGGAGCTTACTTTCATATAATATTGTCTTGAGCTTCTTTTCATATAATATTGTCTAAAGTTCTGCGACGTTTTGGAAGCAACGGTCGGTGCGTGACTGAAGGCGAAAGAGTGCTTAAAGCACTCTTTTTTGGTGCCATTTTCTAAGCGCTCATGTTGTATCTAGTGTATATTTGATCGAAGTTCTTATATCAAAAAGTTAATATTGTTTTCTGAGCTGCAGTATCAATCTTTACTGAGACCGAATTTTAAGGACCTTATTTGACAATAGTATACGTGTTTTATTAATGATGTAGTACCCTATATACTGTATAGTTTTAAAATAATTCATTTAACGCTTTCGAAATGTGTGCTTAAATATATTTTAATTCATTTTAATTATATGAAATATTGTTTTTAAAAACGCCGTCACAAACATCACATGCATATACTCACATATAATGCTTAGATTTATATACATATTATTTTAATACGCAAAAGATTTCATGGAAGAAATTTTATGATTTTAATTATTATGAAAATATCAGTGTTTTGTTACAGAACAGTACAGTCTTATATATGAAATATCCCACCTAATTATGTATAATTTATTAATTAATAAACATTGAGACATTATTGACTCCAGTTCGTAAATTCAAAAACTATTCATAAAATAGGATCATTTAGTCCTTTATTAGAAGTACATAAACATGGTGTAATGCTAAGTATCCTCTAGGAGTGATAATCCTCATATTTTTTTCTAATTTATTTGATAAAGAATCAACTATATTACATTCCTAGAATTTGATTTCAATTAAATTTGCTCTCTAAATTGATGTGATTCTGCTCGATCCTAGTGGACACTTAGCATTATATTAAGTTTTTTGAAGCAAAGTATCTAAGGTGTAACTTTGCAATAACATTTTAATGTTTTAGTATATTATGGTTTACGTGTATATAAAATCAATTTAATCTTGCAATAAAGTATTTTAAGTAATTCTTTTTTTTTATTTTATTTTTAGGTTCCCTATTAATGTATTAAGAGACACTACAATAGAAATTATTGTGTGTAAAATTTGGATTTTAGTCGTGTATACCATTTGTCCATTACCAACAGGCCATCACATAATTACTACTAAAATAATTATTAAATTATGTGTGATATAAGTAATGAAATAAAATTCCAAAGTATTTTAAATGCTTTATTTATATTACTATATACATATTTAAAATTAATTTAATTGGGACCGGATTGTCGTGCATATTACTAACAGAAGATTATTAGATTACATAATATAGTATACACCATACGCATACATTTTAACAGATTAAATATATTTTAAATTGGGACAAATACTCCATACTAAAATACCCATAGGTATAATTCCCAGCCCTTATGAAGTATTTGCCCCAACCTTCGATAAACAGTGGTCGAAGGCCCCAACTCAAATAATACTATTGTAACAAATTCAAAATAAGCAAACAGTCAAACAGCAATGTACATGCACTGTTGTGATTCGGTTTGAAGGACATTGTAGCCAAAGTAACTACTGGGCATGTTGAGACTTAACATTTTACATCTCTTGATTTTACTATCCATGAGCGGTCGTATCGCTTACCATCAAGCGAATGGCACGCTCGTCTCGCAATTCATTACCAAAAAATACAATTTGAGAAGTAGAGAAACCTAGATTTAACTATTAAAAACTCTTACGCCCTGTCGAAATACCTAGAATGTCTGATACATTGAAATTGACCATAGCAGGGTAAAGCCTTCATTTCTTTTTACAATCGTGTTCACCGCACAAAAGCTTACTCCTATATACGTATGATTTAAGAAATAACTTATTTAAATGTTATATTTTAAACTTATACTTAATTTTTATTACTTTACCCACATCAGTTACCCCATTATCGTTCAGCGATCGAATCAATGTTGTCTAGTTTTTAAAGCTACAAGATGGTGTGTGGTATCATTCGTCGTCGTATAGTAGTGGTTTCTCCGCAACATCTTGGTTCTTGCCAACTTCGGAGGAGAAGGCCTGCTTCAAGTCGTGCTGCCAACAGATTTATAATTTAAGGAATGATTATCGATTTTAGTACGTTGAAATTCAATAGAAATGTTGGAAGAAATAAAAAAATATTCATATATACACAAACTTAAGCGTTTTTCTCAGAAGGGGTAGGCAGAGGTACAACCAGAACATCCACATTTCGCCCAGTATTTTCTGTCCCAAGATGTGATAGTGAGCGAGCCTATCGCCATATCGGGCACTTTCATGGGCTGATAATGAATAGAAAAAATTTAATGTAACTGCCCGACCCGGGATTTGAACCCGAGACCTCAGCTTTGCAATCATATCGTAGTACAACTGCGCCACCGAGCCAGCAGAGGAATAAAATACCATAATTATTGTGTAACAAAGACGTATTTGTAATAATCCTAATTCATAGGATTTTTAAGTACCCAGCTGTTTATTAAGTACCAGGAAGTTGGTGAAGATATTTTTGTTCTAAGCAGGTAACTATTAATTATTGATGATACTAGCAAATTCATTATTTTTAAAATGAAATAGTTTTTCCCCTTTCAAATACCAAGAACGCATGAAATTGGTTGGGATTTTTTTATTAATAAAAGAAGGTAACTTTCTATTACACTGGAGGCTTCTACCCGTTAAAGCCACACCCACCAATTACGAAGGACCAATCAGTTTCTCCGGCACAATATTGATATCCATTTTCTATATACTACCCTCAGTTCCAAATATCTCAGAAATATCTGCAAATGTGTAGCAGTGTAGCTTCGTATCAGTTCTAAAATATTAGTGGCAAACGGTGACTGTTTTAACTTTTTATATAAAAATATTTATGTTTATTATATACGTGTATTTGATATTAAATTGTGTTTGAACGGCCGGTGTAAAAGTTCGTAATAAAATAACTCGTGCTAAAAAGAAGAATAAGATCTTATATACATTCGTAAGTAAACGCCTTTTTTTATTAGCCTCGCTGAATATAACGAGCATCATATCTGCTATTAACAGAAGCTATACCACTCAATATAATTATTACTAGCCCTCGCCTTCCTCGCTCAATGGACTACGCTCATCACCCTGAGACATTAGGTGTGAATACTTTTATTAGGTAAATAAATAAATACACCGAACAGTTACATAAATAGTCCTGATCCCACACTAAGATCAAGTCTTGTGTCGTAGGCTTCGATCAAATATACACTAGATACAACATGAGCGCTTAGAAAATGGCACCAAAAAAGAGTGCTTAAGCACTCTTTCGCCTTCAGTCACGCACCGACCGTTGCATCTAAAACGTCGTAAAACTTTAGACAATATTATTTGAAAAGCTACTTTAAGCTCCAGGAATAAGGTGGAATTTGTGTTAATATATTTGGAATATGTGATCTTTTTGTTTACTTTTTTTAATGTCATGCATCGGTGCCACTTTTTAACAGAACTTTTACAGGGAACTGTGTATCTAGTGTATATTTGATCGAAGGTCGTAGGTATCAGGAGCTACGAGACTTTTTCTTTGTGAGACTCAAACATCTAGAGCCGAAACAACAAACTGCAACAAGCGAACAACCACAAACTTGTGGTTCACACAAAGATTTGTCTCGGTGCGGGGATCGAACCCGCGGCCTCTCGTTTCACTGCCGGCGTCTAATCAACTGCACTACGGAAACTATTACATCAGATCTAAGTATAATTGGATCCTTAACGTTAAACAGCGTTGAATTTCAGCCACCCCTCCTCATGGTAAGTATTTGAGTAGACTAGGTGTAAACAACATGAAGGGTTTAATCCCTGCATGTTGCTTTATGGTTTGTTTGAACACGCTAATGTCAAGAACTTGGGTACAAATTGAAACATTATTAGTATTGTAAAGCCTATTTATCGAGGAAGGCTGTAGGTATTATAACATCACGCTGTGGTTAATAGTCGTGGAGCATCAATGTAAAATGTAGCAAAATGAGGATTATAAATTCTCTGGCTTTTTTGGTGTGGAGTGAAGTAAAAAATATATATTCTGGGTGAAATTAGTTATAAAATAGAGATACTAACTACAAAGTGTCGGCACAGTCGCGTGAACTGCGAGCAGTCGAGCGCGATGCGAGGCGCGTGCGGCGCGCGCTTGCCGCCCGTCCAGTCGCGGCTGAACGTGATCTGCGCCGACACTAGCGCCACCACGCACACGCCCACAAACACGTACCTGCCGGCAAACAAATATATCAGTCATGTACATAGTCCTAACTCAACAATAAGATCCAGTCTTGTGTCGTGGGTATCAGGAACTCCAGACACTTGGGTCTCACAACCACTCAGATCCGAAACAAATACATTTATTGTTAGTGGAAGAGCCACGCTGTTGTCAGTCATGACTCAGCATGAAGGGGCAGGCTCGTCTGGGGCGGTACCACTGTCTCACAGGAGATTGTTGACCGAGATTGCCCAATATGCCTCTTCCCGCTCCCCTTCCGATTTGATGGTCCAGCAACACACACACGATCCAAGCGTTATGGATGTTCATGGGCGGCAGTGATCACTTACCATCAGGTGACCTGTTTGCTCGTTTGCCGGACTTATACAAATAAAAAAATCGGTGGATCACACACAAATAGGTACTTTTATCAGTGCTTAGATCAAGATTGAACCGGCGGCATAATTTCACAGGCGGCGTCTAACTTACTGCGCCACGGAGGCTGTTGAATTTTCAATTAGGTTTAAATGAATTTGGATTTAATATTTATTTATTTGTAGATACTGTACTATATCAGCCCGTTATCGGCCACTGCTAAGCACCGGACCCGTCTAAACCGAGACACGCATTGAGATGACTTAGAGCTTAGGCTGTACTCCACAACGCTGACCTAGTGCGGGTTGGCGGACCCCACATACCTACCATGGATATTTGTTTAAATTTTAAATTATCTTGTGTATATACAGGTTTCTCTGCGATATTTTCTTTCAACGTTAAGTTGGCTTGTAATTGACTATAAAACATGCCAACAAATCAGATTCTTGCCCTAGGATTTGAACGTGTATCCACCGTCTCGGTAATCGTCTGATCGTTTAGCAGCAGACCACCACGCACTTTTATTTATTAATTAAAACTATAAGAGAATCATATCTATAAAACAAGGAATCTATTTAGTGATCTATCTGCGCGTATGTATGTTGTATATGCAGCACATATTCTGTACTTACTAAGTTTACAATAAGTATTTTCATCGTCAGAAAAAACAGGATCCAACGAATCTAATGTACCAAATTTTTACGCATTACTACCAAACCAGAAAATCCAGACCCGAAAGAATTCTAGGGAATAGTGGCACAAACTAAAACTAGTGTTAAATAATAATCATTGTTAAACATTAGTTAATTATCACTGAGCATATAGATGAATAAAAAACGTATTTAAACATATGTTTTGGGGTGGGAATCGATCGCCCGGTGTCTTATTTCTGTCGATTCCTATATTCATAAGTCATAACTCAAAACGTAAAAATGTATCATTTTATTCATCGGCGCATAGGATGATGCATACTGTTATGTCCAAAAAACGTAGGTTTGAATGCTGTTCTCCAGCGCAAAGAACCTACAAGGATAATAACATAAAACTGCAATATTTAACAGCCAAAAAAACGTTATAATTAATTTAAAAAGTGACACATCAAACTTTACCAAGTACTTAAAAAACTTTAAAAACTCCGCCACAACTTCAAACCTTCCCTTAAAGACAGTATGCTTGTAACTTTTTGATTTGAGTGTTATTGACAGCCTCCGTGGCGCAGTTGGTTAGACGCCGCATGTGAAACGAGAGGTCGCAGGTTCGATCCCCACACCGAGAGAAATATTTGTGTGGCCCCACAAATATTTCTTCCGGGTCTGGGTGTTTGTGAGGCCGAAAAGTCTCTCGTAGTTTCTGATACCCACGATACAAGACTCGATCTTAGTGTGGGATCACAGGACTATGTATGTGACTGTTGGGTGTTATTTATTTATTTATTGCTGCAACCAAGGCTGCAACAGTTGTCGCAAATCAAAACTTCATATTTATTATTTTTATAGTCAACGGTGTTTTGTGCGTGCGTGCGAATCCGTGGTTGAATTATGCTATTATCAAAATATTAGGAACAGCTATTCTCCTTTCACATTTTATTATGTTTGACATGTTAAACTATTAGATTACGAGTATAAATGCTTGTTGTTTATATTATGAAAATAAATAATGCGTTAAATAGAGAAAATCTTTGACAATAGCATTACAACCACACATTCACACGCCAAAGACCGTGGAAGATACAAGCACTAAGAATCGCGAACCAAGATGTCGAAATATATCTCACATTTACTTAAAAATTCAAAACGATTACCTCAAAGTATTCATAGTCACTGTTTGTAATATCTGTGAGCACTATTTGTAGTTCTTCCACGAGACTCCAAAAGGATATTATGTTCGGGAGAGACACCGCAAACTCTTTTATACAGTCGACCCGCGCATGTCTCCTACAACCCCAGAGATTTAAGTTTTACATCCAGTTTAGATCCAGTGGCTCTTTGTAGAATAATCTCAGGACCGCAGTTGGATGCGAAGGATAAAAATAATTGAGAAATATTGCACTACATTTGAGGTCGCTGCTTGAAGTAATTTTAACACACAAGCAAATAATCATGATAAATAAAATTTAGGAAGAATTTGAAAGCTCAACAGTTATTTTTATATTACATACCTCTAGAGTATAGGTATTGATTGAAATTAATGTGATGAGGTGGTTGCGGATTCGAACCCACGACAAACTGAATTAGGAGTTGTATGTGTATCCAATCGACTATCACACAATTGAATGGTAAGAAAACATAATGATGAAACCTTTGCAATGCCCATCGTAGAACCAATTGGCTAGCGTAGTCGGGTCCGTTCCAAATTCCTTTTAATGGAAGGCGAGACTTATGGCATGCAGTGGGACGAATATACCGGCAGATAGATAGCCTCCATGACTCCGCCCGTGAAACCAGAGGCCGCGGATTCGATCTCCGCACCGTAACAAATATTTGTATTTGCCCACAGGTATTTGTTCCGCGTCTGAGTTTTTGTAGGATCAAAAAGTCTCTTGTAGTTTTTGATACTCACGACACGAGACTGGATCTTAGTATAGGGTCAGAACTATGTATGTGACCACATATGTGACTTTTGGGTCTATTCATTATTTATTGATTTAAATAAACACATGGCGCATCTGATGATAATTGATAAGTGATAATCATTAAGATTTTAGATGTGAGGCAGTAGTCTCAAAATCGGAAGGCATAAGAAAGGAGAAAACACAAGAAAGTAAAAAGGGATCGATTTCTGCAATCTCAATCACCGTACGACACACAACAGCAAGTTAATTTCGTTATGAGATACTTAATTTGTTCAATTAAAAATTGCATTTAAAGATATTTGAATTACGCATTCCGTTTGCGAAACTTTTACTTTACTACAAGAATGTAAATACTTTAAAATTCTTTTTCATGTAAGCAGTGTTTTTAAGTAATAACAAAAGTATGATTACACATTAAGGCGCCAAATTAGCTTGCAATAGAGGCAAATATTGTTGCCATATTTTCATGAATAATCTGAAATAACACGTCCCTTGTTGCGTGCTCACACCTAAACATCCCCTGGGCAGTTTTAAACAACAATACTTGCCGAGTGCTTTCAGGTATAGATAACGATGTTTTACAAATCGCTTGAGACTCGTGGCATATTGTTAATATCATATTGTTAATGTCAAGACGAAAATATTTTTTAACATTGTGCCTTTTTTGGTACTCCCAGGAAGAAGTGAGAACAATCAACTTGATACTAAGAGCCGTGTCCATTATCGAGTCATGGCTATATCTCATATAATACGGATATCCTACCCCTACGAGAGACTTTTCTGTCTCACAAACACATGTCTATGTATAAGGTATAGCCGGACTATGCCTGATAACGAAGCCGGGTGGTAGTTTTAGTGACTAAAAGCACAATGCATGTAAAAATTTGTTCTGTGGTAAATCCATAGTTTTTCTAAAATAATTTCGTCCCTTACGTTCCATAGCGAATAGAAAATAAAAGGGTGTACATTATTATTGTAGGAAAAACTATGTATTACCAGCCAAATATGAATATAGGAAACGAAATGCAAAAAAATCATTGCTTTTTTGTACTTTTTTTTAATTGCATTGTGTATAAAATCACTAAAACTACCACCTGGCTTCGTTTTCGATCGCAGTCGTGTTATATCCTGTATATGGACATAGGTCTCTCCCAAGGTACGCCACAGAGCCCGGTCTGCTGCTTTATGCATCCAGTCGCTGCCAGCAGTGGACTGCAACGGGCAGATGATTATGATGATGATATTACATATATGTGGAAATTTTATAGATGATGTTTTTATAAATACGATACATACTTTCACATAATGGCCAGGGCAAAAGCCCGTCAATTCTTTCGACGTAAGTAGTGACGCTCCATTGCAGCTACAGTGGAGCGTTACTAAAATTAGTCGTCCCTCACAAGGATTTTCAAAACGCTTGCTATTAAGATACAAATTCTTGTCACCGTTTTGACAGCCTCCGTGGCGCAATTGTTTAGACGCCAGCTGTGAAACCAGAGGCTGCGGGTTCGATCCCCGCACCGAAACAAATAGTTGTGTGAACCACAGGCATTTGTTTCGGGTCTGGGTGATTGTGAGACCAAAAAGTCTCGTAGTTTCTGATACCTACGACACAAGACTCGATCTTAGTTTGGGATTAGGACTATGTAGGTATGTGACTTTTGGGTGTATTTATTTATTTAATAGAAATCTATTATAGTAGGTAAATGAACTTAATGTAATAGATATTTAAAGTAGTGCGATTTCCTCGGCTATTTTTTGATATTCCAAATGTACTGAAGGGCCTATTCTTAGTTTTAAAATAAATTAATACACGTATTCATACGTATATCAACGAGATACTTTGCTCTGTATCGCCTGTAGAACCATTATTATATTATCAACGCAGATATGTTAGTTTACATAAATATTACTTTAGCAATTGTATTGTTGAAATGGTTAATGGAGTGTTTCTGAACTGATTACTCGGAACGGACGGTAATCAACATGTTTACGTTGGTAACAAGCCTAAGCATATTGCTACACATTAATTGTTGTTTTTAAAAGTGTGGAAAAATTATTGCGATCTAGTAACCATGTTTATTATCTTCTTGTAATGTAGAACATAATTTTCATAATAATATTCTTCGATGACCAAATACGCGATTGCGGAGCTGTAAAGAAAAAAAAACAGCATCTCCACTTGCTACATTCCCATCAATTTGATAAAAATATTGAAAAATATCTAAACATTGTTCCTTTATTCCTTTGTGCTGTACAAAAGGGATATCGAAGAATAAATACAATACGTGTCCACCACGTCTCAAAGGGTTTCTTGGACATTCGTATTTCTTTGATCTATGAGTTTTACATAGCACGCCCACAATAACCGTGGGAGGCGACAGATGGCGCTGTTCACCTTGTGCGCTATTTGTGAATTTTTCTATAATGTGGACGTATCCAGTATTTATAAAAAGGGATAATAAATACTTACCTACATTAGATTTTATGACAGAAATATTTTGGTGGATCTTATGTATTATTTAGCAAACATCAATACCATTCAAATAAAAAAATTGTGTCAAAATAGCTGATACATGTTTATAGTGTTTAATCTATAACACTAAAACTAAACTAGAATTTACTATTGTGATCACTCTTTCATACGCATTATAATTTAACAAGAATAGTAGTCATTATTTTGCTGGGTATTTTTACTGTTTACCCGCAATACTATGAATAGATTTACAAAATGATATTTAAGTTAGTAGATAACGTAAGCTTATGCAGAAGAAAATGAAGTACTAGAATCAGGCACCACGTTAGTTATTTCATTTGACATTTGAGAGCCAAGTTTGAAGCTGGCTGTAATACGAGATCTTCGCACGAAGACATACATACATTATTGTGTTTTGTGGTGAAACCCGCTGCACATCATTTTTGACGTAAGTATTTGATACCTTTTAATTATATTAGACTACTATTGTAGAGATAACCCGGTTCAACTATGGTGGAGCTACTGTCTCATGAAAAACAGACGCCAAGTAATGGATTGTCATGGTTCGTTCAGTGAATGAGATTGCCGAAGGCCCATTACCTATTTCATTGACATTCCTCTGCCATTTTGAGGGCCTCCCAACGCACCTATGAGTTATGTGTTTTAGATGTTTATACAGCGAGCGGTTTGCTGAACAGCATTTTGGCATTGTTTAACGTGGTGTCCAAGGCACTTTAGCATTTTAATATAAGCAATAGCATTCCACGTCGTTGAATTAGCTCTAGTCACTCCACAAGATCTAATATCTTTCCGCAATACATATTTAAATATTGACAAATGTTACACAACGAGATGTTTTTGTAATCAACGTCATTGTGTTTAAATTACGCGATAACAGAACATTAAGTTATTATTTTTAAATGATAAAGTTTTTAAACAAATTTTATTGCTTTGCTGGAGATAGTCTGCGAAACGCCTGTGTTGGCAAGGTCGGAATAACATACCTACGCAATGTTATACATCTACATATTTTAGATTTGTCTCTATAAGAGGTTTAACGGTCCTTATTCTTTTAATATCCCCACGCTTTCAATAATCCACAGCATATTCGTCCTATTGTATGGTACGGGTCTTCTCAATAATAGAGTTATATTATAGCGGTAAGGCCATAGTGCCTTTTAGGCCATAGCGCCCTCTGCTGGCGAAGATCAATCTTTTCCGTTATTGTGCTGGGTAATTTGCGATCAATATACACGTGATTGAAAAGGGGTTTAAGAACGATATTATCATCAATATAATTGACAGAGACTCATACATGAGTGGAAACACGGGTGGCCTCATAGCTATCTATATCCATTGTTGTAGTTATATCAATATATTTTGTAAAACACGTTTCACAACAATAGCCTGTAGCAATCAGTTATCTCGATAACCGTCTATCTAAACCCTATTAACTGCGCCATTACGCACCCTTGAAATTGATGTGCCGACAAACAAATGATTTGATAAGTGCGGAAACTGTTTGATACTGACCCAGAAATAATCGTAAACGCACCGAATCCTTCTGGCATTGAAACGTTTAGATCTGAAATGTTGTTTTGATGCTTTGACGTAAAAATAACCTATTTAAGAAGAGTAACCATTACCTATCTTTAATTCAATTTATACATTAATTACGGAGATAGTCAATTTTTTGACAGGCGCAGGCGGTTAGACGTCTGTGAAACGAGAGGCCGCAGGTTCGATACCCGCACCGAGAGATATGTTTGTGCGGGCCACAAATATTTCTTTCGGGTCTGGGTGTTTGTGAGACCGAAGAGTCTCTCGTAGTTCCTGATACCCACGACATATACAAGACTCGATCTTAGTGAGGGATCAGGATTATACATGTGACTGTTGGGTGTTATTTATTTATTATTTTTATTTATTAATTATTCCATTCATTAATATTGTCCACCTTTATATTATTTAGCGCTTAAGACAACTATGTAGGATATTTTTTTTTTTATTGCTATGAATGGCGAGACGAGCATGCCGTTCGCCTGATGTTAAGCGATACGACCGCTCATGAACAGTAGCAAAACCAAACAACACCTTGAATTACAAAGTAATGCTTGGCATTCCACTGCGCTCGCCATCCTGAGACATAAGATGTTAAGTCTCAATATGACCAGTAGTTACTCTGGCTACAGTGCCCTTCAACCCGAAACACAACAGTGCGTTTACACTGCTGTTTGACGGGAGAAATAGACACTGCGGTGGTACCCACCCAGATGGCCTCTCACATATGAGAGACCTACCACCAGTTGAGTGTTAGTTAGTGAGTTATAGTTGATAAGATACAATGGGTATGGGTATCCGTGTGGATATAAACCCCTTAACAATAAATATAAAACTATAAGTGGTACCTATATATTATTACGAGGAGAAAATACTTTATAAGTATGCCGAGCATATTAGGCCAGCCTGGTGGACTGTTAATCCCTCTCTATATAACTCTTCGTTGTAAAAGAGGCCCTTCCTCAGCTGTGACAAATTATAGACTGATACAGACCAAAGGAGAATGCCTATTTTACTATGAAACTTAGTACCGGTGCGAAGTTTTTTGTTCCTCGATGAAACCTACCTTTTTGTGTAGGAAAAAATATATTTTTTCAATAAATATTAACATATTTGCGACCTAGGAGTTCGCAAGTTCCGGAGTTCTTGGAGAAATTAACTTGAAGTCTTATAAAAATATATTTTTTCACCTTTGGCACTGTGAATAAAATGTAAAATGTGATGATAATTACTTTATTTTATAAAAATCTCTCACCTATGATAAAACAGGAAAACGTTTAAGGACAAACCATAAAATGCCATAATAAATTTTAAGCAATATCGGGATCTACGATATTTTTTACCGATATTATCTGTATCAGCCCATATACGTCCCACTGCAGGGCACGGGCCTACTCAACAATCAACAGTACGATTGAGAGTGGTTAGGCCATATAGTCCACCACGCTGGCCTAGTGCGGGTTGGCAGACTTACATACCATAGAAATTCTTATAAACTGCTATGGTATGCAGGTTTCCTCACGATGTTTTCCTTCGTTTTACCGATACTATGAATAGACATTATCCTTTGATATCAAGTACAAGTAACCCTGTAGGTACCATACTGGACACAGCTTTCTATTACCAGTATTCTGGTTATTCATGTCTATGGGTATCTTACTAAAGCTGACCCGATACGCTCAGGTAGACATATTATTATGTATGGGAATTACAGTAGTGGTTTTATGATGACGATATTATGGCCAACGGTCTTACAGTCGAAAACACCAAACATTAGGTAAATGGCAAAGACTAAATATGAAAGCGAATGGTATCGGCCAAGATAGCGATATTAAATACACCCAAACAGTTGCATACTTAGTCCTGAACCCATATTAAGATGTATTTACTGGTACCACCGCAGTGTCTATTTCTCCCGTCAAACAGCAGTGTAAACGCACTGTTGTGTTTTGGGTTGAAGAGCATTTTAGCCAGAGTAACTACTGGACATATTGAGACTTAACATCTTATGTCTCAGGATGGCGAGCGCAGTGAAATGCCAAGCATTGCTTTGTAATTCAAAGTGTTGTTTGGTTTTGCTACTGTTCATGAGCGGTCGTATCGCTTACCATCAGGCGAACGGCATGCTCGCCTCGCCATTCATAGCAATAAAAAATGAATAAATTAAGAGCCCTTTAGTCTCATTCAGTAGTAGACTGTAAATCCATATTCTTATTAGAATTGTTATTTGGGTACTATAATACTTGTAGTATTGATGTTGTTAACAAACTCCGTGCAAGCTGTACTCTCCTGTTATTGAAGATGCACGCAGAAGGATACATATGTGGTTCAATATAAATTCAAATAAATAAATTTTTAAAAAATAATATTAAGTCTTGTTTGAAAGTATGAGAAACTACGAGAGACTTTTCGATCTCACATCCCAGGGACAAATACCATTTGTTTCGGTTGAGCATCAAACCCGCAGTTTCTCATTTCACCACAAGCATCTATCCAACTGCGCCATGGAGACTGTCAAACAATCGGGAAAAAGAAAGAAAAAATATTTATCTAATCGAGAGTACCATAGACAACAACCACTATATTTTGTACTTCTTGGCCATCAACACATTTGAGAGACAAAAAAAATTCATTGGTTTAGTTAATTTTGTTCGTCTTCTGTTCACGCCACTGTGAATAAATCAAGTTAACAGGTACTAGGTACTTACTTTTAAAATCCACATATTTTTTTATTGATGATTAACGTGCAATTTATTATGGAATAGGAACAGATATAACGGCGAAAGAAAATATCGTGAGGAAACCTGCATACCATAATGATTTGTCTGAATTTCTATTGTATGCGCAGTCCAGCCAACCCGCACAGGCCAGAGTGGTAGACTATAATATGGCCTAACCACTCTCAGTCGTACTCTCAATTGTGGAGGAGCCCGAGCCCTGCCGTGGGCTGATAGAGGAAATAAATATGAACATGATCGAAATATTTTTATTTTACCACGGATTATAAAAATGAGTTATCGGGGTATTTCAAAATAAACATCATATTTTGTAATAGTAGTTCTTAAGTGTATTTTTATAATCCTTCAGGTTATCATGATACAAACAGATACAAGTTCATTCAATAACTATTTATCTGATATTAAATTGTTTTATTTAATACATTAATAGGTGAAGATATTAACGATTGACAACAAATTCTTCTTCATTTGTTTCTTAATTTCACTACTCGTCGTTATCACACATTTTGCCAATTGACAACAAATTGATACATTGGTTTTGTTAATTGTCAGATAGCTAAGTGGATCTTGATGATTAAACAGGTTTTAATATGAATTGGTGCCAGCATACACATCTACTCCTCAATAAGGTATGGCCTTACTACATTGGCAAAAGAAAATTTTGTGTTATTTTGGGAATGAATTTGATCAGTCTTGTTACGTTCTTAAACCGTTCATAGATTTTTGAATACTTTTTACTGCAAATATATTTACTCTCTCACTACAGACACGACAAGCGAACTGCTGAACATCTGCTAAGTCCTCACGTCAAGGATCTAAACACCAACTGGTTAGAAACTGCCTGTTTTCTAGTAAGTACCGATCTTTTTTTCGACACCTTCATTGCAATGTAATAAAGCTATAGGTATGAAGGAATAGTCCATGCCTACTTTAATTTAGAAATCACAAAAAGCCATCGAATATATCAGGTTTTTCTTTTTGAATGCTCTTAGTTTCACCTTTCTGAGAATTGTTTATACATTTAACAATAAATATACGGACTTTTCTTATTTGGCGTAATATATTAGCATCTAAATGTCCTTACGGCATAGAATAAAATTATAACTTTACGTACAATTTTATTTTATTTTATTTTATTACAACTCTTATTAAATGTCTTATCTTCGTGCCGACATTTTTTTATTAATTAGGTATACTGTATCTCAGTATCGACATGAACTTTGAGTATCCTACCATTTGTCCATAATTGGTATCACCATACGACAATCAATCACCCGAATTCAAAATTCGAATTGAATAGAAACCTTGACCCACCGAATGTCGCTCTCTTTGGCATCATCGCAAATCTAAAAACCGTATCGGCCACCCCTGCTAGCGTGTGGACAGTGCACGTTTGCCGCCAACCGTTACTGCACGTCTGTCTGTAAATAATCTTTATTAAATCGGTCGCTACGTACCACTAAGCGCAATCGAGTTTTCACCGCGTTCCGGGTGTTTGAGGTGAGTTTTTGTGTGCAGGTAGGACATGTTCCAGTGACATTTAAACTTTTTTTAATTATAGGTTATGTTTCGTTTTGTTAATTCATTTAGTAGTTTGCTGCCAGTGTTGACTTAGAGATGACGTTTTGTTTAATAAAAAAAATGCGCCTAATTTTGTCATTTACAATTTCCGTAACACCTTCAAGTAATTATTTAGTTTTAATACGCTGTATTAGTTACATTACTGGTTATTTTTCTGTATAATTGTCTCTTTATCTCTACTATTAATTTTTCTATCTGCCTAGTCGTAATAGATACGCCCACAATGCTTGTCGGTTGGTAACATTATTTAATTATGTTAGTGTTTTGATTAACCAGGCTTCGTAACTTGTTGATATAGATCGTTGTTTGTGCACTGTGCGGAATCGTCGTGGGTTCGAATCCTTTCTTTAGTAAATTTTTGGTCCCAAACATTCTGTTTAGATGCTATTCTTTTTAATCCGATGTTTTAATTATGTTTATACTGAGATCATCATTATTTTGGAACCATTAAAAGATTATATTATTATATGTAGTGCACAAGTCAAACTGAACCCAGTTTTTTAAACTAGATGAAGGTGCTTCCTCCTTTTCTAGAATGCCGGGACAGGCCAAAAGGGCTTTGCCGGTCATCGGTATCAATAGCCTTCAAAAGTATCTCACCTATTTCGAGCCCATTGTAGACCATTATTAATTTAATACTGTAGACGTTAAACAATTGTTTTTATGATAGTAATGCAGCCTATATACGTATGGCACGAGCCTCATCTACAATTGAAAGTAAAGCCATGGTTTATCACCCTGGCCTGGTATAGATTGACGGACTTACATACCGTATACATTCTTGTCAGCAAATCCCTAAATTTATCCTCGCGATGTTTTCCTTCGCCGTAACAGTTACAGACGTGTCTCCTGGGATTCGAACCCGCAAACGAAGTTTAAGCACACATACCAACCGTTGCCAAGACTCCATGCACTAACGATTATGTTTGTTTAATGTTCGTAATTAAATAATGATTTATTTGAAAAATATATTTATTTGTTGAACGTTTCGTTACTGCACTAAGGCGCGACTAAAAATAATGGCAACTATTTATTTGTTTTTAAATGGCTGTGATTCTTATCAATGATTGTTTTGATTTAGATTATGACTGCAATTAGTTGTAATTAATTATGCAAACATCATTACGAGCGAAGGTTTTATTTAACCTTAGAGTATATATATATAGAGGGAGCGCTGGTACCTCAAAAACGTAGATAAAAATGGTGGTGCCGGGGCCACCTTTTTCTTCCCTACATCCAGTATGAATTGTGACAGCGTGGAATATGCATGGATTTCGTGAAAAAGAAAAATCAAAAAATGTGGTTTAGCGTTATCGAATACCATCCAAATTTACTTTAGGGGTTAATTATTAACTGTGTATTCATTTATCATCGACAATAAATCCAATTTCTTATTAATTAACAAGAAATAATTTAAATAATTTTACAGAAAAACATTCATATTTTTGAATTTTCGAACGCCTTTTTATTCAATGTTGCAAGTAATTAAATTGTTGAAATTCCGAAAAAGTTCCGGAATAATTTTTAGGTAAAAAATATAAAATATTTGAATTTGGAGCGAAATAAATTATAATAAGCCAAGGGTGAGTTTTATTTTTCATTTATTATTAATATTTTGTATTATGATAGCTAAAAACAATGTAACGTGAATATGTTAATTTCCGTTTATTTATTTATTTATATATTTTTCGTGTAAAAGTCATTTATCGGTAACATTAATATAGCAGTGCTACCAACATTACGAACAAGAAAATATCTACGTTTTTGAAGTTGCAAATGTATGACAGCGCTCCCTCTATATATAAATACTCTAAGTATTTAACATATGAAATATTGATGAAATGTGTAAGCATGTATTTTATTTTTCAATAATCCTTGGAATTGAGACCGAAGTAAATACGTTTCTTTATTTTATTGTTTTTGAATAATATTACGTACTAGGCTGAGCAAATTTTCGCCTAGCAATCTTATCTTAATTTCAAACAACATGTTTTGAACATATTAGTTTTAACAATGTACAATACGATTTTATTGCAATAACATCTAATTCTAATAACACATTATCTATAGTTTATTTCGCTTCTGATAAATAAAACAAATGGCAGTTGTAAAATAAATAAGCGATAGGCTCGCCCCCTATCACATCGTGAGACGAAGCATACGAGTACAAGGCGTATCGTGGGTGTCCTCAGTCCTGGTATCACCTCTGCCTATCCCCTCTGGGAAAAGGCGTCACTTTATTTATGTATGTATGTAAAATAAATGGTAGTACCTACAGGAATGTCTTTTCGGTATTTTTCATTACACGTAAATAATATTTAATAAAAATATTACAATATACAATTTATGTATAATTCACTACAGTTTTTATCACCGTTTGCATTTTTCAAATGCTTGATGTTGCAGTAAGTTGTTGGCTGTAAATGGAGATGCCACGAGTTCGAATTTCACACCAAGCCAAATTTTGTAACAGTCGAGTTGAGTTTGGTTTTTTATGCAATGTTCACTGTTGAGACCGAAAAGGTGAAGTGTCTAAAAGTTTTTGATATCGCCGAAAAAACTAAGTTTCTGAAAGTTGTGTAAGGTCTACGTCTGTAAATATTTGCTGGTGGTAGTTCTCACTTCTCTCTTATGTGAGAGGCAGCCTAGATAGGTACTACCGCAATGTCTATTTTTTCCGTCAAACAGCGGTGTTAATGCACTGTTGTGTTCCGTTTTGAAGGATATTGTAGCCACAGTAACTACTGGAGATATTGAGACACAACATCTTATGTGTCAAGATGGCGAGCGCATTGAAAAGCCAAGCATTGCTTTGTAAATCACGGTGTTGCTTTGTTTTGCTACTGTCAATGAGTGGTCGTGTCGCTTAGCATCGGACTAATGACTTCAGGCATGCATATTGCACGTCTCGCCATTCATTGCTACAAAAAAAGTTTAATATGACAGTATTTTAATAGAAGTGGATCGTAAATTAATAAATAGCGCATAATCGAACGTGATTAACTATACTAACTAAAATATTAGAACAATCATAGGTGCAACGTAAAGAATACAAATTGTAAGAAACTAAACAGACCACGATTATTAGATTCCCCTAAACCAAACCTCGAAGACCTCATGAGGCACCGAGCTGTTATGACATTGACTTATCAGTTTTCTGTCTGCTAACACCTATACAAAAATGTTCGTATTCTGCTGTCTTTTGAGGAAGAAGAATAGTAAGAATGAGGAAGGATATTCCAATAATCGTCAGTACCATTGTTAGCCACATAAAATCCATTGTACAGACTATTCCAAGTATTTTGACAGTGACCTGTTGCAAACGGCTTACATTCAGCGATTTCCTGCAACCTTTATTAAGTTGTTCATCCACCTTTTTGGCGATTAACGCTTCCCTTGTTTTAGTTCTCAACTTAGAACCTTTCCGTCCAATCGTCCACAACAGAAACACATTACCTAAAACATCGTATTTACAATATATGGGGGAATTCCTACGCTCAAAGATACATTTACACCACTTAATTCTTGATAAACATTAAACAACAGTTCTCCCTTCTGGAACATTTATGATCCCTTTTTATATATAACAAGGGAATTCCTACACCCATTCCATATATTTAGGCTGCTATAAACAGACGTATTGAGATGTATCTTGCGTTATCGATCGGGAAGCCCTGCGCTGGCCTTTACTCCGGCTATCTCCGCCGAGTGACGTGGACAATACTCTGTTGTTCTTGCGTAATACTGCCAATTATAGCGCAGTTTTGTATATAGTCAATTATACAGTTGACAAAAATACCCTGTCTGATCCAAGATTCGCATTTGGGTATCTTAAATGTTTTTACTAGTAGTGGGTGTCTCATATCTGAGAAGCCCCCTGCGTAGGTACCAGCGCAATGTCTATTTCTCCCGCCAAACAGCAGTGTTAATGCATTGTTGTGTTTCGGATTAAATGACATTGTAGCCAGAGAAACAACAGGACATATTGAAGCTTATCATCTTATATCTCAGGATAGCGAGCGCAGTGGAATACCAAGCATTGCTTTGTTCAAGATGATGCTTAGTTTTGCTGTTGTGAATGAGCGGTCGTGTCGCTTAGCATCGGACTAATGGCTTGAGGCATGCAAGTTGCACGTTTCGCCATTTATTGCTATAAAAAATATATACCTATTATAACAGTTTTTTAATAGAAGTGGATCGTAAATCAGTTAATGACGCATCATAGAACGTGATTAATGTCACCCGTAAGCACTTAACTGTTAGAACAATTATTGGTGATTTTGCTTCTATTCATGAATGATCGTATCGCTTACACATATTTTTGCATCAATATTACCCGAAAATCGAGCAAAGTTTTAAATTCCAACGACAACACACATTCATCATATTATGTGAGACAGATCTTTTAAATGGGACATATTAATGATGCCTGATAACATCTTTATCGATCGGACAGAGTTATTTTGTCAATCTGTATATGATACTGACTAGAAGAGGCCTGCCCACCCTTTTTATGGGGACAATCGAGCATACAGATGAACTGATGTTAAGTGATCACCGCCGCCCATGAAATTTGCAAAACCGTAAGGCATATACTTAGATGCGATATCCACCTTCTCCCATAAATCACATGTCAAGTGATTACTTACGTTGCGGGTTAAAGACAAGTTATACATTCCCGGAGACTCGCTGAGCTTCAATGCTCGGTGTCATTACATTGCGGGCCCCTGTTGATCCTGGCTTACAAGAATTGCAGTAGCAGGTTTGACGGCAGTACATACTTTAGTTTAATGCTTTTTAAACGTTTTCGTAATACGATTATAAGTAGTTTCTATACTATTCTTTAGCAATATGTTCACGATCAAGATTCGAAATATGTCTAATAACCACACTTGGTACGGGGATGAAATCTGCTATCGACACAAATAGTCAACATTCTAAGCCTCTGCGGCAATCGGTTGTCTAATATATGAGTACTGTATAGGTAAATAGGTCTGAATCTTAAGTCTCAGTATGTCCAGTAGTTACTCTGGCTATAATATCCTTCAAACCGGAACACAACAGTGCATTTAAACTACTGTTCTTATATATACCTACCTCTAAATACACGTACGCAATAAGATATCACTTCAGACGGTTACTATTGCTTAATTGTCATTAGGTACAAGAATTTTCTACCCTAACCAATCCTAAGGCTCTAGCGCCAGTATTCTCGAGAGGGTAGGCAAAAGTGTCTGCTTACGACTAGTAACAATGACATTTTGCTAGGGACAGTTCCGACCCAAGCTGCAATAGAGGACAAGAGCTCAAAATAAAGAAAATTGCTGGGTGTCCGATCTGGAATTCAAACCCAGAATCTTACGATCAAGATCAAAGAGTAGAATATAGTCTTATAATTTGAACTAAATCACATTACATATAAATCAAAATAATTCGATTGAACAAATCGCTTGTTATCGGCATAATAATGAGTTTCATTGTGGAATGTTACTTAATGACTCTCGCTCCAACCGCTCTGATATAAAGGTCGTTAGCTATTTCTGTCTCCGAGTCATTTCGATTTGAAAGAAGCCTTTCCACTTCTTATTATGTGACGGACAGATGCCTACTGTTCTTTTCGATCATTACTTAAATGTATTTATCTATAGCGGAGGATTGGAGGTCCAATGTGATGTTAAGATAACCTAATAAGGGTTATTAGAAGTCGCTATACATTAGCCACATTTAACAAGATGCTTTAGTGGTTAAATATTAGGGGGAGGGGGGGGGGGGGGTAAAGTCCACAATGAGCTTCCTATGGTTCCTTCATATGGTAAGAAGAATGATCCTTAATCCATGTGTGGAACTTATTGGAGCCTAATCAGTAATCCAATTTACGTGTGTAGTCTTAGCTAATGAATCCATGATTTACGGTGAAGGAAAACATTTTCAGGACCCTTGCATATTTAAAATGTATGTATAAAAAATCTAAATGTCAAGACTGCCAACCACATTTGACTGAAGTAGGCAGTCGGTATTATTATGGAAGTGCGAGGAGGCCTGTTGGTAAACGGACCAGACGCGGCTACCAACATGTTTACGATAGTCGCGGGTTCATATACCAGGCCACCTCTGATTTGTCGAAATCATGTGTGTATTAATACTATCACTATAATATATGAGGAAACCTGCATAACATAGCGATTTGTGAGAATTTCTATGGTATGTAAAGTCCTCCAAGCTGGACTAGGCCAGCATAGTAGACTATATTGCCTAACCACTCTCAATCGTACACTCAATTGTAGAGGATGCTCCTACTCTGTAGTGGGAGGAATATGGGCTGATACAGTACAGTTATAGGTAGTCGACAAAAAGCCCTACTCCTGAAAGTTTTGATCAGAAAAGCGATCGTAAAATTAAAATCCTAAGCATTTTAAAACATAGCTGAAGTGTCAAGTTGCGCCAACCCCATGTCAATGTGAGATTGGAATCTATGGAGAATAAAAATACTTGGTGTTTAGGTAATAGGTACCTATATTTTTATTGCGCAGACTTCGTTGGTATTATCTACCGCCCGGCCCCCTATATTGATCATATCACCATTTCGTAACCACTCTACACAATCTGACACATTTCTACATATCTGTATGATAATCATGAAAATCAATGCCAGGCGTCATGTCACGTGTGCATCAAAACAATAACGATGCATATAGATACTAATGTAGTGAAGTTGGAAATAATGTTTGTTTTGTTTGAAGATACCAATCTCTGAAACTAAAAGATACTAAAAATCTACTTTTTGGACTTAACAAACAAGATAATTCAAAAGTTATCATTGTGTTACTTAAAACTGGGATAAGAATAGGGTGTGGTTTGCTGTCGTATTTTGTTTGCTCAATGTTTTTTTTTTCACTGATTTTGAAAGACCAACAACACTCTTACGTTCCAAGAGCCAAATATGTTTATAAACAAATAAATACATCTAAGAGTTACATACATAATCCTGACTCCACGCTAACATCGAGTCTTGTGCCGTGGGTATCAGAAACTACAAAATACTATCAGTTTCGCAAACACCCAGGCCCGAACCAAATACTTGTGGTTCATACAAACATTGGCTTTGTGCGGGGATCGAATCTACGCCCTCTTATTTCACAGCTGGCGTCTAACCAACTGCGCCATGGAGGCTGCCAAAATACGGCGATTATCACTTACCACCACGGGATCCGATTGTTTGCCGGGATTATGCAATATAAATATAGCCCTTCAAAAATCGTGAAATAAGTCCATGATATCGAAATGATAATCTTGAGAATCATGGCCACGCGTCATTCCGCATATCATACCCGACTTAACGTCATGCCACGCTTCAAAACAATAGCAAAACGATTAGATATGACGTGTTGCAACCTTAGTATATTATTAGAAATTGATAGCATATGTTATTGGAAAAGAAAATATGTCAATAAAAATGTGCAATTATACGATAGTGTGCTACTAAAGATAGAAATACAGCTGCAAATAGAGTTAATGACACCTTATGATATTCTAAATATAAGACGTTAGCTTTGAAATGGGAAGGTGTAAGTCCGATATCCGTACGGAGACAATTGGTTAACAGCCGCTGCTAATAAACAATCCCAATCCAAAATCTTTTTTCTGATGCTATATTGTCAATAATCAATCTCAGTAGTGAAAAAACTATGGCAACTTGGTAAATGACAAATCGAAAAATAGAAAACAATCCAGATTGACTTCAATCTAATTTTTTGGATTGATTATTGGCATCGGCCGTAAGACAGCCACAAAATTATTTCTCTCTGATCTAAATTTTCAAGAACGAAAAGTCTAAGGATTCCTATTACCTTGTACTTTTTAGGGTGGAATAGCGAATGTTAGAACTTAGAAGTGTTTGATGTAAGTACTTATGTATTTATTATAATAACACACTTATAACATATATAGGATATTCGTATCGACCCAATAATATACACCGTATTCATAAGTCTGTACACATAACGAAATATGGTTGAAATTAATTTGGCTAGGTAATCGCTTTCTAAGGATCAATTCTGAAAATCGACCAATCAAGACAAGTCAAATGTGGGCGTGTCGATATGTCTTTGATCCGATTGGTGTATTTAAAGGACCTATCTATAATGGTGAAAGAAAATATCATGAGGAAACCTGCATACCATGGTATATAAAGTAAAAATGCTATGGTATATAAAGCCGGCCAACCGCACTAGGCCAGTGTGGTGGACTGTATGGCCTAACCCTTCTGAATCGTACTTTCGATTGTAAAGGAGGTCCGTGCTCTGAAGTGACGTATATGAGTTGATACAGGCAGACAGGACTGATCCTTAGATAGAGACAAAGAAATCACGATCATTACTAAATTTCGGCCGTCTTATCTATCCAAGATGGGACTTGTGCATATGCCGACTGATTCGCCACCTGTCAGTTGAGGTAAGAATCAACCGCGATTGTAAAAACAACACATTTAAATGTAAATGTCGACTGTAGATGGCACTAGTAGTCTTATTACTAGACAGCCTCCGTGGCGCAGTTGGTTAAACGCCGCCTGTGAAACGAGGGGCCGCGGGTTCGATCCCCGCACCGAGAGAAATGTTTGTGTGGCCCACAAATATTTCTTCCGGGTCTGGGTGTTTGTGAGACCGAAAAGTCTCTCGTAGTTCCTGATACCCACGACACAAGACTCGATCTTAATGTGGGGTCAGGACTATGTATGTGACGGTTGGGTGTTATTTATTTATTTTATTTATTGTGTTGTTGTACTAACCGTTTTTTTTATAAATTTTATTTTTATTTATTTATTTGACAGCTTCCTTGATGCAGCCGGTTAGACGCCGCCTGTCGAACGAGAAGCCTTAACGTCTCTCGTAGTTCCTGATACCCACGACACAAGACTCGATCTTAGTTTGGGATCAGGAACACCGATCACACAGTTGGGTGTTTTTTTAAAAAACTTCATGTAACAAAGGACCCATAATAAAAATAACATCTAGTTAATACACACAATTTGATTATAAATAATATGGCATTAATATTGTTTCTGGTAACCAATAATGGTAAAAGGTGTTCGGGTATACCTGTGCTTCTACCATCCGATTTTTAACTTGCACCACGGTAAAGTCAAATATGTGTTTATAATAGTCTTTAAAAATCGAAGAAGCGAGGTAGGTCCATGCGAAGGGAACGATGTTAGGCCTTAGGGTAATCTCACTGAAGGAAATGCGATTTGTCAGTTGGTCTCCTGTGTGGCAATGGCACTACAAAATGTAAAAACTTATACTCATGTTTTTGTATCAGTATCAGACCATATATGTCCATCCTACTACAAGACATGGGCCTACTCTACAATCGAGAGTACATTGAGTTGGGTTAGGCTATATAGTTCACGACGCTACTTTAGTGCGGGTTGACGGACTTTACATACCATGGAATTTCATAAAAATCGCCCTGGGATTTGAACTTGCGACTACTGTTAACATATTGACAGTTGCGTCTGGTCCGTTTCCAAAACCATGATAATATCCCTATTTATCTCCATAATATAAAAAAAATACCTGCTATACACCTTTTAAAAAAAATGTTTTGTTTCAGTACGGAAGTAAAGAGAAGTTAGCAGTCATTGCTCCAAAATGGTGTTTTTCTTCAAGCACGTTACAAAAAGGTAAGTCCTTGATAACCTATTCCTTTGCGTGCCTACATATCACTCCTTTAGAATTAAAGAGACCCAACTAAAAAATCTTATTTTTTGGGAAACGTTCATTAAAGATTTATAACATAAGAAATTTTGTTCTATGGAAGATACATCGAGAAGACCGAAGTATACATCTTTCTGTCTTTCATGCGTCAATAGGTCCTTCTTTAAGGGCCGATGGAGATAGTCATTTTGAACCAATATATGATTAAAAGCCAAAATCTATTTTCTTGAATTAGGTCACTTTAATTCTAAAGGTGCGGTATATGTAATAATAATAATACCAATCGGTCTAGGCGCTTTCTATTATTTATCATGTCTTAGCCCACTTTGTATTTGAAGTGGGTACTTGAGTTTTAGCCCAAACTAACGCGGACCTCTTTAGAGAGTGTGATAGGTTTTATTAGCCTGAAAGATGTCCTTATAGCCTCCATGGTGCAGTTGGTCAAAAAGCCGGCTGCCAAACAAGATTTCGCGCGTTTATTCCTCACACTAGGTACCTATGTGATTTACCTATAAGTATTACCTATACCTATGTGATTTATACCTGGCCTCTCGTAGGTTTTGATATCCACGGCACTAAAACAGCATTTTTTCTATGCAATCAAGATTATGCTCCTTACTGAATTTTGTTTTAGTTATTAGAGAACTTTAATTATAATATTGTCAGAATGTTCAAACATCCTATAGGGTTAACGGGCCCTAAAAATACTATTACGTATCAAAACCTGACGGGTGTGGCAAAGTGCCGATGTGTATAATTTAAGTCGTAACGGCTTGTCCTCTGACGTCACTGCATGTTATCGACGTCACTGACTAGTAAACCGTCACTTGGGTATTACAACCACCAACATCACTTTAAGCAGTTTTGTATTAATAATAAACATTATTTAATTCATATAAAACATTTAGGGCCAGTTTCACCAGTTCTTGATAAACTCTTAGATAGTTATCTGGCACTCATCTGTCAAATAAAATACTAAATTCAACCCTATGGCAACCGAGATTTATATATCTAGGACTTTATCAAGAACTGGTGAAACTGGCCCTTACTACTCGTATATCATTTATCTATTTAATATTGAAGTAGATGACGCAATACTTACTGATTAAAAATCAACACACTTTAATCGCCATAGGCTATCTAGCATGGAAGATTTCACCGTTCTAAAATTAAATTTGAACTTGACAGTCCGCCATTTTGATTTATCAAGGTCAGGTTGCGTATAAACGTGTTTATATTATATGCAGACCATAACTATAACAAACAATTTATGCAATATAACAATACGTGACATATTATTTTAATTATAATAGCTATGTAAGGTTTACACAAGCGATACGATGTTGTTATCTCGAGACTCGAGGCAAAGGCCGCGACACGGATCGGAGGCGCGGCACACACCCCCGTTTCATCATCGTGTTACTGATATCAGTGTTTTTTTTATAATAATATTATTGTTAGAACTGTCGGTAGTTTAGGTATGCCCGTTGAATATATTTTTTCTATTGGAACTCTACATTATTTTTGTTGTTTTCTTTTCTTTTTAGAAAACGTATTAGTAGTTTACATAAAACTTTATAGTATTTACAAATACTATATAGACCGTGTTTCACAAAGAACATACTATTTTAAACGATTATTTTTATCCAGTAGCACCTTGTGCCAGTTAAGGGAATCTTGGAATTAGAGTTTCGTGCAGAAAAGGACTTCTTGTGATTCAGTATAATGACGATAATAATTATCACGCATATAAATTGCCATTGTTACTAACAGTGACATACGTAATTTTATAAATAATTTGTGGAAATCATAACTCATGATGTTTTGCATTCGGTCAATAAAAATTGTTCGATTCATCTTCTCCTACAAGCGCATGATACTGACTTTTCAAAATAAAACATTAAACAAATAAATGTGAACCAAATGAATGGAAACCAATATCTTGTTCTTTGCTTACATTTTTGCTTTTAATAAACTATTTATTCAATCACGCTAGTTTGCTGTATATTAATAATCTTCGAAAACCTCGTCAAAAAATATTTAGTCGGACGATTTGTATCCTACCCATAAAACATAAAAAACATAATATATGATACCTATAAAACATAAAAAACGTAACACAGAGCCATCAGCGTCTAGTTTGGTGACGTTTGGCATTCGGCTGGCATTCCGCGTCGGTCGCAGCTAGTCGGAGGTGTGTCAAACCGGTTCCAACGCAAAGGTCGACTTGTATCTTGTTTTGTGTGGTTTTGAAAAGATGTACCTACCGGCGATCGGTACGTTCTGTCTTATGTGGACGTACGTAACATACAAATTTTGTAACTGGTACAACAAATTAGCAGCAATTAATTTTCTCTGTAGAAAATGAAGTACAATCCAATTATTTAGTTCTGTATCTGTCTTATACACTTCTATACATACATCATGAACTCTTCCGCGTCCGTTGCTGGACATAAGCTTTTCCAGGCTCGATCTTCAGCCCATCGTCTCCAACCAATACCAGCCATCCTACGCCTACCTACCATACCTACCTATCATAAAAGGGTATACATTATTAGGTAGGGTACATATTAGGAAAATCTATGCACTTACCACCCAAATACGACGATAGGAAAAAGTTGAATAAGTAATCGTAGCTTTCTTTTGCATGTTTTATAGTTGCATTGTGTCTGTAGTCAGTAAAATTACCACCTGGCTTAGTTTTCGGTCGCAGTCTGGATATACCATGTATACTTAAATAGTATCAACAGTTAAGATGTGGCATACTTGCCAGTCGATGTTGTTATGCTGGTCTAGTTGAAACCAAACAAACTCAAGACGAAATCGAAAGCAAGTACCATTTTGTGAGTTACTGAGGGTTTCCCTTCATCGCCTAAGTCTAGAAGTCCCCTAGAATATCACGTAGGCCACAAAGTTTACGACTATTTACAAAATACAATTGATAATTTCTCAAAAGTCATCCACAGATGATAAAAATACAAATAATTATAATTCAACGATACTCGTATTTTAATTATGCGACTTTAATGTCACGTCTGGCCGTAATTTACAAAACCTCTTCAACTTGAAATATCTTGATTTTGTTATATTATTAAAACCTTTTGACTTTTGGACGTTGCACCATGATTACAGATGTTACGTAACCACCCACCTTTCTAACCTTCTAAAATATTATAATTACTTCTTAGTCCTTTATTTTAGGCTACCTACCTTTTCCGTCTTCTAAAGCATTTCTTATTTCAACCTGATTTCCTCGCATTCTATTATCATAGGTAAAGGCGTCATCAATAAAATTAATAGAATAAAGTAATATACTGTTCTTTCCTGACTTATTTAGCCCACAATTTGGCATGCTCGATTCAAAGCAACGGGTAACATCAAGCCAATTCTCTGCGACCGGTTTTGGGTCATCTATGTTGAATTAAATGTTAATATTTTTATTATAAAATATAAATTGAGACTTAACAGAGATGCTTTGTAATGCTAAGCTATGCTAGTAACTGCAGTCGGAAGCTAAAAATGTGTTTACAATTATTTAATTAAAACCTTGGCTCTCGTGACTCTCCGGGAAAGATAAAACAAATAATTAATAGTAAACAACCGGGTTGAAACATCTATGCAAAAACAACTTATAGATATTGAAAAATGTATGTATAATTTTCAAATTCTACGAAATTTTCTTACTCTCTCTCTCTTTCTTCAGCCTCAGGAACACCACTGCTGAACATAGACTTCCCCCAAAGATCTTAATCTATATTTCCTTACTACTTCCATTTTATTAAGTATTTCACATATTAGTATTACAGAGTAATTTTTTTTGGGACAAACACGCTTTATTATAAATCTTCTGCTCAGGAATTCTCCCTTAACAATTGATAAATATAACTACCAACAGTCCTGAGCCCACACTACGATCGAGTCTTGTGTCGTGGGTATCAGGAACCCAGACCCGAAACAAATGCCTGTGAATCACACAAATATTTGTCTCGGGGCGGACATCGATTCCGGGAGACCATACACGCGACCTTCCATTTCACAGCCGGTGTCTAGCCAACTGCGCCACAGGGGCTGTCTGATGTCTCATAAATGTAATAATATTATTGTTTTCATTTCACAAGCAAATTTCCAGAATAATTAGAAACATAATAGACAAAACGCGTATAATAAACATGGATTGACCAGACACCGGTGACCCGTGTCAACATTTAATTTGCTCGATGCCAGCTCATTACGTAAGCGATTTTCCTCGATTGTTGTTGCAATGTGTTTATTGACATATCGTTTTATTTATGCTTTCGATGTAGTACATTTCCACTATGTATTGTAAACAATATTATTTACATATGAAAACGTGTTACTAGATTAGCTCCATTCAATTGCTAGTCACTATTGTAGGACATAGGTAAAGTCAAGGGCGTTGCCAAGGGGAGGCAGGGAGGGGCAGCTCCCCCCCCCCCCCTAGAGGTTAAAAAAATTGCCAAATGTAAAAACCAGAATCTTTGACTTGACGGTATGCATATCGCCGCAGATGTAAGGCTCATACCTACAATTCACACTTTTCTCATTCTCCATGTTATTCCCCCCCCCCCCTCCCCCCTCCTGCGCCATTGGCTGGCGACACCCATTGATAAAGTAACATGCATAAACTCACAGCTTTTTCACAGAGAGGGTAGGCAAAGGTCCTCATGGTAGCAACCAGGACACCTACGGCCTTATATGTTTTGTCTCACGATGTGATAGGGAGCGAGCCTATCGCCATAGGCACAAATTCCTGATTCCGGGCTGATAATGAATAGAAAAATCCAATATATCTAGGTAAATTAAGTGTGTTTTAAATATTAAAACTCTGAAATAAAAAGTATTATTTACGGATTTTATCGCGGAATTGATTTAATTTTTACATTTTTATCTTCCCGACGTTTCGATCACTATGCATGAACAGTAGCATAACCAAACAGCACCTTGAATTACAAAGCAATGCTTGGCATTCCACTGCGCTCGCCATCCTGAGACATAAGATGTCAAGTCTCAATATGTCCAGTAGTTACTCTGTCTACAATGTCCTTCAAACTTCAAACACAACAGTTCATTTACACTGCTGTTTGTTGGGAGAAATAGACATTGTGTGATAGTACCTACCCAGGCGGCCTCTAACATATATGAGACCTACCACCAGTGGGTTGTTTTATCTAGTAAATACTAAATATTTTAAGAAATTAATCGTACAGAATTTAAACTACGGAAAAAAAAATAGTATCATAATGAAAGGAGGAACAGTTTTTTACCAATCAAACAACGCCATCTGTATTTGGAAACTGTTCGCTAATCAAATGTTGCACAAAAAACAAAAGCTTTGGTGGTTGCTGCTGACGTCATACGCTCACTCCCTCGTGTGGGCGACAAAGGATTTGATCCCCATTCACCGCAGTGGCCTTCATTGACCGGTCTCACAGGTGTCAGCACTCAGCGGGATGCAAATTACGTTGGTATACGAGATTCCTACTGCTTATTTTAGTATTGAATAGTTAATCAGATTGTTTTGTCTTAGTTTTTCTTCTAAGGCACCAAACATAAGTAAAAGCATTGACATAAAATATACGGACAGGGCGGAAAGCCCGTAAAGTGTTCCGACGTAAGTGGCGCGCGCTCCAGTACATCTCTATTGGAGGGTTACTGAAATTCAAGGAACTTATGTTAAATTAAAAATTCCTTGCTAAAATTAGTCGTCATAGTCCACCACGCTAGCCTAGTGCGGGTTGGTGGACTTAACATTTCATAAAAATTCTTACAAATTGCTATGGTAAGCAAGTTTCCTCACGATGTTTTCCTTCGCCGTTATATAGTATCTGGTGATTGACTATTAATACACATTAAACACATGACTCCGAAAAGTCAGAGGTGTGCCCTGAGATTCGAACCCATAGGACTGAAAAGACCCTTACGTCGGAACACTTTAGACGCGTTCCACCATGTCAATATATTTATGTCAATGCTCGCACTGCAAATTGCATCATAATCAAGAAACACCAACAAACACATTAGTAAACAAACATTTCTAGGTAATAGATAGTTGTAATATTAAATTAATTACAAAAACATAATAATTAGTAATAACAAACTACTCACTGGACTTAGTACCTACCTACTGATGACCCAACTCCCAAGCCATTGTCAATACGCACAGATGCATAATCGTAATATGTAGTCCAATTCGATATCAGCTAAACTTTGCACACTACGTAGTTTAGAAATAATCACTACTGTAAAGACGAGCCCTTGTTTGTTTATCGATTTGAGAAAATATTAAACACCAACAGATATCGTAAAATCTACCAATCATAGAATTCATGTAGTGATCTGATATTTCCTACAAAACTATAAGTTCAGGACATTGAGATATTATACTAAAGGGAAGACTTCAAACTAAATATGAACGTTACCGTACCACTTCTTCAGTTTCTGTCTCTATCACGCCCACGCAATGACATCATCTTCGCTCTCGCTTCACTGAATATCCTGTACCAGCACAATGCGCAGAGAATTTGTTCCCGATGTCCACTCTAGAATACAGTGGACCCCCGTTAGTCCGACAAAAATTTTGCAGGGCAGTGTCGGACTATCGAATTTGTCGGATTATAGAGTACTGCCTAAGACCCCCTATAGTCCGATTTTTTTTACAAAAGTGTACCTTGTAATCCGACTAATTACAGACTCTCTGATAAGATTCTTTATATGTATTATATATATGTACTCTGAAGTACAAATCATGCTTCATTATATATATCAAATTTAGTAAATGTAGCACCGCTATCCTCTCGCATGTAGTCAATTCCAACCTAAGCAATCAGAATCAAAACGCGTCGAGCACAATAATGATGATGCGTACAAGTTGTAACTTGTTCAGGCATGTATTAGCGAATATTATCAAAAATTAATATTCAATAATAAATAATAGATCATGTCGGATTATAGGGGGTGCCGGATTAGACAGGGGCCGGATTACCGGGGGTCCACTGTACCTCAATTTTTGGGAATAATAATTTAGATTTGACTTCAGAATGTAGTGAGGTCACTTGCCAAACAAGAAACAACAATGTGAAAAACCTTGTTCGAAGCTTTTCTTTAGCGCATCGATTATTCAATAAGACTAAAGGAGAACCATCATCTACTGATAGAATATAAATTCAAGATTGCAAAATTCCACCAACGCAACGTGAAAAACATATTATCACAGTGGTCCATACTTGTGCTACTTGTGTTACATACTTGTGTTGATGCCGCCACAATTTATATTAGTTATTTCTCCTGTTTTTTTTTTTGTTTTGTTTTTTTTTTTTTTTTTATAATGGCCCGGCATAGTGGCGGCATTGCACCTGATGGTAAGCGCAAGTGTTTCGAACTAGTCGACTTAATTAACAGCTTCATAGAAATATGGACTCTATCCATAATTACCTTTATGTCTATGCCCTAGCAACTATTTGGATTCCGAACTTAGGAACTGAATGGCATATTGTCAATCACGCCGGGTGCAAACGATCACTTTTTTCTGCAACAACCTTAATATAATTACAAATGAATGAATAAGGAAGACAACACACTCATTACCTAAATTAGTTTAGAAAAACTACCTATTTAACAATAGTTTTAAATAACTACTTAAATTTGTCGACATCAATGAAAAAAATGCTTCTTCTGTTAAATAATGAAATTTAAAATACAGTATAAAAATTTAAATGAAGATAGTCTTTACGGCGCAGTGAGCAAGAGACTAGTTATGAAATAAAAGGACATTATTCGATCCATGCGCGACATGGAAATTTGTGATGGGAACAAATAGGGTATTTGATTTTGATCTGGCCAATAAAGTTCAAAATATTTCCACTTAACCTAAACAGGTGGAGGATCGCTTTGTATTACTATTATGTATAATAGGTGTGCTTAGTAAGATTTTATGAAATGTATTTAATTTATCCCCTAAAAGAGTTATATTTCTGTTAAAAAAGCGACATTTCCCGTTTCCGCCTTTCTGGCACGTGGCAAATCATTCTAATAAAAATATGTCAATTGACACATAAAAGAATACGGGGTCGCAAAAACGTCTACTAAGAGCAGGCAACAGGCAAATTCCACGCCAAATTGACCTTGTTGTAATCGGAGACATTGCACTGGTTTTGTATCGAAACGATTCGAGCTGTAATTAAAGAAGACCCGGATCGCAGAGACCTTTGTGATTGACTCTCTGACTCCGTTATCAGTTCGATTACAATTGGAGCCGCCCCTAATATTATACCTACGAACTTAACTTCCTTATGTTCTGTTAAATTATTGTAAACAATTGAAATCTATATGTGTTTCTTTCATATGCGTTTCACACCTTTATCAATATAAATAATAGAAATGATTTTTTACAAAACTATTGATATAATTCTTCTTGATATTGTAAGCATGATTTTCCACAACATGTTAATGGACTTCTAGATATTACTGTCTTACTGACTGGGCCCTCACTTTTGGCTCCTCAGGCTGACCCATATGGTGGACTACATGTTATACCTTCGTATTATTCTTAGCAAGGTCTCTTGTGGATAGGTTTATAGAGAAAGATTTCGTTTTCCGTAAAAAAATCTAAATCACAAGGCATTTGTATTTAATTTTTGTTTTTAATTTGTCTTCTCTGTTGGTATTTCATCCATTTCTGCAGCTTAGCTGTAGTCTGTTACACTGTTCTTCAAGAACATTGTATTTAGTGATTAATTAAATAAATAAATAACACCCAAGAGTCACATACACCGTCCTAACCCCACACTAAGATCGAGTCTTGTGTCGTGGGTATAAGGAACTACGAGAGACTTTTCGGTCTCACAAACACCCAGACCCGGAAGAAATATTTGTGGGCCGCACAAACATTTCTCTCGGTGCGGGGATCGAACCCGTGACCTCTCGTTTCACAAGCGGCGTCTAACCAACTGCGCCACGAAGGCTGTCATTGGTCGGCAGTAAGAGACTTAAAAGATAATGGATCGGGGTGACGAAAACCGAAAAACTAAATTATAAGCTATGACTGATGTTGCTAATGATAATGTGCAGGCGTCATAATTACCGTCAGGCGACCGACCTGCCACATACTTCTCTCTGTCTGTCTGTCTGTCTCAACGTCGTAAGTTTATTCAAATTCAATGCCATTTCTTAATATTTTCCTCGATCAAAATAAATTCCCAACTCTGATCTATACGAATAATTTATGAAATGTATTTTCACAACAGAAATCACATCTCATACACAAAGTACTTCATGAGTTATCAATTTGAATCTTTATTGCTTGAATACTGAAACCCTCTTTCAATATTTGGGGTTGCTAAAAATCAAAACCCATCTTATATTTATCCCAATTGAAAATTTATACCAACTAACAAAATTAAGTTAACTGTCTCCCACAATAATAACAAATGATTCAGCAGCCACATACATATTCCTGACCCCATACCACACCCCATACAAAGATCGAGTTTTGTATCGTGAGTATCAGCAACTACGAGAGACTTTTCTGTCTCACAAACACCCAAACTCGAAACAAATACTTGTAGATCACACAAATATTCATTATGAAACTTTGTATCGGTACGAAGATTTTTGTGCCTACATGAAACCTACTTTTTGTGTATGGAAGAACATAAAAATATTTTTTGTCTTTAAGTTCTGTGAACAAAATGTAACTTGTGATGATAATTACTCAAGAAGCTTAAGCGACTGCATTCAAGGTAAAATTTTTGTGCTTCAGTGTTTTATATGGAATGCAATCTCCATTTGGGTATAAGCTTCTTGTAATTAATTTACTTTATAAAAATCTGTCACCCGGGATAAAACAGGAAAACGTTTAAGGACAAACCATAAAAATGCTGTAATGAATTTTAAGCAGTATCGGTATCCGGATCAACGATATTTTTACCGAGAATATGACTGGGAATTCTCCTTTGGGTTGTAGAAGACTCCCGTAATCACAAGAGGATGATATGTTTCAGATAACAGTTGCATGAGATTCGCCCAGCTCTGTCTGTCTGTGTATTAGAGTACGAGGACCTACCGTTTACATGTTTATTAATGAATAATAACATATCGTTTATAAATAAATCTTTAATGTTTTACATAACACCATAAACCAGTACAATCAAATAGTCGTTAAAAGATTTAATTTAAATATGACTTGAATAATAATGGCGCCTAAAATTAAACTCCAAATGAAGGAAATATACAAAAACCTGTTTAATAAATATTTGACTAATTATTTTTATCATACTAAGTTTGTGTTGGCGACAAGTTTAGTTACGTTTATATCGGGTTGCCAGTACGGAGCTTCGAATTGAAGCAACGCCTCTGAATTTACCATAATATTGTGTATAATTAGTTATCATCGGAGTTTGCTATTGAAAGAACAAGTTACGCCTGTAAAAAAGTTCAGCGCAATTTCGTATAAAATTTTAGTTCTTTTGATAGTTCATTGGTAAAGGCCCTCCCTTTTTATTAAAACGATAGGTCCGCGTGTAGCATTGGGACTTATTTATACGGGATCATAAAATAGATAAACATCATTTACGATATTTTGGCTTTTGAATGCGTTGTTGTTATGCTGTTGTCAAAATATTAGGAATAGTTTTTCTCCCTTCACATTTTATTATATTGGACATGTTTATACTATTAGATTATGAGTACGAGTATAAACTTGTTTTTTATATTAGGAAACATATCTCGAGCAAAGTATTTAATATATATATTTAAAAAAATGTATGTAGTTCGAAATTCCGCCTCAATAGAAATAGTCATTAGAATAGATGAATAACATACATAAGTTGACGTCTACGGTTTTTAAAATGGGCGTAGGTGCAAAAAGTTGCACTCAATCTACCGGACTTGGATTGTCAGGATCTTGGATTTGTCAGGCGCAAGAGCAGAATATTCTATTTAGATATAATGTCAGACTAAATGATAAGGTAACCGAAGAAAAATATTGTTTTGCTAAAAATGATCTTGTCTTTACTTTTCCGTGTGTTGTTATCACAGAATCAGGTTCTTATTAGCAACACTATCGTATGGTTTAATAATATAGCATGTTTTTTTTCCACAATCACTGGGTTCGATTCCTCCCTAGGAATATTGATTTTTCAAAAATCGTAGTAGGCAGTTTGAGTTTTCGTCAAATTCGGACTCGTGACTCGTATTTTTCGGTATCATTATTTCGGATTTGTCCATTCAGGCCCTCTTGAAAAGTACTCCATATTATATAGTCTTTGTCGGGACCGTAATCAGTGTACACAGCACTTGAGAGCAGTGGCGTAACAATAGGGTGGCAAAGTGCGCAAAATGCCACGGGCCCCCGGCCTAAGGGGGCCCCCGGACCGGCAAGGCCCTGGTCTGACAGGGTCTCAGGCCCGACAGGGCCCTGGCTTGATAGGGCCTCAGGTTCAAGCCCGACAGGGTGTAAGCAGATAAGAATATAACATTAATAACGAAATTATTAATAATAAACAATTGACTACATTGTAAACATTTCTTCATCATGTATTTGATTTAAATGTTATATTTTTATTTCATTATAGTATAAACCCCAGTATAAACATTTACAAACCAATAAATTATAGTTTTATGAATATTAGTTAATATTTTCCAAATAAACTGAAACATGCCTTGTTCTAGAAATTATTTAAGAGGTAGCGAAAAACAAAAGACAAAGAGGGAAGCTAAAGCGATGAATAAAAAGTTATCTAAAATAAGTTACTACTTTCGAAAAGAGCAATTTATTGATTGATTGAGTCTTGCAAATGATCAAATGGACGAAACTAAAACTTCCCTAATAGCAAATCCCGATGATAGAGAATATTCAGACCCAAAACAACTACAAGTACACCAGCAAACATGAAACTGAACTAAGTATATTTAGGAGTGAAAAATATTAAATCTCTATAATATAATGCAGATAAGTGAAATAAAACAAATATGATGAAGTGAAACGATGTGATTGAGAAAGGTTGACTGTAAACCCAGAGACCATTGGGTTAAAAAGAGACAAGTCTTAAGAGACAGTGACAATAAACAATAAAATAAATAAATAAAATAATAAACAAACGCCTCTACGTTTCGGTGACAATATAATCTTGATGGCGGAATCGCTGAAGGAGCTGCAACAAATGTTGGACGGTCTGGATTCAGCCTCACAGCGAATAAGTCTTAAAATTAACTTCCACAAAACCAAAATAATGATCCACCCTCACCTTGATCCAAAACCTTTCGCTTTATGTGGCCACCAGCTCGTTGTTGTTCCCGAATATACTTAACTGGGGCTTAGCCTTTAACTAGGTAGAAAAATCTTTGAGAAAGATTCTACGAGTCTTCTCGTCAGCTAACACTTTTTTCCCAAAAGCTTGAAAACGGTAGTTTTCAACAAGTCAATACCAGAGCCTACGGTACCTACGGTGCTGAGCTCTCACAGCACGGCTGGTCCAATAGCTTATGATCGCTCAGCGAGCTATGGAGCGTACTATGCGCGGTGTCTCTTTGGAAAATAAGATCCGTAATGAGCTGATCGGACAGAGAACAAAGTTATAGACATAGCACACAGACTTAGCAATCTGAAGTGGCAGTGCGGTGGCCATATCTTGTCTTGTGTTCTTGAGTGGAAACCGCGTCGTGGCTAACAGTGTAGAGTGACGATTTGCAAAAGGTCGCTACCACATGATGGATGCGACAAGCTGATGACAGGGTGAAATCGCGAAATTTGGAGGAGGCCTTTGTCCAGCAGTGGACAGCAAAAGGCTGATGATGAATGTTTGAGTTGAGGGTTATGACGACTAGAAATAAATTTTAAATGCGCTAAAGAGATACGAAACATCGAAAGTTCGCTTAATTAAAAATATGCCTTTTCGTGCCCATAGAGAAAGCGCAGATAGCCGTAATAAATAAGTCCAAGGGCCAGATAAAATACTTAAGTCCGAAAATACATAAGAGATAATTGCTGTTTTAGGCCCAAAAACTCCATTATATTTGATACTCAAGATTTTTCTAAAACAGACCAATTATGTGAAGTTTATCGGTACTGTGTGATAGAAAGAAATGAAAATTGAGTTACAAAAACACTCTTTAATCATTATTAGAGAATCCTTTTTAGATTTTATGCAGTGATATTAGTTCATAATCCAATGACAAAATATGAAGCCATGCCATTAAAAGATTCTGTGCTCTTCTGCATAATCCCATATAAGTCCCATTACAGGGCAAGGGCCTCCCCTACGATCCAAAGTACTATTGAGATTAGCTAAACCATATAGTCCACCACGCTGGCCCAGTGGGTGTTGGCCGACTTTACATACCATATAAACTTGCATATGGCTCCGGTTTCCTCACGATGCTTTCCATCACCGTCATAGTGCATGGTGATCCATACACACAACTCCGAAAAGTTAAAGGTGTGCCCTGGGATTCAAACCCGCAACCACCGTGAACATGTTGGCGGCTGCGCCTGGTCCAACAGGCCACCACGCACTTTAAAATATAATCATAAAAACGAAACTACAATGTAATTTTTTTACATTTACAAAGGGCCCCATTTGATGAATTTTGCCACGGGCCCCCGATGGGGTAGTTACGCCACTGCTTGAGAGCTTGAAAGCCTTTGTTCGAGTTCTACTTTCCGATTGTGGTGGTATCTAATATGAATCAACTAATACGCCGAGTCTCTTGTAGTGTTTGTAAACATGCTTAAGTATTTATGTTGACGTAATACAAATTGTAATGCCAATGAGTCGTGCCAATTGAAAAAATGTGTTACTAGACTTTTGGACGCGGAACCAGCACTATTAATAGATTAGTATAAATAAACCCTAAGCTTAAAACGACTTCTAATGAACCTTTTTGATATCAGACATGAGTGTAGTCTATTTTTTAGTCTTCCCGCTTCATGGAGTTCATTAAATCTGTTAGTCCAGACTCTGTTGTACTTTCTTCCTTTAACATAATATTTTAAAATTATAAAACTGTCCCTACTAATTAAAAGAAATAGCTTTAAACAAAAACACTAAACTACCTAATTTAAGAAACAAAAAAATAAGCGCCATCTAATTCCCGCCAAAAACAACTAAGAAACAGTTCATAAATATTTTACGTATCTAATAGAATTTAACTTACTTATATATTTATTTAATAACTTGAAGAAAGTAAAAGAAATTCTAATTAATATTTAGAGTTCAAAGAACCGTACTGGACTTGCTGACCCTGTTAAAAATCTGATGCAATCACACCTTGAACCTTGCACCGCTGATGTAACACCGTTCTCTATTACATTTTCAAAATATCCTTTATCAACAATGATTTAAAACGTATGTTTAAAAACAATGCGATTCATTGGTAAAACATGCTGTGATTACGTAGATAATAGCGGATTTCAATACGTAAAGACACACCCGCTTCGCCGACCAATCGCGGGCCGCCATTGCGTCGCTCCTCCACTATAAATGTACGACGCGACGCGGCAATTCAAACACTAGGCTTTTCGTCTTGCCCAAGCACGGTTAAATGGGTGATAGATTAAATATAATAGCATATTACAGGTGGTTGATATATCTGTTCAGCTTCAGTAATTCAGTCATTTGAAATTTATTAGATATTTTAATTTTTTGGAAAGTATTAAATTATTTAATTAAATAAACATGTTGCATTTAAAGACGATCCCAGAAGACTATGTCAGGAAGGCTGCACAGTAAGTTTTTTTTATTTATTGTTAATCTTTAATTTAATATATCATTTAATTTCTATAAATATATCATGAAATAATTTAATTAAAATTTATTTATTCGCGTAATTATTTTATAGCCATATTCTAAAATCCAAATCCTCAAAAACAATCAAATAAAATCTAATATATCCAATGTAAATTATAAAGCACTAAGTATTAGATATCAAAAATCTTGTACATATTCGTATTTGTTTAATTTTAACGTATAAAGAAATGTTTCTAAAATCTTTATAAAAATCCTAGTAACACTAATGAAATGTTGCGTCATCTATTTCAAATGCAAACAAAAGTTCCATATTACCAAACGTGTCCTTCAGTAAATCACTTCATGTAGCTTAAACCACTCATGTGTTCGTTTCAAGTACTTCGATTATTCCACCGATACCGTGATAATATTTATAATTATGTATATGTACACGCCTTTCAACAATATTTCAAAAACAATAGAATCTGTTTCATTTAATACTGCGTAACCTATTGATAATTAGAATCGGTTAAATCATTTGATGTAAGGAAGAAATTAAAATATTACAATATAACTAATGGTATCGTAATCGTTTAATAAATGAGAGTAATACTCACGCCTTTTCCCATAAATCGTAGGCAGAGATTCTCCTGGTGAAAAGCAGGACAACCGGGTTTCGCTTTGTGTGCTCCCACGATGTGATATGGGGCGAGCCTATCGCCATACCGAGCACAATTCCTGACTTCAGGCTGATAATGAATAGAAAAATCCAATAGCACTTTGCCCGACCCGAGTTTCGAATCCAAGAAATCAGCCTTGCATTCATACTGTAGTACAACTCAGCCACCGAGGCAGTTGGTAGAAAATTTAAAAAACAACTTATACATTAACTAAGTGTAGAAAGAAACGTTTATTAGTAAAAGAAAAAGTAAGTTAGCATTTTTTGATTTGGTACAACATACAAAACAATAAGTAATATTTAATAAATTATAAAACTTAAAAGCTATGTAATATAAGTGCTCCATAAACTTATTCACATCAGTCACCCAAGAATCATTCCGAAGTGCAATATCTAATAATATTACTCTATTTATTAATCGTTACACGCAATATCAATAATCCTTGTTTACACGCCTCGGTCTCAATAACTGCGGATTTAAGTTCACAGTTCATTGTCTAGGTTAATATCACTACGATAATGAACTAAGCCTATGACTTCGATACACACGTTAGATAAATTGCGTCATGGATCGGTTTATAAAACCGGATTTGAATTTGATAACGTAACATAACCAATTTAGTTTAGATCGTGTAGTTGTCTTATCCGCCAGGAAACCAATTACCGTCATAATGCTGTAAATCCTCATCATAATGCTGTAAATCCTACTATAGTCACTCGTTTCTAATTCAGCCTGTGTATAATCGCAGGCCGACAAAATAATTGTATTGATTTAATAAACTTCCACTGCAAAATTGCTATGAAATTAATTATCGCCACTGTTGAAGCAGTATTAAAATATACCTTCTATCATGCTTCTATCATGTCGTTTTAGAAGCATGAGGCATAGATTTTCGAATTAAGACTAAGCCGGCCACATTCACACTTTTCTTATTAGAAGGATTTTTATACTGAGGCGTGCTACTCCAAAAATCCAAAGTCTGTCTTGACAAGAGACTGTTAATACTTACACTTGCTTAAAAATATTGAATTTTAATTTTAAAGTGACGTGTGACTTAATAATTTTAAAACAATTGGCTGCATAAGATCGGGTTTTAGTGTAATATTGTCTTTGCCATTCTGTATATCTTCTATGCCAGCGTCCGAAATGCTTACCAAAAACTTCAGACCGCGCGTTCCAATTCCACACAGACGTTATTTTCTGAACGTGAGTGTTGGAGGATCAAAAAGCCACTTGTATGTGACTTATGATTCCTATTTTAATGAAAAGGTCAGAGAAACGGGTGACTGCTGCTGGTCTATCAATAATAATTAATTACGTAACTTCAGTAGATCCTTCTTGCTTTTCGTAATAATGAGATAAAATAGTGTAATGTTGCAAGCCCTTCCATTATCTTCGACCTAATCCGAAGTAGATTATCATTATCGATTATGACCAATATCCTTCTCCTATCATCAATAACATTAAACAGCTGTAATTGTGTCGTCATATTTTAGAGACGACCACGCCTTCTTTATTATGAAATTAAATTCTACTTGGTTTTACAAAGTGTTGAATTGCCGAAGGATTTTGATTCGTAGCTTCATCTGCATAGATACAGCACATTCTAAAGTAGTGCTAGTAATTATTAAGGATAACTCTATTAATAAAATGCTAATCATGGTTTGGTCGAGTACTGCTGTATTCGACCGTAGGATCCATAATGTAACAAACCACGACGAGTTCGAACCGAAAACGAACTGTGAAAAAAAGCGTAATTGACCATTCATAAGATCTCGTTAAAGAATACAATCAACACTTTTTTTTTTCAATACAACAACTTTTGAAAAATTATCCAATGCCAAGTTACTTATCAAACCCTCATTTATACCAAGAATCTACAATCTATGCTGTTTTATTTTTAAAAGTACTAACTACGTTTTTGTTCGCCGCAGATGTGCACAAGTAGCTTTGGGGTGCAGCCGCGCGGTGCACCAGCCGGCCGTGAGAGGAGTCTCCAAGCCCAACCTACAGCTCGCCACTCTAACGCCCAAGGTATGGATCATTTAGAAACTTGGTAGCATGGATGCTAATGACGCCTCTGCTGAACCATTGGGGAATACAGGCGTCAGCATGTCCTGAGTAACTAGATAGATGAATATTCCAAATATTGTGTCTAAATTGCTTGTTTAAGAGCAACAAGAGGATTAAAAATCATACAACTTATCTTCTGATTCTTTCCCGAATAACTTCAACAAATTCTCCAACACAAATTTCCAAATTCGTATTATGAGATCTGCATAAGTAACTATTATAACACATGGCTTCATCCTTTTACGAATATCCATGTTATGTGTGTCTACAGACCTAAATTCATATAAAACCTTTTTCAAAGGTCCGTGCTTTCGTGGAGCGCAGTGCAGCTCTGTGCCAGCCGGATCATGTCCACGTGTGTGATGGCTCGGACGCCGAGGCCACCGCGTTGTTGCAACTCATGCAGCAGCAGGGGACTGTCAAGAAGTTGCCCAAATACGATAACTGGTGAGTCATCATCATCACTGCCATCATCATAACATTGTCTTTTTGGTACGGCAAAGTGACAGCAGCGTACCTGATAGTAAGCGGGATAAAGTCCAGAAAAAGTGCCGAATGGAAACAGATCATCTTCTTTTGTCTTTCCTTTCTGTCTGTCATTTTAACTTGATTGCTTCTTCGCAGCCTAGCTTAGATCAACATCATCTAGGTACTAATAATCGATAGATGGATATAGAAATTGTCCAGTCTCCAAAGCGAGCTGGTAAAAACGACCGGAACTAGAAGATTTTAATTTTACGCTAGGATCTTATTCGAAGCCTTAGGTACTAGGGATGAGAATATTGGATAAATTTATACATTACCAACGACGTAGGTATTACCCAATTACAATGTTGAAGAATTGGAGAGGATACAATTAATTGTCTAATTTGTTGTATTAATAATTCCACGATGTCACAACTATCAAAGGCGACGACCTCTAAATGTGACTAAAACTGGATAAAACAGTACGGTAGTGGAACGTGCGAACTTTGGACACCGTTTTTATCGGAAAGTTGACGATCCGTTTAATTGTCAACGAATATCATCTAAGTTCTAGTTCCCAGACCTTTAAACAAATGCTTAAAATAATAAAATGTTTATTAGGAATAAAGATTTTGGCTTAGTTGCAAATTACTCGGTCTTAGGCGGGTCGTTATTTCAAGTAAAAAATATATATTGTATCTTGTCGATGACGTAAAACGAACTCGTACAAGACCATTATAATTATAATACTCTATATAGAAAGCATGAGGAACTAAACACAATTAGAACGCGTACAACCAAGGTCACTAATATCTGCATCTACGCAGTTTTGTTCCAAATTGACGTAGATAGGCATTCATTTCAAAACAAGACTAGTCGATTATACTGTCTAGTGCTTAGATACGTCATCGATAAAGGAAGTTATTGATAGGTATACAAATTGCAATAATATTATTGATGTATCTCTCGGTCGTAATATTAAACCTCCTCTTGTATTTACTTGGACTATTAACCATACTTCCCAATTTTGGAAGTTTTTTAATGGTCTAACAGAATTGTTATACTAAAATACGTTATTAATAAACCAAGCCCATTTGCGCTTACCACTGAACACAAGGCTTTTGTTACGAGAGAACAATTGAGGAAGCTTAGGTATATCTAAGTGGAATTTGATATTAAATAGAGAAAGAAAGAAAAAAATAATATTTATTATTATCACAATAAATAACAGAGAAGTATTCAACATTTACATTCAGCTAATATGCTGCAGCACCTCCTGAGCAGCACTGCAATGCTGATTTTTTATGAGATAACTTCGCGACGTGCGGACGTTCAATCGTTAACGTTATAATTAATGCTACTACAGCATTTCTTCTGGCTCGCCCCCTATCACATCTTGGAACGGAACATACCAGGCGAAATGTGGCCGTCCTGGCACCTCTGCCTACCACTTCGGGGAAAAAGGCGTGAGTTTATGTATGTATATAACTGATAACATCAATATTCCCTCCCCACAGCTGGCTAACCCGGACCGACCCAGCGGATGTCGCCCGCGTGGAGTCCAGGACCTTCATCTGCACTGACCAGGAGAAGGAGGTTGTGCCAGCTGCCAGGGCTGGACAGAAATCAGCCCTCGGCAACTACATCTCACCTCCTGATTATGAGAAGGCTGTGGTTGATAGATTCCCCGGATGCATGAGAGGTAAAGTTGAAGTGGTGTTGTAATTTTCATCTAGATTTTCGGATAGTCTTACAAGTCTCTCTTTAAATTTATGTGAATATGTTTTTCTTTATTCCTCCTAACAGCTTTATAATTCGTACTTACAATGCGGTAAAAAATTCAAATCCGCCATATCAAATCGCAAGCAACAATATAAACTAAATTAAAGTGAATGGAATTCAATTAAATCTATAAATATATAATTGCTAAGGCAAATATACTCTTGTAAACTCGTGTAATAGATAAGGAAATCGACAATCGCACAAAAAACCAACGCATAGTAACACAATTCTTTTAATTGTTGAGTTTACTGAAGATAATTATTTACCTTTCCCTTTGATCATAGCTCAATAATTAACTAAGGATGATTATTTATCACCATATGAAGCGCGTCCTTCAGTCATAAAAAATAGGCATAATATTAAATTAGATTTTGTTATCACGAAATGACTAAGCACTGGGCTTAATATTACGTCTTCCGATGAAAGCAAACAAGATGATTTGGCGAAATTTTGTAATGTTACCGTAAATTTGCTTATCATTTAGGCACTGCTGTAAAATTCTATTTGTTTAAGACCAATAGTGAAGTCTCTCAAAACACGACAGTCATGGAAGACGATTGTAATCAAAGCAGTTTATTCAACAATTTCTTGGTTGTTTAGGAAATAATCGTATTCTATCGTTACGAAGTTCGTAAACATTTACAGAAGTATTGTGGAATTCTTTTGCCTCGTGTATTGGTCTATTGTTCCGCGAACACATAAATAATTATCAAAATAACTTCTATTTTCATATCTATAATGGTTATTATTTCGAATAATAAGCTATCGATTTACAAGACTATGTCTAGGAAGTGGACACGTTTCCCTAACGTTAAGAAGTCCTAACAATAATTATACGTCCATTTAAAATATTCATGAGCTTTGAACTTAATATTTGTTTAATATTAAACATTAACGTCATGGCACAAAACTTTAAATAAATAATACAAACATGAAATGTAAACATTGTCTTATTCATTTCTTTTTCCATTTTTCCTATTTAGTTGTTGGATTTGTTTTTGGTGTAATATTCATAAAGGAAAGATTGTAAATACTAAAATGGACCTATTTATTGTTGATCAGGTCGCACCATGTACGTGATTCCATTCTCCATGGGTCCAGTTGGATCTCCCTTGTCCAAAGTTGGAGTGGAAGTTACCGACTCACCTTACGTCGTGTACTCCATGAGAGTCATGACCAGAATTGGTAAGTCTTCTTCTATTTATTTTAGATAAGTCTTCGATTGTCCGTTTTCATCTTTACATTTAAGTAATGTGGATCTGCTAAAGAAATACATGGAATTCCATATCTACGACCTTTTAATTATAGAAAACGTTTAGAGACTCTGGTATTTCATAAAAAGATATATTGTCCAAACGTTTTTTTTTTTTAATATCCGATGTGTTTTCTGTCATCAAGTTATTAACTTTTAGCTGATGAGCTTAAGTTTTTAGTTGATCCTGTACCTCATTGTTCTGTGGTTGGTCCTTACTTGTGTTTGCTTGTGCTTACTTGTAAAATTATTTACAATTTTCAATAGTTATAAGGTTGGTTTTGTCAACCTTCTTTCAATCTGGCATCCCATGTTCCTCTAGGTGCGAAAGTCCTGGAGGTGCTGCGTCAAGACGAGCAGTTCGTGCGCTGCCTGCACTCGGTGGGAGTGGGTGGTGGCACTCCGGGATGGCCCTGCGACCCTCGCGGCACCATCATCCTGCACCGACCCGCTGACAATGAAATCATAAGCTATGGTAATTAGTTTTCCAACTCCTCCTATAAATTTCACTTTCTGATCAATTTCGTAGCGGGTTAAAGACAAGTTAAACGTTTCCGGAGACTCGGCGAGCTTCAATGCTCGTTGTCATTACATTGCGTGCCACTTTTGATCCTGGCTTACAGGAGTTACAGTGGTGGGTGTGAGGGCGGGACAGTCCTCAATCCTATATGGTAATTAGTAGTTTGACAGCATGACTTCGACTTATGAACATAGGTCTTCGAACTTGAATAATTTAACTTTTACCATTTGTAAGCGGCCTGAATTCTCTGTATTCTTAAAAACTTATTTAATTTTGTACAAACATTCAATTTATTTTTACTAAATCAGATCATAAGTACCTAGGTGGATGTTTTTAATAGTCTATAATGTGTCCCAATGCTGAGCAAAGGCCTCCCCTTTGTTGCTCCAAGGTTCAAATGTCTGATCTAATTTGTGAGCTGTGCTTTCTGAAATGAATTTTAAACTCTTAAAAATTACTTTCTAAACTAATATGAAGTTAGTAACTGTCAATAATTAGGACTACACTTTAATAATTATTATTCTTAACAGGCAGTGGTTATGGAGGCAACAGTCTGTTGGGCAAGAAGTGCTTTGCGCTACGGCTGGGATCTGTGATCGCGCGCCGTGAAGGATGGTTGGCAGAGCACATGCTGGTAAATATATGGAATTCTTATTATGTAATTTAATGATTGTTTTAAAGCAAAGTGGAAAGGAAAAACTATAAGTCTTATTGAAAGTAAACGCATCCTCGCAAACCCATTTGGTACACGAGAAAAAGATACCTCGAATGGCTACCTTATGTTTTTGTAAATGGGAATTTGGAAAGAATTGGAAGGAAAGAGTACTGCTAATCATATACGTCATATGTCGTGTATGTTCTTCTCTAGTGAAAACTTTTGAAAACAGCTTTCAGAACCAGGTTGTAAAATAAAAAAAATCACTGAATCTAAATGATGTTGGATTCCCGCGTCCCATTCTCTTCATCTCAGTTCAAATTGACATGTATTCTCTTTTGTCAAATACATAACACCATTATCTAATTATGATAAGCGCTAATTTGCCAACCACCCCACCAGATCGTCGGCATAACAGACCCTCAAGGCAAGAAGCGGTACATCGCAGCAGCCTTCCCGTCAGCCTGCGGGAAGACCAACTTAGCCATGATGACTCCGACACTGCCGGGATACAAGGTGGAGTGCGTCGGGGATGACATCGCCTGGATGAAGTTCGATAAAAATGGAGTGCTCAGGGCTATTAACCCGGAGAACGGGTTCTTTGGAGTTGCTCCTGGTGAGTAAGATATTCTTTTCTGTAATACTTAAAGAGGTTTTAGGCCTGTCTATTATTTAATTTTTTTATAAACGGGTGAGTCGAACGGTGCATGTAATTTTTATCATGTATAGCACTAGTAATTTTCTGGTCATCCATGGATGATGCGGAATCTACGTAAAAACAAAAAATCATGAATGCATTGTATTGCAAATGATATTTTGGAGAAGAATTTAAATTTTATTTTTGTCTTTAGAGAAGTTTCATTTTCATGGAACAATATCAAACCAACCCAAAACTCAGACAGACAAACCAAGCACTACTAATTGTATTCTCTCTTTCTCTTAAATATAGCAAGAATTAAAAATAACTAATCCTATATTGTATTTTTGTCAACAGGTACCTCAGCCTCAACGAACCCAATAGCAATGGCAACAGTATTCAAGAACACGGTATTCACGAACGTGGCAGAGACGGCGGACGGAGGCGTGTGGTGGGAGGGCATGGGCCCCGCGCCGCAGAACATTACCGACTGGAAGGGACAGCCCTGGGACCCCAGCAAGAAGACGCCTGCTGCACATCCTAACTCTAGGTTTGTAGAGGCTTTGAAGTGGCTAAATTGTGGTGGCTGGTGGTAGAATATGGTGGTAGATTGCCTTATGCAGAAAGATATTATAAAGGTTTAGATGATATCTTGGTGAGATTTTAATTGATTAAATACCTATACGTTATGGCTATGACAAAGAACTAATTATGTCGGTATTATTATTTTTTAAATACAACAAGTTAATTGCGACGATCTTGAATCCATGTCGAATTTCGTATCCCGTTGTGAACATTATTGGTAAAGGTATTGGCTAAATACATTGAATTACTTTTAAATTTATAATTCTGTAGGAACCAATATTCTTTCCGTAATATCACTATGAGTTCCTATGTATAGGTATTACTTAACCTTTTTACTTAATATCAAATCCTCTCCTCCAGGTTCTGCACCCCAGCAGAGCAGTGTCCAATAATCGACCCGGAGTGGGAGAGTTCTGAAGGAGTGCCCATCTCCGCCATCTTGCTGGGAGGTAGAAGGCCAAGCGGAGTGCCGCTTGTAGTGGAGGCCAGGGACTGGCAGCACGGCGTGTTCATGGGCGCTTCCATGAGATCTGAAGCCACTGCCGCTGCTGAACATAGCGTAAGTGTAGAGCATATACCTACATTATTACTACTGATGCGTTGTACATAGGGCTTAATGAATATAATTAAAAGTAGATATGATTGTGATGAATCTAATATTTGAAAAAAAAAGTTATTGAACATATCTAAATGATCTTCAAAACCTAATGACTACATACTTAAACACTTCTCAATATGTGGACTCATCCGACCCTCATTTCTTTACAAGGCGTTAAAAGACTTCAGCATCATTCAAAGGCACCCTTTACTGGATTTAAATGACATTCCAAAACCACATTTTAAAAGTTTGAAATCGAGAAGAACTGAGGCTCGTTTATTTCCCAATAGTTTCCACATAAAACCATAGCAAAGCACTTCAAAACATATCACCTTTTCTGCAGGGCAAGGTAGTGATGCACGATCCGTTTGCGATGCGTCCATTCTTCGGATACAACTTTGGAGAGTACCTTCAGCATTGGCTGTCGATGCCGCAGCCAGGTCGCTCCATGCCCAAGATCTTCCACGTCAACTGGTTCAGGAAGGACGAACAGGTACGAAGCCATTGTGATATATTAGTCTCTTTTTGTTAGCTAGACAGTTTTTAATTTCGATACAATTTCGTGATCTGATGGATTGCAGTAAAACTTCATACCTAAGGCAATTTTATCCAAGTTGGACTTGGATTCGATCTTAAGCAAGACCCGGCTGGTTTGCTATACCAAATTTACTAGGTAACCACAATATGAAATATTCACTGAAAACTACAAAGAAATTCCTACAATTATTTCAGATACCAATGATGATGGTATCTGAAGTAATCTGTAAGTAAGTCTGTGGTATGGCTCGATCCTCACCGTAAACAATATTTTTCTCCTTAAATATTTGAATGATACTCGATAGACCAGTATAATGTGGTTACCAAACCCACCCATCCAGAAACTCCAAGTCCAATATCTAAAAAAGTATTTGCAATTCCAGGGTAAATTCCTCTGGCCTGGTTTCGGCGAGAACTCTCGGGTGCTGGACTGGATCCTGAGACGCTGCGACAACGAACCCTGCCACGTGGAGACTCCACTAGGATACGTGCCTAAAGATGGCGCTCTGAAGACTCAGGACCTCGGAGCCATCAACATGAAAGAACTTTTCAGTATTCCCAAGGACTTCTGGATGCAAGAGGTAATTTTGTTTTATTTCAATGAGCGGCCAGAAGAGCTTGCCATTCGCCTGATTCGCTTTTAAAATGTATTCTACATTTTCGCCATCAAAATTAGTGTGGTGTTTGGCCAACCAGTTTCGAGATGGTATGTGGTATATTAGAATATATTTTTTAACAAAATATTATTTTCCAGGTCGGTGCTATCGAGAAATACTTCAAGGAAGAGGTGGGAGCAGATTTGCCAGAGGAAATGTGGCAAGAACTGAACAAACTTAGGAACAACATTCAGAAATCCTAAACAACATACCAAAGATACTACTCATTACTATATATTTATCTATAATTGAGTGAACGCATCAACTGCAGCTATTAAATATTTTAGTTATTAATTATGCAGCAATAATGTGACTAGAAAACATTCCAAAATCCAGCCAGTAATGAGGACGGAAAAACACGTTCTATATCTGACGGTATATGACGTCACGTTTTATACTAGTTTGACGTGTTATTCCGTCTTAATATTGTAAACCCAACGTTTTTCGTTTTTTTTTTTATCAAAATGAATGGGTTAAAAATCATAATAAAAATAAATTCTCTATTGATATTTGGCTGTTAAAACAAGAAGATGAAATGTGAAAGGCTGTGTTAGATTTAAGGATTTTAATATAATTATTTCTTATTAATAGTGACGTAACGAACTCAAAAAAGATAGAAATTGAAGTGAGCTTTTAAAAACCTTTTTCTAAGAAATCTTTCGCTATTTTTGAGAAATAATTATATTAACTTATTATAAAATGTAATGTAACAAAATATTTTTCTAGGATCATGTCTTCTTATGATGTACTTATATTTTAAATAATATTTTTATTTAATAATATTATTTTTATCTTTATTATAATTAAGTTTATTAGATCATTATAAATACTTAAGCTATGTATTTGCACTTGTATTGAATTTTGTAAGTAATATTATTAATTTATAATAAGACTTGATAGTCCACAAAATAGTTATTTTGTCACAATTTCTTATTCTTGGACACAAGCATAAGATCCTGAAATAATATTTTGTTTTAAATATTTTTGAAAACAAGAGCACGGAAAATAGTAAAAATATTTAAGGATGTATATAAAATAAAACATATTTTATTAAAAATGTATATATTTTTGTAACTTAAAATATATCTCGATTTTATTACGATACAAATGTTGTTTTACTGTTGTTTATTATGAAATTTTAAAATACCCACATAAATCAGTACGTAGTTATGCTCAAAACCGCCATTCTAACTAATTTTAAAACTATTGATTAACGTTTATAAGCGGACACTTCCGATCAATTTCCTTATTATCTATAGCATTTTATATTTTTATACTTCAAATATTTGTTTCGGGTGTAGGAACCAAGTCAATTGAAGTTGATACACTTAACATAATTTAAAATGGGATAATTTCCTTGCTCCCTGTTGAAAAAAATGTTTTTCCCTTAAAATAATTATGATTAATTCATGTGCTTCGCTGAGAACACTCTAACGCCATCTTGTGTCGATGCTCGCGCGTATTTCGTTAGCAAAGCGTTTACGTTTAATTTCTCTGTGGCATAACATCTGTAAATTGAAAAAAAAAATGTTATAGTCACTTTATTACACAGCTTAATAATGCATATTTTTTTCTACTTCAATTCCATCTTTGACGCGAAATTGTGAAAACGTAAAAAAATTTTGTGGACCGTACGTCGTGGTTCAAAAACTAATTGTACTACCCAAATAAATGCACATTATATTTTATTTTACTCACTCAATATACGGAGATATCTGTTCCACAGTCCATTTAGGTTTAGTCTGGAACAGAATCTTGAACCTCTCGTTGATGTCCTCTGGTAAATCGCTATCAGCAAATCCCCACACGACTTGAGGTGTGCTCGACTTGTCTACCAGTGCTATACCAGCTAACATGGATTCCTAGAAGAGAAAATTGATATTAGGTGGGTAGTCAGGAATCTCATATGGAGTTATTAGAAGTTTTGCAGTAATTGTACAACGTTTGCCGAAAGTATAGAGGAAAACACATAGATTTGATAATTTTGTTTATAATCTTAATTTAAATCCACGGGAAATCCAGTCAACTTTAAAAGGTATTACATACATACATAAACTCACGCCTTTTCCCAGAAGGGGTAGGCAGAGGTGCTACCAGGACCCCCGCGTTTCGCCTTGTATGCCATGTGTGATAAGAGGCGAGCCTATGGCCATATCGGAAACAAATTCCTTATAATGAATAGATAAATCCAATATCACTTTGCCTGACCAGGGATTCGAACCCGAGACCTCAACTTTGCAAACTGCGCCACCGAGGCAGTCAGGTACCTATTAATGTTATAATTATTTTATTTATAAATTGTCTTTTTTTGTTTCCGCTATCATAATGTAAATTTAAAAAATGAACATAAATCAATAATAGATTATACACAATATTTGATATCCCAAAACATCTAACAGACTTTACTCACATCAGTGATCATTCCTTCAGGCACTGAATCTGTCCAAGCTTGAAGAAACTCGGCCAAATTAAATTTCCCTGAACTCTTCAACAGCACCCTCGCCAGAAACTTACACACTTTATCCTCCTTATACTTGTAATACTGAATATCATCCTCTAAAACCGATTCTACAGTATAAAACCTGAACATTGCTTCTAATATGGAAGGCGGAACAAGACTATTCAAGCTCTCTAAAGTAACTTCCTTAGATATCTTATCCAAAGTCCAGGAATTCTCATCGATCAAATCGAGCATATACGACAAAACTCGAAACTCATAATCGAAATCTAACAATCGATAGTAACCATCGATTTTAATCGCTTGCATCTTCTCTAGTTCTTGTTCTAACTCATGTTCGGAGGCTTGTATCTGATCGCACAACATTTCGTGACTCATCAATTTTGTTTTATCTATCGTATATTCCAATTCCGATCCTTGGTACAATGTAGCTTCAAGTATCTTTCTCAATTTCGAAAGGCGTGGCTTGCACGGCTTCAATTCATAGTAATTAAAGAACGTTTTAATAATATCCTTGTGTTCTATCTTCCTTGGATCTCTGCCTTCGTCTGATTCCGTGGATTTGTTTAGACTAGTGTTAGATTTATCGAAGGAGGAATCAGAATCGTCCATGGAGTTGTTCTGTATGGTCTCATCTAGGCCTGTCGAGGCTGCAAACAGTAAATCTGGCACTATTAGCAGGCTGTTTGATGTTTCTGCTTCTTTTACATCGTATGTTTTGTTGCTTGTGCATAGTACTACGCTTTCTTCTGGATCTCCTAAAATAATAAAACAATCGTTGAGACTTTAGAGTAATATATGGAACTTCATAGTTGATCAAAACTGCGTTAGCCGATGATTGATTCATCGACTCTCGATTGTGACCTTATTTCAGTACCTAACTATGTTCTATATGTACATACATATAAGAACATTCATCCAACAGTCACATACGTAGTACACTAAGATCGAGTCTTGTATCGTGGTTATTAGAAACTACGAGACTTCGGTCTCACAAACAACCAGACCCGAAACAAGTGCCTGTGGATCACACAAATATTTGTTTATAAATAAATAAATAAATAACACCCAACAGTCACATACATAGTCCTGACCCCACACTAAGATCGAGTCTTGTGTCGTGGGTATCAGGAACTACGAGAGACTTTTCGGTCTCACAAACACCCAGACCCGGAAGAAATATTTGTGGGCCGCACAAATATTTCTCTCGGTGCGGGGATCGAACCCGCGGCCCCTCATTTCACAGGCGGCGTCCAACCAACTGCGCCACGGAGGCTGTTAACTAAAAGTAGATAATGAAAAGCAGACCTTTAAAAACTAGTTCATTCCCAGCCTCGATTTCCTTTAACAGTGTATCATCTAATAACATAAGCCTGAGATTATCATTTTGTTTATCAGCTCCAGGAAACCTTAGAACCTGTGTGATTTCAGTCAACTCAGACTCGTGAAGTTTTGCCGTTTTAATAATTTTCCTTACATCTTCAGGTGTTCTAGTTGGTCTGCAACAGTAGACATTATTTTGTTAAAAATATATCGAATGCATAAAAAACGAATTTCTTACACATTCAAAAAATATTATAAAATAAAAACTTATTTGATATAGGTACAAAGAATAAATAAAACCAAAGACAACAGACTATGGCAGCCCGCGTCTACATTGTCTATGTATAAAAATGACATTGACGTCCGATTGAACTTCGATTTACAGAAATTCGCTGCGTGATTTCCGAATCACGTTATTTAGTTTTAGATTAGTTAATTTAGTTGTTATACACAAAAATGTCTTTATTTGGTGATATATTGCAAAAAAATGAAGAGAAAAGAAGCCAACAGGGTGCGACAGGCCTGTCGCCTTACCTCAATTTTGACCCCAACTACATACCGAAAATGCAGCCAGAATTCCTATACCCTGACGATAGCCACATGGCATCCACGGCTCGAAGGTCTAATGTCGCTCTACCCATCATCGGAATGTCCTTCATGACTGGATCAGGTATTTTTTTTCATATGATGAAATAATAACCTTAAAATGCTTTACATAACTAAGCCCTTAATATCTCTCGTATGATTCTTTAAAATAAATTAAACACTGTTATTACTTTGCCTTCATGGGTTTAAAGTAGGCTGAATACTTTTTTAAGATGGATGGCAAATGTCAAGGTTGTTTAGCATATCATACATAATAGAAATCACTAATCTATGATCAAATTAAATTAGCACGTTCGATAAGCTAATGATAACATAAACTTACGTTAAAATATGATCTTTAGTATCATGTAATAAAAAAATCTGTATAGGAAAAAATGGATTTTCAAAATAATATTTGTCTTTAACAAATAATTGTAATTCATTTTCATTTTATAAAAAATATTACAATATTATATATATAATGTATCCAGTTACAACTTTGCCCCATATGTAGTTGGTGCAAAAAAAATAATTAAGTTATTCTTCGATCAAATATACACTAGATACAACATGAGCGCTTAGAAAATGGCACCAAAAAGGAGTGCTTTAAGCACTCTTTTGCCTTCAGTCACGCACCGACCGTTGCTTCTAAAACGTCGCATCACTTTAGACAATATTATGTGAAAAGCTACTTTAAGCTCCAGGAATAAGGTGGAATTTGTGTTAATATATTTGGAATATGTGATCTTTTTGTTTACTTTTTTAAATGTCATGCGTCGGTGTCACTTTTTAATAGAACTTTTACAGGGAACTGTGTATCTAGTGTATATTTGATCGAAGAAGTTATTGATTAAAATTGTGTTCATCATTGATATCAACTCTCAAGAAAATACATAATTGCATATATTTTTTTACCAAGTAATGATTGACTGATTAATACATTAACTATTTTTTTGTACTCAAAATGTGTTGTATTGTCTGTAAAATACTTATGTTACAATTACACCTACATACTGCACACCTGGAATATTCCAACTGTAATCGTAAAAGGCAAGTGAAGGTACTTAGGTGTGGGCTTCTTGCCAAATACATCTCCAATTTATTTATAGCTAATGTATTTTACAACAACTATTATAGCCATACACTTTCTCGCACAAATAATGTATGCATTAACCGAACCAAATAGCATTGATGATATTAAAAATATATTTTTGCCTACTAAAAATAATTCATAATCAAACATGTACACATAATTACAGTAATATGTGTGTGTTTATGGAGTTAATATTTTGATCATTGCTCACACACATCAATTATTTAGTTCTTATTTCTGGTGTCTCTTCTGTTATTATATCCAAATATATTATGCCTGAGCCAAACTGATGCAAGTTTGAAAGCATAGTACTAAATTCCTATTTAAAAACATTCAGCAACATTCTACTAAGTTTTTTCACACAAGATATGTACTGTACATTTTGCTACCTGTATCAAATTTATTTTTAAGTTATACATGTAACGGAATATTAATCTAGTAGGATTGCATTTTCACTCATTTTTATGTTTTTTTTTAGGTCTTGGGGGCATGACTGGATTGTACAAAGGACTCAGAGCGACTACATTAGCCGGACAAACAGGAAAAGTGCGGAGGACTCAAATAGTCAACTATGTAATGAAGCAAGGTCAGTGTAAACTTAGATTGAACTAGTTCTGGTTATCAAGTTACTGTAACATGTTTATTATTATGTAAATAATGATTATTGTTCACATGTCTTACATATAACATGTCACATGTGTGATCTTTGACTATTCTATCATGGCTTGATAAAATGAGGGGAACGTTCATTGTCTTACATTTTTGTTTATATAAGTTTTACTATAACTGATGTATTTCTGTAATGCATTGTAATTTATATTTACGTACCACATATTTTTGTCTAGTTTCTTATTTAAGTAACTCTTATTCCACACTTACTTTATTTTCAACATAAGATTCATAATATTAAATTAGTATAGAAATTTATACCAAACAATGTAAGACAAATTTTCAACTCAATTAACTTTGATATTTCAGGCACAACAACTGGCTGCACATTAGGCATCATAGCATCATTCTACTCATGTATAGCACTCGGCGTCACCTGGTTACGCGATAAAGAAGACACAGCCAATACATTCATAGCAGCTGCCACCACCGGTGTCATCTACAAGAGCACCTCAGGCCTTCGCTCCATGGGCCTCGGAGCCGTAGTGGGTCTCACCCTAGCCGGAGTATACACACTTGTTACAGACAACGACAACATATGGAGCAAAGCACGATACAACAGATTTTGATCTGAACACACCGCCTATAGGAGTTATGTACATAGACTGTTATTTTAGTTTTTTATGTTGTTGCAATCAGCACCGGTTCTGAGCACCAAGGATGTTATGGGCCATGTCCTACGTGACTTAAGGGTCGGGTGCTGCCCTAGCGAGACCATGTTCTCCCCGTGTCGAGCCAGGAGCACCGTGATAAGCGTTAATAATAAAATGGTTATTGAAAAATTAAAACTGTTTATTCTCATTTCATTACAGTGTTTGTACAATGTTCTGTATATACAAAGTCGGAAACGATCATAGCGACATGAACATGAACTAAAGTAGCTATTTCTAATTTAAAAAGGTAGATGACGCTACGAACGCTTTCGAATAATGCAATTGGGGCGACGCGTGAGAAGACAACCTTAACATTTATGTAATAAGGAAGTGGTTTGCTTTCACAGGTGTTCATTCGCAACGCGTCGCACATAACATTAACAGCCGTTGATACAATGTCACTGTAGATTATTATTGAGCAAACGATTCACGATGGAAAACGATTTGTTGTACCCGTACTTTAAATTTTTGCTGTATTACATAATTTTGAATTTATTTTATCCAATTTTGGCACAACCAATATTTACACATTTAACAATTTTGAAAACCTTTTATTTGTATACTTATAAAAGGTAGAATGATTGCACATTTATTGAAAAAGAATCGTTCCTTCTACCAGAAAACAATTATTTTCATAAATTCGGCTGATGAAAGAAATAATTTTAAAGCCGGTTTCAATGCCCAATTTAGTATAAACATTCTTTTCGATAAATAAACTAGGTCCCTGAAGTGTAGGGTTTTTTGTTCAGTATCGAAGGCAAGCATTAAATAAACAGGTATCAGTTTTAGCAAACAACTGGAAACGATAACAGTTACCTACATGCAATATTACATACTTATCTAGCCAACAATACAACCGTCATATAGGTAGACAATATGGTAGCAGTTAAAAGTAATTACTTAAAATATATCAAATGGATGGATTACTTTTGGATAATGCAATATGCAACGTTTGGAGCTGGAGGTCCTCATAAAAATATGATAAGAAAACATTGATAAAAGATCTTCTATGAATGGAATTGAACGTTTAGACCAGTCGTGCCTCTCTATCGTTTGTTTCGCACCCTTCGGCACTGGCAGAACGTGACAATGATTCATACTTCTTCGCGAATTCATCGATTTGTAAGACTATACCACGTCAGAGTTATTTAGTTTGTGATGTAAGGATCGATCGCCTTCTTAGATAATATTGTATTTATCTGCCAATAACTTATTGCAGGGTTTAGTCAATAAAGCAATGACTTGATGTCGTAACGAAAGATATAACAGACATGGTCTTACTGTATATTTTCCACCACGATGATCGTGTGGAGTGCAAGATACTGATAAAACAACTACTCTCGCGATCGACATGACAACCGTTATATAGAAAGAAAAACGTCTCGAATTGTTTTAAATCGAATTTACAGTATTTAAGAACACCGGATATTATCTAGAGGCGGCTGTCAAAATGTTTACTTTGGTCGCGGGTTCGAATCGCAAGGCACACTTCCGACTTTTGGATTATTGGACTTTTTCATATGTGTCCATCATCGTGTATTATAACGGTGAAGGAAAATTTCACGAGAAAACCCGTATACAACAGCGATTTGTACAAAAATCCATAGAATGTTCAGTGCCAACCCGCATTAGACCAGCATGGCATAACCATATAGCCTTACCCCTCCCCATCGTGCTCACGATTGTAGAGGAGATTTGTGCCCTGCAGTTGGACGTATATGGACTCATTCAGAGATAATAACTTGTTAACCTATTTTTTAAAGGAGAATTTATCGTTGCGGCATTTTTTTTATCTTTGCTTTGGCTTGCACTGCGATCTCAAGTCTAAACAATATCTGTATCGCTGTCAACTGTAGTGACAAATGACTTTAGAAATCATGAGTGTACAGAAAAAATAATAGTATTTAGTAATTACAATAAACGATGTGCTTACTCATACTCCCACGCTATAATTTAAAAACAAACAAACTATCGGAATCCCAAAAAAACATCCATCAAATTCAACCTTGATAAGGAAAACATTAGTTATATAATATGATAAATGATCCAGCTCCTAGTCGCCTTGTCATTGAGATTCCATATATAAAACATTTTATGCACTTGAATAAACAAAAATATTCAGAAAATATATTTAGCAACTGGACATTTCATAGCAACATATGCCTTACAAGTTAAAAATACGTATACCATCCATAAAAACGCACTTTATGTATAAAAAGGTTTTCAAGTGAGAATAGGGATACTATTCTTAGATATGATCAATATTACGCATGCGCTTAGCTTGATGCTTCAGATGACGTGAATGGATCGAGATTAACTTCGGTATACTTTGATTACAGGCGAATAGGGGTGGAGCGACGCGGGAGGGGTGTTGCACATCCCTAAGCCTCATAAAATACACACATAGTTTTAAAATCTATACAGATAATACAAAATTCAGTATAATAAAGATTGTGTTATCGGGACGTTTTTATGAATGGCATTACAAGATTAACATTATATTTACAGAACAATCGACAATCCTATAATATCATGTAGGTACGCTAAAACAAAAATAGTCATTTCGCTTATAATAATGTTGATAATTAGTATATTTACAGTCGCACGTTTATATGGCCCTAGTAAGTTGTACATAATTAGTTACAGCATCATTGCTATGCTCTTGTTTACTATACAAAAGTAAACAAACTGCTCTAACATTATAAACGACAAGAGTTTATAAACAATTAGTAAGATACTTTGAATAAACTAAACGAAAATAATCGAATATTTTTTTATTTCTACCTAAGTTAACCGTTGTTTGCCCATAGATATACTAAAATTGCAATATACCTATGTTCTGGACAATCCTTATGAACTACATTTTGACTATTACTACGCTGGGGCTGTAAAAAGTTTAGAGTTAGGTAGTTTCAAATGTGCTTTTATGGGAATATCATTGAAAATAGAGGAGTGCAATTAGAGGTCTATATTCTGCATATACGTTGACGAAACCAATTGCGGTTTAAAATAATTATTTAGAAACAGCACAGGTCTTATCCTCTGTCTATTTATACCTATTATTCATAGGGCAAGTCAAATTGACTAGTTTACCATTCAAAAGTCAAGAAGCTGAAGATCCGGTAGCCAAAATACTAATCGAATTCGAAATTGTTTTTACAAATAGAAAATAAAGTCACAATGCATACATTAAAATAATAATTATAAGCGATCTTGATACCCCTAAAAGAGGTGATTTCGAAGAATGAGGAAGAAAAATGTAAACTCATCCTCTGTAAGATTATGTTTTCTAAATTGACGGTAGTTTATACATTAGAGACATTACTAGGGAGTAACGAAAAATTTTCCAAAGTCTGAATTCCGTTGAAGGAACGATGCGTGAGCACATAAACACAATAACTTAAGACGCAGAGTCGTACGAAATTGACTATAAGTGGAGTTATAAGCTGCTCTGTAGATCAGCCAGTCATGTTCCTATGCTGTTTCGATGGTAAGTACATTTATATAATATACAACATTTCGATAATCTTAAATCTTGTCGGTGCTAGTGCATGTACTTGCTTAGTGATAAAGGATTGATTGATGGCATTTGCTATTTAAAAAATAAGTCCGTTCTATGCATACACTTGCATATAATTTAGGAAGAATACAAATTGACAATAATTATCGTGTTAGTCTATAAACTGTCAGGCATTGTTAGCAACTCCGTGATGAGAAAGAAAGACCTATATTAATGACCTAAATCTTAAAAAAAAAGTATGGACATAATAATGATTCTCAATATGTACATAAACATATAGCATGGACTTTGTAATTGCTTCACAAAATTTATCTTTGAAAAGACAAAACTATTCTTCGGTCAACAATCAATACCGCAAGATAATTAGTAGCCGCAAAATCGCATTGTCTCCGCAATAGTCTTTGCTTAACAACTTCATAATCATTTTCATGTTCTTTCTATGTTTGTAAATCTGGTTTTATCTGGTAAAAAGTTACGATCAAAACCAGATCTGAATCTGACCGCCTGTTAGAAATACAAGTTTTTAATTAACACAATAAACGATAAGAAATGTTATGCTCGCGGGCGTCTGTACCGTACACAAAAAAATGTAACGAAAGGCAATTAACACTTGTCTATCATTACTAAATTGTTTCTGAACGAATCTGTACATCAAAAATATATAGTGTATTAAAATTACCTAAAATAATTAGGCCAGACTGAAAATAAAATTTCGAATAACACTGGATTTCTTTAATTGAATAAAATTACCAGAATTATTTGATTTTGTAATGGAATATTTTATCTGTTAGCTATTAAGAAACGGTTTGGTAATATTCTATAGATTTTCATTTGTGAGAAAACAAAAGAGAAACAATTGGCAGAGATTGCAAGAATTCTATGAAAATGCTTGATGAGTATTATTCAGTCTAGACTATTACAAGTTTTAAAATAGTCTCTAATTAAACTAAAATAACATTACTAACTTAAAAATAATCATATATGGAATGCAATCATTCTATTTGCATACCTTTATTTGTTTGTTTATTCAGGGTACATAATAGGAATTATGTGAAGAATGCTGCATCCATTGTTTTGTTACAATTTGCAAAGGCATACGCTGTTTTAGTTATAGGAGAAAATACAACATCTCATCTGACAAATAATATGGTAATGTAGGTAGCAAAATCTTAGTCATGGTTTAAAATATGCCATGTGATACTTAAAAATTCAAGCTATTGTTGTTTCTTAAAAATCAGCATTAGGACATTGTAAAACTAAATTTTGTAGATAAATTACATAAACAAGGATAATTAATATTGCCCATATTATTTGTAAGAGGTATTTTTGTAACTTGCAGACTGTTACGGTTTCCTATACAAATAGCCCTTATCTCTATGTTATAATTACCTCACATACATTCAATACAACGAATAAAACTTAATTGAATCCTGCAGTCACTGCTGCATCCTCTTAGTTTCGAGGCGCAGCAATTTTTATGTCACAATGCAGCATTCAGTATGGATTTCATGTCTTCAGGCAATATACAATTCAAGTCTTCTAATCGACGTGCTAATAATGTCCGTGTGTTCCCTGATACTGGTGGGTTACTCTTCAAAACCTCTCGTAACTTGAGCACCATGTCTACGATCTCCACTTCCTTCTTCCCAATTGACCACTTCTTTAAATCACTCTCCGCTAAAGCTTCCAATTGTAATGCATGCAACTTGTTTGTCAAGTTACTGTGTCTCTCGTGGAACCATGCACTGAAGTTTGGAGTTCTAAAGAAGTTTCTGTATAGACCAATCCAGTCTCCTTTTATCCCTGTAGTTAATTGAGGACCGGATTGCTGAAGTGTGGCAAAGAAATCCTCTGGGTTAAAAGGATTTGGTAATGGAGGTGCCCTGAATGGAGATATGTTCTTTTGTAAAGGCATTAGTGAAGCCATGTATCTTTCCAAAGGTATCATAAAGCTTTGAGTCAGTTCAAGGAGATGTCTTTTGACCATTGCTGTTTGCACTTCAGATGGACGGTCAGTTCTTATCCCATTATGAAGTTTCTTTATTATAGCTTTATCTTTTTCTAAAAATGCCTTGTACTGAGTATACACACCCGGTGCTGTATCCAGCAATTTAATATTTCCCACCTTTCTTAACTTGGTTTTTATTGATGTAGAATCACCCAGTTTAATGGTGTGAGGCCAGTGTTGCAATGTTTTTGTGAAGAATGGATTTGTCACACCCAAAATTACACAAGGTGGGTTAAACTGCTTTCTAGTAAATTCTTTGAACTCACTGTCATGTATTGTGAAATATGGTCTGTATTCTGCACAGTATGGTAGAGGTTGAATTAGGTAGGTCAAAGCTTGTACCAAGGCAGAGCATTCTGTGGGTGAACTGGCCATTATAACAATGGGTTCTGCGGTTAAAACCAACTCCCATAGCAAATGTAAATGGGATATAACACTGGACAAAGCATCAAACACATTCACATCCTGTATAGACACTAAAACATGAGGTATGTTGGGTGAATGGACTTGCTTTGCAATATCTGACCTTGTTATCTTGCCGGTTTGCTGATTTGGAATGTATGATTGAAACACAGTGCCAAGGACGGGCAGTATAACGTTTTGCCCTGCGTCCAACATTGGCCACCTGTTTATATCATGACATGCAGCCTCCAAACTACTCTCTCCATCCTCAAAATGCTTTGGAGCAATAAGCTGAATAACTTTGTAGAATAAATTGATGAATGGCAGCCTGGTGAGCAGGATTATGCTTTTTTGAAAGTAGCCTCGGGGTAGGGACGGGTCCTTGACCTGTCGGAAATACACGAAGCCCCAGTAGTGCGTGGAATCTGCCCGTAATGTGGGCACGCTTTCTTCGTTGTACGCTCGCTGTCGTGACGTCAACGGCATGCGGGATCGAAGACGAACGTGGAACTGCGTGTCTCCCATACACCCTGAATTAGAATCGGGGAAAGCCAAATAACAAATATTACATTTTTCTTGATCTGTCAACATCACGCCTGGTGGATACACGCTTTCCATAGCCTGACCCAGCTCTAAATCGAATGTAACGACACAAACACAATGCAACCAGTCCGAAAACCTGCCCCAAGCCGCTTGAAACTCCCGATCCTCCTCGAGAAGTTCCCCACAGTTTTGCATTCCACAAGCCATGATTATTGTTATTAAAAACACATTAACATCGACACATTTTCACAGTAACTATTTAATTTAGCGCACGTTATCATTGTTTATTATAAAAAATCACGTTCCAACACATTTTTTTTGTCTTTACAATTGATAAAAACATCGGAGCTCACACAAGACGTCCTCACAACAGCTGTTCCGCACAACATGGCTGCGCGCGCCAAAACAAAACTTGCTCAATTTAATAACTCTGATATCAAATATCTTTTGAGTAATATGTATAAAATTTTGTGTTCATACTTACCCGAAATCCATATTCACTGGTCTATTTTAATTTTAAGCACGTAATTACACTGAATTAATTTAAAAATTGAAATAAAAACAATACCACACTTTCCCACACTTGACTTCTACGTTTCATATAACGCAGAATGTGTTTATGGTCTTTAAAAATATTAGCAATTAACCCATTCAATGCGGCAACAAATTTTGCTCTCGCTACCCGGATGCGGCATACTCCTTAACGTAAACGCCGATCGGCGTGCGCCGCACCTGACGGATCAAAAATAAAACGCCAATCGGCGTTTTCAGCACTTCGTTAAGAATTTCATTTTATTCATTTCGAATTTATGGGATTTCTCGAGTAGTACGCTATAATTATTGCAATAAGGACTGTTTTTACCAAGTAGCAGAATTAATTTAATTATTTTAGCCAATTTTGTATGAGATTCGTGAAGATTTGTTGATAGAAATTTGAGAAAAGGAATATCTGCAGTTTTTTTATAGATTATGGATTTAAATGGTGAGTAAATCTCTTTATTTGATAAATATTTCTATTGTGCTCCCCCGTCGTACAAACATCCTTGTTAAAGCATAAAAAATGATATTATTGATAACTTCGAATATTATCAGGGGTTGCAAACCATTTTTTTTTATTTCATAATAATTAAATCTCAATACAAAGTTAGTGTATAGGTACTTATTATTATTAAAATTATCAAAGGAATTTAATTATAAATAAAATATATAAAAATAATTTAATAATATATAAGTAAATATTTTCTCTCAATCTTCTTGATTGAAAACGTATACATAACTGGGTGTCGTTAAATAGACAGAATTGATTTCAGTGTAATGGATAAAATTTGATGGTTTGAAATTTACAATTTTTATAATAGAAATAGAATATAAATCATATTAAAATACCGCGACAATATCCGTAAAATAGTTTTATTACGTTGATTTTTTATGCAGTTCTTCTTTTTCAGAGAGAAAACGTTTCTAGTCGCCTAATATATTAATTGATATATTGTTTGGGATGACATTTACTTATCTCAGTCGTTATTGGCACCACAAAAGAAACGGAAAAGTGAAAGTTCAAATAAAGAGATTAAAAAATAATTAAAATATCAGGATGTGATAATTGCCAGAGTATCAATAAAATATTGACAAAAAAGATAAACGAAATATAATATTTGTTAATTTCGCATTTTGCTCACTGTTTTTAAGCAGCAAAACCGTTTAAAAAAAAAGCAAAAAAAAGTGTTTAAGACACTTTGCAGGACCAAGGAAAATAGGGATTCATGTATAATGTAAATAGGACTAGCGGTCACATATTCGTCCGGTTGTAGATAGTTTTTAAACCAGTCCACATCAAAAACATATTATTTCGCGTAATAATTACCTATATGAATTAAATAATAACACCGAACAGTCACATATATGGTCCTGACCCCACACTAAGATCGAGTCTTGTGTCGTGGGTACCAGGAACTACGAGAGACTTTTCGGGCTCACAAACACCCAGACCCAAAAGAAATATTTATGGGCCACACAAACATTTCTCTCGGTGCGGAGATCGAATCCGCGGCCTCTCGTTACACAGGCGGCGTCTAGCCACCTGCGCCACGGAGGCTGTCAATGAATTCCCCGAATGTGAATTTCCTGAACACTGTCGATTATATTTCCCGTCCAGTTATGTCCCGTTCTGTTCCGTCTCTCAGTCCCATGACGAAAAACTTGCAATCCTGTCCTGTCAAATTGGGAGCCACCCATTCTAATTTTAAAAATTAGCTAATATTTCTATTTCAATTCCTGACTGCTGTAATATTCCCGTAGGATGACCCCGGGAATAATATTTTTTTTCGGACTGAAAGCTAGCCTATGTGTCAAACCAGGGTGACAGCTATCCCTATAACTAATTTCATCAAAATCGGTCGAGACGTTTTTGTGTGAAAGAAATGAATAACAAACATCCATACATCCACACATCCATCCACACTCACAAACTTTCACATTTAACTTAATTATAAGTTTGTTTAATAGAATAAATAAATATGCTATTCATGTTTTTAAAACCAATAGTTGTGAATCCCTGGAAAACGCCGATTGGCGTTTGCCGCACCTGAGTAAGAAAACTCAACTTTTCTAGAACTGAAATATCCAGAAACTATTTGTACCAGGCTTTTCACTGATAAATTATAAACACATTGGTCTATATTTTATAATTAAAAAATCAAATTTGGGTAAAATATAAAACAACTCTACATTACGCCGATCGGCGTTGTCAGCATCTGAGTAAGAAAAAATAATACGCCGATCGGCGTGCGCCGCATTGAATGGGTTAACGTTTTGTTTGAAATACTCAACTAGCGTCTGAATTCAAATATATTTTAATAAATAATGAATTCATTAATATTTTCTATAGCGTAAACAAGGAAATAATGTGTTAAAAGAAACTCTTGTCCTATTGGCATTATGTTTATTATTGTAAACGAAATACAGGCTCAAAGAAGGGCAGCCAATATGACGGCCCGCCTCATTTTTACTGTTATATTACATTATTCAATACTCAATCACATTTTATTTAATAACTAAATACACCAAAACTGGATTCTATATCAACGACAATAAAAAATGTGACTACATCAAGCACTCGCCATGCATATTAATTTAACGAACATTTTGTGTCAATTTGATTCTTTTGAACTAAATTCTAAGGGTTGAGAACAGAAAAGTTACAGAAGATTGAAGCCGTTTTGGCACAGAGGACAAACCTTTTGTGATATTACTATTCCAATATTTCATTGTGAAATGAAGGTTCCATACCTATTGCCATTATTGACACAAAACACTCGATATTGTTTACATTCACACAATTATTATTCCATTAATGTTATCAATCACACTCGTAATAAAATCTTTACTCATTGTAAATACAATATCATATAATGGTGAAAAAGATTTTAAACTAAAAACCTCACTTGCTACTGAAGAAAGCACTATCAGTTTCGAAAGGCATCCACACAATCGTCAAACCTTTCAACTTCTATTGGATAAATCAAAACTGTGGCCAATTATTCAGCTCTTAGGAGTCTTTCAGTGAAGTGATGGCGAATAGAAATTGGTAAATAAAGAATAGTACTGATTCACGAAGACAAACCTCTCAAAAGCCAGTACTTAACTAAACTACTTAAGTAACTTTTTTCCAGCCAGTCCCTGACACACTTCCGAGATCCGCGCCAGCTTTACCTCATTGAAAACTTCATTACAATTCGCAATTCTCCCCAGGAGTATCTTACTGTCGAAACCAAACAATTTGGGATCATGATGTTAACGTCTATTCAGTTTAATAGTGAGCGAGCACTAATTCTTTCGACTGGGCGATTGTCTGGATGTTTTACGTTTTATGATCCCATATTTAAGATGAAACGTTATGCCTGACCAATATCTAAATGTGTAATACAAAATACAACTGAACAATTCCATAGCCTTCAAAGTAGTAGTCGTTAGTATAGTCGTCAGCAAACTAAACTGAGGAGTTTGAATACCCAAATTAGACAAGCTAATAGCTAAACTTGGGCCCATTATTTCAGGGTCGAATTCCCCTATTGTCCTCCGTTTTCTGTTGAACATTTCAAATATTGTACTATATTCCGTATACTTGAAGCATTTACCAAACCGTATTCGAAGTTGCCGAAATATATCTGTAAGCTTTATAAGAAAATTGATAAATAATATGTAAAGAGGCACCTAGCAAATTTTCAGGCAATTTAGGTAAGTAGTAGTTTTAAATTATCTAACGACTTATTGTCTCAGACTATGGAACACAATTCTGTCCTCACTATTTATACTTTAGGTAATCCTCTCTATTTTAATAGGGAAACTCATACAAGATTTTGATCTTCACGTAAAGATCGATTTCGAAATTAGATCAACCGGGATAAAAATTGGGGGCGCTACTACAACAACGATATTCGATGTCATGCGATTCCGTGTTTTAAAACATACTTCTAATGCCTTCGTTTTAACCTTAGAGTAATTACCTGTTTTAACTCATATCGATTGTTGAACGATTCGACAGTTGATAAGTGTCGCTAAAGAATATTCATCGACATTATGGTAAAAACGAAGTCAGTATGCAGAATTGCACGATATATCGAATATCGAGTTTCGTAGTAGCTCCCCTGGATCAATCCTTATTCTTATCGAACATAAGGATCGCTTATTATTTTTAGCCGTAGGAGGGACCAATGTATTTTTTTTTAAATAGGGAAGTATATAAGTCTTCGATCAAATATACACTAGATACACAGTTCCCTGTAAATGTTCCTTTAAAAAGTGGCACCGATGCATTGAAACAAAAAAGCAAACAAGAAGATCACATATACCAATTCAATTAACACAAATTCCACCTTATTCCTGGGGCGTAAAGTAGCTTTTCACATAATGTTGTTTAAAGTCTGAATGACACGCCCCCGAAAGTAATAAAATTTTACGACTTTAGTTGGACACCCGAATAAAGGCGCAATGGAGTCGAATGATTACATATTTTTCTATGAATTTACGAGAGTGTAATAATTATACTATCTTAAATATGTTGTCCGAATATGTAGTGCATAGGAATATGGAATAGGAGTCACACACACCACACTCGATTTGTTAGGTTTAAAATTTTCTTCGTCTATTTCTTGCGATATAATTTCACGCCACTTATTCCTTTTTATTACATTAAGTGGAAATTTGTAATAAATGTTTCTGATGTTAATTTATAATAAGTGTACATTAATTATTACTAGTAATTTAAAAACAATAAAACTATTCCATACATTTTCTGTTCCAAATCATGACACTACTCATCTTTGTCTATTTAAGCGAGTAGAAAGGGACAACTGCGATGCACAGTTTGTTGATTTTAGTTTGCTAAATTTATTTATATTTATTTATTGGTACTCAATTTTACATATTTATTAATGTAGAAAGCAAGTACATGGATTATAATTGCCGAAAATATGAAATCCCATGTGTTTTAAACATTGTAAGTGTTTTGTTTTTGCATTTTTTCACAGAGCATTTAGGCACTGTCACAAGCAACGGTCGGTGCGCGACTAAAGGCGAAAGAGTGCTTACTCGAAATTTAAGCACTCTTTTTCGGTGCCATTTTCTAAGCGCTCATGTTGTATCTAGTGTATATTTGATCGAAGATATAAGTGATCAAAATAAGTTGGGTGATGAGACTGAATCGATTTTGTAGTAAAGATGTTCGAATACTCAAGCAATATTCGACTTCCATATGAACCAAAGAATAAGCCTTTTATAAACAGAATCGGTTTAAAATGATCATAAGCTAGCCAATCATTTTTATATAAACATTCTGGTAATATTTGAAATTAAACCAACCATTCATACATACTATTACAGATTGTTTAAAAATATTCATCAACGAAAAATGTAAAAAAATATAATTTCTAAACGACACAGATTTACTAAGCCATTGGCATACGAACAGTTCAAAATGTAAATATAATGTATTATGTGGTAGAATTTACAATTTATTTAGAGAAAAACTTTGTTCCGTATATAAATACACAATTCTATAATTATTCCTATTGCAAAATTAATAATTTCATGATTTATTGAACGCGCACCAATTTTAAAGACGTTGATGTTCCGACATCTCTGTAACCTTTGAACAAATAAAGAAAAACGTTAAAAATATTTTTTCTTCATCTACTAATATTTATTTAACAAATATACAGTAAAAAAAGCAAAGAAATAATACGTTTTTAACCATAACATTTTGTGTGGTAAGTAAGTTGAATTTGGAATACTAAGTTCCAAATTCAAAATACTTAAGAAAATCTGGCCACAAGAAGTCGAAACAACTGCGCCGAAACCAAATAAATAAAGAAAAAAAAAACACAAAGTCGTCTAAACATTTATATGAACAATTGAGTACACCAACACAAATTAATGTGTGCAAACATCTAAAACATCGTGTTACAGTGCGACAATTTAAGTATAAAATATCTATTAAAGAACTACAATAAGTATAAATAGCATTATACAAAATAATAAAAATAATAATTATCTAATTGCACAGACCGTGGTTTTAGAGGCAGGTTCAGTGTTTTGAGTAAATACTCTTTAATAATTAAGAAAATACTTAAAAATGTTTTTTATTAATTAATATTTTAATTGAATATCAGTGCGAAATAAAGATTGAAGTGTATTAATATGTTTCTTCATTAATAACTTCAAAATAATTATCTACACATAACAGAAATATATTCATCATTGAAAGATAGATTGAAAATGTACCTGAGAATTAGGCATGAAACATTAACAGCCTTAACTAAAGTAAAAAGAAAATTGATTTATGGAAATTGTTTATGATAAATTTAAAAATACATTGGACAGTCTTTCCGATTTAATTAATTTTAAAAAGATGATTATTTTTCGTTATTTTAGATATGGTTGTAATTTTGACCACCAAAACAAATATTTTCATATAGCTGCCAAATATCAAATAAATCGATAATTGATGATAATTGACTTTTTCCAAAACATATGAAAACATACCGGTTTCATAAAAAGGAAACTGATGGGAATAATACTAAAAACTTCTAAAATCCATACTTTTAAATCTTTGTAATGGATTTCAGTAACAGATGGAATTGAGCTATTTTACGTACTAAGCCGATTCCTGCTAGTTGATATTAGATATATTAATATCATCACAATACTTCAATAATAAAAAAAGAATAATACGTAGAATTTCACGCCTCTCAGGTACAATATTTTTTTCTATTATTCCTAAATATGGCTTCAATACTTAAACACCATGTAAATATACATTCACAGTAAAAAAAACTACAGATGTGACAAAATAATATAATACTTTTACAATCATTAGTTATTTCAATTTGTTAAAATGTATTGAATTATTCAATCACAGGTTTTCTTTTTTATGCTCAAAATAAACTAATAAATAGAAATGAAATAGAAAATTACCTCCGTATAAGTATTTGCCTTTTGTAAGCTGGGGGGTTACCTTATACGCCGACACGACGGCGAATGTTCGAACATCGTATGTAAAGGTGGGTGAATCATACTATAGTATTCCGTCTTACGCATAGAGTAAAGAAGCGGCTAACTGACCAATCAGGACAATGGAACATACAAGGTCACGTCATAAGCGTACGACTGATAATGTGCACACAACAAAACAATCCATTGTTCAGATCGGTCTAAGACGCGTTTCTCTAGTATCTATGGCCGCTTCTTTACTCTATGCGTAAGACGGAATACTATAGTGTGATTTCAGCTTAAATCTGTACGAATATGCCTAAATACTTTATAAAATGTTCGAATCATCTGTGTTACAGACTATGTACGGAGTGAATGAAACATTTCATAAAGAATAGTATTTATTTTTGGAAGTGGATAACTGTTAGAGGGTGTCGAGCGTACGAACATTCGAACTTAGTGTCGAAGTATAGAGTAAGCCCCTGTATCGCTTACTCATGTATCTCCGAGTACTAACTTTAGTACGAGTTTACTTTGGTATTGGTGATTTAGCTTGACAAACATTGATATGTAGAGACCTAAAATTAATAAAGAAAGTTATTTTTTATGTATGGAAAGTAACCTACCGCAGTTTAAAAACGTTGGAAATGGCAATGATGTCCTTCACGCAAGAGGCATCTTAGCAAGCCGGCATAATTGTATCAAATGGCAAAGGACTGTCGTCTGATGCCATTCGATACTCTGCCTGGACGGCATTTGCGCTTACCATCAGGCGCAGTGTAGTCATTATGCCGGGCCAGTATAAAAAATGACGTGTAGACTTGATAGTCTTGTGATTCGATTGGAATTACAACTACACAAACATGTTTATTTGTCAGTGCGTTATAATTCCATGACGTTATTTGTGTTCAATCGTAGATGTGTTCAATTGAAGTTGGGTACCGTAAGTCACTTTTACGGACACAAAATAACCAATAGCAAATTAATAAAATCGCAATGACTTGCGTGGTGAGTGGCGAAATATTCCCGCGTACCAAAAGTTTATCATTTGTGCAGGAAAATAAATGTATTTTTTTAAATAATACTACAACGTTGAATGGTGGAATGATCTGCACACATACAGTCCATATTTCAGCCTTTAATGTGCACGTTTTTACGGCACGATAAAAGAGTGATAGTTTTTTGTAATATTACATAATTTAACAATCAAATTATGTGATAGTTTTTTGTAATATCACATAATTTAACAAACAAATTATCCTTAAACCACCAACCAAAGTAAGTCGTACCAAAGAGATCGATATTCATATAAAATCCATCGTTTTATGGGAACAATTTACTCTCAGTTCACTAAACGCATGCAAACTAAACATACTCCACGAACCAAGAATGCACGTTTGTACGACTTTAAACAAAGAATATGTGCGCCATTAACGTGCACGGATATTGTAGGGCAAATTTGAGCTCATGGGTTAGAAATAAATCTGATGTTTTTGTCACTAACCTGGGTGTTTTCTTCAAGAGTTTCAGGAGTATTTCAATTCCACTAACAAGAATTAAATCAGTTGGTAAATTAAAGTATAATTCGCCTCAATAAAAATGAAGGTTTGGGTCCTATCAGTGTATGTTTTGGGCAGATATAGATTCATTAGCATATGTGAAACTTGAGAAAAACAGTAGCCAATGTTCAATTTAATGACAAAATATCTGTTTATTCCAATTAATGCAAAGGTCCAATTCACTCCAATTACCATTGCAAAAAATAGCGATAAACATAACATAGAATCTAAACTACACTGAGATACAAAGTTAAGTTTTCCGTTTGAAATGTACTAAAAATAATGCACTTATCTTTAAAGCTGGCTATTGTAGGAACAAAGAAAATATTGTCTATGATATCTGTATTTGAACGCCTCATCCGTAACACGGTACGCAAGAAACGTGCATTCACCAACTAAAACGACGAACGTAAGTAAAACAATCTAACGTGCGCATACGCTTATTGCCATGTCGAGTTGCTGGCAACGTTCGTATTCTGTTGCGCGAACGTGCTCGGGAACTGGCCTAAACTCAAACCGCCGAACTGTTGCTGCAACTGTTGTGACTGTTGTTGCTGGTTGAAGAACTGATTGTTCGCGAACTGTTGTTGCATGGGTTGCTGTAACGGTTGTTGCATGGGCGTACCGAACGGTTGCTGAAACTGTTGCGGGAACTGGTTATACTGTTGCATGCCGTTTTGTACGGGTATATTGTTGTATGTGGGCGCAGGGAACCCGCTGAACTGATACGTTACGGGTTGCGGTTGGAATTGGTTGCCTAAAGGTGGGGTTTGACTGTACAGTGCTAATATACTGTCCTTGGTGAGTTTCGACTTTTCCTTCTCCGTGGGCGCGGCTTGTTTGAAGAAGTTCTCCTCCTCAGTCTTGAGATCTGACTTGGGTTCCTCTGGTTTGGGTGGCTCTACTGGTTTTTCCTGTGGCGCTGAGAAGAAACTGGAGAAGATATCGTCGTTGTTAGTGGGTTTTGTTTCGGGTTTGGACGTGTCCAGTCCCAGTAGGTCTGCGGCGCCGTTTGATGTTTTGCTGGTGTCCGGTGGAGCGGTGGGCGGAGTGCTTCTGCCGAGTTTGGGACTGACTGATGATTTAGGCTTCGGCAAACTCGGTATGACGTCCGATTTCTGTGAACATTATTTCATAAATTGAAAAGATATGAATGTTATTTTTATATTATAAATTTGGAAATCAAGATCATGGGAAATATACACTAAAACCACAGAGGATTTAACTGATGGGGGTAAACAGTCCAAAATTATATGCGTAGGAAAAAAATTGATGAGATAATTTGTTAGTTTTTAAATCGATTTAATGACATTATAGTCCATTATCAGCCAAGAGTAAGGAATTTGTGCCCGTTATGGCGATAAGCTTGCCTACTATCATACATCGTGGGGCGAAACATACAAGGCGAAATGAGGGTGTTCTGACATCCCTACCTGCCTACCCCTTTTGTGTTTAAAGGTGTATGTATGTATGTATTATTACATAGTGCATCACACTCACGTTGTATTTCTTGTCGCTGGTGGTGGGCGCAGGCAATGGTCCTAAGCTCGACGTTGTCGACTTCTTTTTCCGCTTCTGCCTTTCCATTTCTTCGTCTATTTCTTTATCCCTGTAATATTAACATTTTATTTTTATTTAGGAATTTTTACATTTGATGCTTAGTTATATATTATACCAAAAATTATCGCTATATATGAAAAAAAAAATGAATGGTTATGTAATTGCACTATTGTTGTGCACAATGATGTGCACTAACAAAAGAATATAACAAAGATATTTAGTGAAAACTTACTTGCATGCTATTTGCACAATACAGGGTAATATTGACACATGGTACTTCATTTAACCCACATGTTTCTCATTACCCCAGGTTGACATTGTACATAATTTGAAAAAACTATGAGAAAATTATATTTGTCAAAAATCTTGATTTTAGTTCTTACCAATTAACTTTAGGTAAGGGCGGCGGCACCCACTCCTTGGCGATGTATTTCTTCTGCTCGTACTTGGCTCGTATGAACGCCTCCAGCGACGAGTCGTTCTGCGGCCTTCGGAACGAGTCGGGAAGGTTCGCCTCGTACACAGCGCGGGCGCGCGAGTTACCCATTTGTTGGAGGGATACCTAGGGTAAATAATAAATTAAAGCATATTCATAAATATAGTATTTAAACTTTTAATATTTTTAATTTTTGGACAGGTTGGTATAACCTGGCAAAAAAGAGTACGATGCGGTGACAATTGGCATTAAAATAAAATATAACAAGACTATTAAAAATGTCATTGTGTTTGTTGAATAATTTTATACGTAGGTATTTCTATACAGTCTCGTACTCGTATTTTTTATTTGTTTTGAGAGTGAAAATAAACCTTGCCTTTGCCTTTTGTTTACCACCAAGACACATATTTGTACGTGTCTTGTACTTAGTTAAGCTCAAGAGACTTTTCGACTATACGACATTCAGTACAAACATTTGTTGACCACAAAAATATTTGTCTCTGTGTGGGAATCGAACCCGCGGTTTCTCAATTTTACAACCCCCCACTGTCCTCCTCCACGAAGGTATAATTTTACATGAAAATATTACAAAACACCATACTAGTATATTATAATAAAGTTGTACTGATTGGTGTTGTCACGAAAAATCCATAAATATTCCGCATAAATCTAAGAGATAGTATGCAATAACTTATGCCCTGGTTATTAATATGTATTGCGTCAGCCCATATACATCCCACTGCAGGGCAAGGGCCTACTCTACAATCGGGTGTACGATTGAGAGTGGTTAGGCCATATAGTCCACCACACTAGCCTAATACTCACGACTTGTTCAGGTGTCCAGGAGTCGAGGTTGACACTCTTCACCTTGGAGATGTGCACGCCGAGGTTGCGGTGGATACCAGCGCACCGGATGCACAGGAATATGCCCAGGTTCCATGACGCCCATCGAGGTCCTGAAGACATTACCAAGGTTATCTCTCTTATTTACTTTATACATAAACAGTCATCGTTCTGAAGCCACACTAAGTTACGAGTCTTGGGTCGTGAGTGTCAGTAACTGCGTGAGACTTTGGTCTTACAAACACCCAGACTCAACATATACCCGTGGATCACACAAATATTCATTTTGTGCGGTGATCGAGCCCGCGCTATCTCGTTGCACCAACCAACACTACCAACTGGTCCACAAAGGCTGTCAACTAAAAGTAGATAAGATGAAAAGCAGACCTTTAAAAACTAGTTAATTCCCAGCCTCGATTACCTTTAATAGTGTATCATTTAATAACATAAGCCTGAGACAAATATTTGTAGATTGCACAAAGTTCGGTGAGAGGATCGAACCCAAAGTTTCTCGTTTTACAATCGGCGTCAAACGAACTGCACCACGGACGTTTTCATTATCGGCTCTATTCATAGACAGTTTATTAACCTATTTTATCTATCGAATGTTTTGTCTTCTTCGCTCAAACTGAATTCAAAAATCGTTCAAAAAGGATAAATCATTCGATAACTAAGACAGGTTTATAACTATGAATAAGGCCTTATAAGTAATAACATGGTCATAGTTAAAACTTACGTTTACGGTTCGACCTTAGAGCCTTCAACGGTTTCTCAGTCCACCAAAGTACAAAGGTAGTCAACGACCTAATGAGTTTCATGAACCCAATATACAAACGAATAAAATTAGTAATTCACTTAGGTTGGCCATGCATAATTAATTCACGAAAGTACGTAAATATTTCTGTTTGAACGGCCAGTGCTCTACATGCTATAGTTTGCAGTTAATAACTTGTTTATGCATACCGTATTCACGTCTAATTTATACGAAGTAAATACAAATCAGGACTATTTATATTTTCATTCTGTAGTCGCGTCCCAGCCTGTTTTCGCTCTGAAGCTGGCTACCCAATTATCCGAAATAAATTTAACTATAGACAATATAATAAAATAAAAAAATAAAAAAAAAAAAAATGTTTATTGCCTTAAAATTAACAAATAATACAACAAATTTTAGTAAACAATATCATCGAAAGACAAAAGGAAATGACTCAGCATATGCTGACCGAAACTAGAGTTTAGATCAGCGCTGGTTTTCAGTCACCCCTATCTCCCTGTGGTCGTGTGCGGGAGTTAGTGTAGTTAATTAATGGCGTAATTGCAACGGAAAACTTAGGAAAACCAAAATATAATAGAAACATAGTAAATACAGAACAAAAAGCGAAGCGACAAAATAAAAATTACTATCTATATATATAATCTATATATATAAAAGAGGAATCTATATATATAAAAGAGGAACCTGACTGACTGACTGACTGACTGACTGACGTATCAACGTACAGCCGAAACTACTGGAGCTAGGACAGTGAAATTTTCCACAGAGGTTTCTATTATGACGTAGGTGAGCACTAAGAAGGGATTTTTGGAAATTCAACCCCTAAGAGGGTGAAAAGGGTAAAAAACCGTTGTATGGAAAATCGAAACCTTTAAAGTTACAACTGTCAAACTTGGCACTTTAGTTAGTCATTTAAAAAGAAAACTAACTGCATACTTTGTTTGTCGAAAATTATCCATAAAAAGGTTAAAATAAGGGTTGAAGTGTTGCGAGTCTAGGGTGATTTAATGACTGTCTAATCAACGCACAGCCGAAACTACTGGAGCTAGAAACGTGAAATTTTCCAAAAAGATTTCTATTATGACGTAGGTGAGCACTAAGAAGGGATTTTTGGAAATTCGACCCCTAAGGGGGTGAAATGGGTAAAAAACGGTTGTATGGAAAATCAAAACCGTTAAAGTCACAGTTGTCAAACTTTGCACTTTCGTTAGTCAATCAAAAACCAAAATAACTGCATACTTTATTTTTTTTTAATTAACCCTAAAGTGGTTAAAATAAGGGTTGAAATTTTATAGAACCGAACTGTCTAATCAACGCACAGCCGAAACTGCTAGAGCTAGAAACGTGGAATTTTATACAGAGATTCCTATTCTGACGTAGGGTAGCACTAAGAAGGGATTTTAAGATATTCCTCCCCCAAGGGGGTGAAAAGGGAGAAAAACAATTGTATGGAAAATCGAAACCGTTAAAGCCACAGTTAGCAAATTTTGCACTTTTGTAAATCTATCAAAAACAAATATAGCTGCATTCTTTATTTTTCTAAAATTAACCCTAAAGTGGTAAGGGTTGAAATTTTGTAGAACAGAACTGTCGCATCAACGTACAACCGAAACTACCGAAGCTATAAACTTGAAATTTTATACAGGGATTCCTATTTTGACGTAGGGTAGCACTGACAAGGAATTTTAAGATATTCCTACCCCAAGGGGGTGAAAAGGGAAAAATACAGTTGTATGGAAAATCGAAACCGTTAAAGCCACAGTTAGCAAATTTTGCAAAAACAAACATAGCTGCATACTTTATTCTTCTAAAATTAACCCTAAAGTGGTAAGGGTTGAAATTTTGTAGAACCGAACTGTCGCATCAACGTACAACCGAAACTACTGAAGTTAGGATCTTGAAATTTTACACGGGGCTTCCTATCATAATGTAGAGCAGTGCTAATGAAGGATTTACTGAAATTCAACCCCTAAAGGAGTGAAAAGGGTGAACTTGTGTTGTATGGAAAAACGAACCGTGAAAGGTACAGATTTCAAACTTGGCAGTTTAGGTAGTCAATTAAAAACAAAAATAATTTCTTACTTTTTTGTGTTAAAGTAGCCTCAAAGGGCTTAAAATAAGGGTTGTAATTTTGTATACAAAATCGAAACCACTGTTATTGGTACGAAAATTTGTATTTCAGCTACCTATTATAAACACAAGAAATTGGCATGCACTAATTTTGGAAAAATGGTACGAAGGGGATGAAATTTTATAAAAAGTATTTAGGGTTCCGTGGGTACAAAATAACCCATAAAAATTAAGCTTGATGGTTTAATTCAAGAACTGGATAGGGAAAGCAATATTTTAATTTTTACTAATTTTTTACGTTGTTCATGAGTGTAAGAGTTTCACATTTACGGCCAGGGAAAATGAAGGAATGGACGGAAGGTTGTGTTGGAATATCGGACATAAGCAACAACTTTCATTTTAAATATCCATTAATGGTTTTCGCGCAAATAATACTCATAAGTAAAATTGTGCGTAGTTCTGGGATTATAAATTTTAGAGGGAGGAATTTATTATGTTTAATAGTATTTACTTATTATAGATAAATAATGACCAATTGTAAGATTTTGGCTTTTTATGTTTTAAGTGGAGTTAAAGCGGGAAATCGTTGTTGATAAAATAAGTAATATATATAGCCACATGATTTGCCAACACGATGCTCACTAATAAATAGTGACGTAATTCGGAGTGTTAGAATTTTCTCAGTTTTAGGGGAGAAATGAGAACGTAATATAAAACATATTGTAAATAAAGTTAATAACGCAGACGAAGTTGCGGGCAAAAGCTAGTCTATATATATAAAAGAGGAACCTGACTGACTGACTGACTGACGTATCAACGTACAGCCGAAACTACTGGAGCTAGGAAAGTGAAATTTTCCACAGAGGTTCCTATTATGACGTAGGTGAGCACTAAGAAGGGATTTTTGGAAATTCAACCCCTAAGAGGGTGAAAAGGGTAAAAAACCGTTGTATGGAAAATCGAAACCATTAAAGTTACAACTGTCAAACTTGGCACTTTAGTTAGTCATTTAAAAAGAAAACTAACTGCATACTTTGTTTGTCGAAAATTAGCCATAAAAGGGTTAAAATAAGGGTTGAAGTGTTGCGAGTCTAGGGTGATTTAATGACTGTCTAATCAACGCACAGCCGAAACTACTGGAGCTAGAAACGTGAAATTTTCCACAGAGATTTCTATTATGACGTAGGTGAGCACTAAGAAGGGATTTTTGGAAATTCAACCCCTAAGAGGGTGAAAAGGGTAAAAAACGTTTGTATGGAAAATCGAAACCGTTAAAGTTACAATTGTCAAACTCAGCACTTTAGTTATACATTTTAAAATAAAACTAACTGCATACTTTGTTTGTCTAAAATTAACCCTTAAGGGATTAAAATAAGGGCTGAAGTGTTGTGTGACTATGGTAATTTAATGACTATCTAATCAACGCATATCCGAAACTACTGGAGCTAGAAACATGTAATTTTACACAAGGATTTCTATTGTGACGTAGAGTAGCACTAAGAAGGGATTTTTGGAAATTCAAACCTTAAGGGGGTGAAAAGGGTAATAAGCGGTTGTATGGAAAATCGAAACCGTTAAAGCCACAGTTGTCAAACTTTGCACTTTTGTAAATCAATCAAAACCAAACATAGCTGCATACTTTATTTTTCAAAATTTAACCCTAAAATAAGGGTTGACATTTTGTAGAACCGAACTGTTGCTTCAACACACAGCAGAAACTACTGAAGCTATGAACTTAAAATTTTACACGGGGCTTCCTATCATAATGTAGAGCAGCACTAATGAAGGATTTACCGAAATTCAATCCCTAAAGGGGTGAAAAGGGTGAAATTGTGTTAAATAGAAAAACGAAACCGTGAAATTTGCAGATTTTAAACTTGGCACTTCATGTAGTAAATTAAACAAAAATAACTTCATACTTTTTGTCTTAAATTAGCCCCAAAGGGCTTAAAATAAGGTTCGTAATTAGAGTCTGGCTAACAAAAGCTGAACCAAGCAAAACGCGGTAAATTTAAAAAAACATGATGAAGCAACACTGACTGTAGTAGGATAAAATGATATTGATCTTTTTAATATTTTATTGGTATTAAACTGATAAAAAAAAACATAATAAATAGGCTTTAGGTTTAAATGAAATGAAAATTTAAAAAGGCGCCTGTAATGGAATATAATAATAATTTGAAATAGAGGCTGTACCATCGTGCAGATGGCGCTATGAATCGCTATAATGCAGGACTTTTATACTGAGAACGGTCTTTCATGGACAAATTCGCGAGAAATACCAAGTACAATAAAATTAACAGATATCAAAGCAAGTTAATATGGATATTTCTAAATAAAACCATTTTATTTATACATTTTATTCACTACAATCAAAATCAAATTCGTATAAGTTGTATTCGTGTTAATATTTGAGAGGAGGAGTATTAATAAAAATTATCTTCTGTAAATCGCAATGACAAAAAAGTATCAAAATTACAATACTCAACTAACATAGATTGAAACAGTGTTGCAACTTAAAAAATTGTCGGGTTCAGCTTTTGTTAGCCAAACTCTATGTATGCAAAATCGAAACTGCTGTTACTGGTATGAAAATTTGTATTTTAGCTACCTATTATAAACACAAGAAATTGGCGTGTGTTAATTTTTGAAAAATGGCACGAAGGAGATGAAATTTTATAAAAACTATTAGATTTTTGATTTTTAACTTTTCAGTGCAGACAAAGCGGGAAATCGTTGTTGATAAAGTAAGTAATAGACCACATAATTTGCCCAACGGGATACTCATAAATAAATAGTGACGTAATTCGGAGTTTTAGAATGCTCTCAGTTTCAGGGGAGAAATGAGGACATAATATCTTATTTAGTGAAGTATCGATTTTCAAGTATATAAAATATATTGTAAATAAAGTAAATAATGCAGACGAAGTTGCGGGCAAAAGCTAGTTAATTATAAAACAAAAAATATTAAACTTTACACATAGAATAACAATCAATAAAGAAATAATATTTAAATTGAATTGAATGTATTAGTAATGAATGTGTGCGTGCGAGTGTAATATTACTTGCTGTCTCAACTTTCCTTTGAAAAAATCTGAATGTCGTGTTTCATTTCGAGTGACAAAGGAAGATTTATTGAAATCATCTCAGTTTTATAAAAAACTGACACAAAATCATATTATTTCCAAATTAGACTTTAATACCTTTTGTCTCGTCGGAGTTCAATTTAGTAAAAAATAACAGAATACATACACATTATTTGGTTTTTCAAGACTAGGGCTACATCTCTGAAAAAGTTTATCACAATCGCTTCAGTGGTTTAGTTATGACAAATTAACAAACAGACTTTTATCCCCGTTTATAACATAATAGCTGTCTGGATAAAATACTTGCTCATTCTAGTGTTATGTTTAATCGTCTGTGTAGTTTTTTATCGGGTTTAGGTATTTTCCTATTAATAGTATGGGCGCCTGATTAAAGTATTTTTCGACGCATGGAAGGACTAGCCAGAAAGGTAAAGAAATTTACAAAACAAATAAAAACATAAGGCATGGTACATAAGCGACCTTACAAATTCTCAAAGATATGTAAAACCCACCCTAGGCCAGAATACTAGACCAAAAGGCCTTTAACCAATACACAGCCTCCGTAGCTCAGTTGGTTAGACGCCGGTTGTGAAACGTGAAGCCACGGGTTCGATCCCCACACTAATAAAAATATTTATGTGATCCATAGGTATTTATTTTGGGTCTGGGTGTTTGTGAGACATACCTACGACACAAGTCGTCGTCAAATTGGCACGTCACACAATTTTATTGTGGAGTCAGGACAAAGTATGTGACTGATGGGTGTATTTATTTATTTATGTATGTGGAGCAACTAGTTGAAAAATTTTTGCAACATGTAAAAATAAAAGACCATGTTATACTGACCTATGTAAAGGTGGGAAAAGGACAGACAGTGGAAGAAGATAATTATGATGATAAGTAAAACATGATGGTGATAAATTATGTGTGTAGTCTCGGTAAATATGTGGGTTTGGTTTTGAATGGGCGCCAATTATGTATATTGGCTATTTTTTTCTTAATACCTCCGAATATTGCCTACAGTCCGAGAGTATACGAAATCAAAGCCAAAAAGGTTTAAAACGATAATAGACCAGTTATTAGCGAGGTCAGAGCATTGTGCCAACCACTAGGCTTCAATTTTGATGGCGAAAACGTAGAATACATTTTAAGACAAAATTGTGCCAACATTGGACTATTTGTCTTTTCAGACCTTACAGAATACAAGATAATATGGTAAAATGGCAAACAGACACTGTACTCTATAAAATCACATTAAATGCTGCTTATTTAGTAACCATAAGGATAAAATTAATACATTGTTCTAATACGAGAATAAAATAAGCTGTTATTTTGGCAATTATAGGAATTTGTAAATAACTAAAAAACACCTGTATAAATTTGGAACAAAAGTCATTATTGTGAAAAGAAGTGGCTGACAGTGAGTTTTGTTTACAGTGAGAAAATCAAACATCATTGGTTGAGGTAAAGAAAGTGGAACATAACATGAACTCAAATTCATAACACTTCAAGCAATCTTAGGTAAGTTTGTGTAGTCTCTATTTACTTGAGTAGTATGCATTTACCTTTTAAAAATATGTGTGGGTTGGGGTTACAAGTTAGTATCATAACAGTCAATAAGGCAATACTGCCTTGAAAGAGATTACAATTTAGTATAAAACTATAAAATTAGGTGATGGTGATTTGTAAATTAATTTAAATAATTTCCTAACATTTTCAAAATGCAGGTAATTATCCAAATATTTTGAGATAAGCCTGGTAACTAAAATTCAGGGTCACACAACTTACACTCAATAATGCATTACTGCCAATTTCAAGATTATTTTCAAAATGCATATATTAAGAATATTGTTTTTAAAATGCATTTTTAACAGTATATCTTGCATATTTCTTTATCCAAATTATGCATGTGTACTCAGAAACACACAGCTTTTTTGAAATCAACCACTCTAGCCTTAATTCCTTATGAAAAAGTCTCAGGTATGCAGGTTACCCCGCAATATATTTCATGGTCAAAGCAAATAACAATCAAGTATGAATAGCATAACTTTGAAGTCAGTGGCGTGTGTCATTTATACATACGAGAGTCACTCATTACAATAATATTTGCAACACATATCGAAATTATCCTTGAAGAACATGCTTGTATGGTATGTGCAAATACCGTGGTGTATTAATATATTAGTTAGTGTTGTTTGTGGCTCGCTCATATTAAATAGTGTTGTTAAATGTAGCCTAATAAGTAATTTCCTCTTTATAATTACCTACAAATTGTAATTGTGGTTATGCCTGAACATTTGTGTGTATATACTAGGTTTTAGTTACTATGGTAAAATTAGAACAACAAAAATTATAACTGAGAAAGTATAAACAATAGAATCTAGTAGGATTTTGACTCTCATAGCAAAGGTTACCCCTGCTTCTAATTGTACATACTACAACATATTTCATTGTATTCATTAATCTATATAAATCAGTCATGTTGAAAATAAATATTTGATTTTATTCAACCATAACTTTATGGTTGATTCGGTTCCAGGAATTGTATAGCAAACATTACAATAATGCCTAGAATACTTATTTAAATAGCTAGAGCACACAAGATCTAGAAAATCTATAACATTAAGTTATTCAATATACAATTTAAATATCTTACAGAATCTGAATATTTTCATACATAATATACAGTCTATTTTAAACTGCATATTAGTGTAAATTCATAAGGTAAATAAAATGAATATCCAATGAAACATTGTTTTAAGTTGTTAAATGGCTGTTAATGAATTTACAAAGGTCATAAACGTGACAAAGTTAACTATTATTTGTGCAAGAAATTGATATTTTTTTAAATCAGTTTAGTCATGTTATACTAAAGGAATGATTCAAAATTGTATGAAAATATTAAAATTATGTGAAATTAAATATGAGAGGCTACCTGAGTAGTTATCACGGCTTTGTTTATTTCTGCCATTAAGCTGTAATGGGAGTCCATTGTACTTTATTTGAAGGAGTTTATAGCCAGTGTTTATTGACACTGGTCATTAAAAATCTTAATGTAACACCTCTGGTAATAAGCTTAGTAGGTACAGTGCTTAGAAATTAGAAGCTCTGAATTGGGTTGCTTCTGTTTTTTGACAAATATATCAATTATTTTTATTCATGTGACCTATTGTTACCATGATCACAGACAGAAACCTAAAATATAATACTCATTATAACAATACGATAGCATACATATTTTTAATAATAATATACATTTTGTTGATTTTTTTATGGCAAGATTTCATCAGATACACATTAGTTGAATGGGGTAAACCATAAATAAGTTGTTTATGGCCTTTTAAAAAGAAACTTTTATAATATAACATTTGAGGAGAAGTCTGATAAGATTATGAATTAAGATAGGATAATTTTTCATAGTTATCATGTCATAATATTAATAGTTGAAATAAGCACTGTGATAATGTCTTATGTAATTACCTAATGTATATAACTACTGGTCTATATAAATAGTACTTGTAAAGTGACACACATAAAACAAATTTCTACAGGACATTAACTTATCTATTGTTATCAAAGAACAAATAAAAGGTTTTAAATGATAAAGGATGTAAATCAATTAAAAATATACTTATTTCAAGGTTCATATACGCATATTTCCAAAAATATGAAGAACAAACATCTGACTCAGATTAAGCAGTATTGCAATAAGGAAAAATTGTATTATTTTTGAGAATCTATAATATAAAATGTATTGATTACTATGAGAGTACTCATTACCAAATAATGATTAGTAACTAATTTCATAAAATTGTAATAGATTTGCATATATTTTTATTCAAAATGAAATAAAAAATAGTGATTTTTTTATCTCAGACTGGCATTGATAATTATTTAGATATGTAAATCTAACAGTAAGGCCTTCAGTATATTAATCTAGATTTTCAGATGTCAAGGTTAGAGAAATTCTGTTCAGACTGTCTTTGCTTGTGAGGATTTTTTTATTTGAATAAGTGAAAGGAACAAATTGAGTAACATTATTTGTGTAGAATAAATTACTGTTGTATTACCATGTTATTACATAAAAGTACAGATACAAAATTATGTGTATAACACTATATCAATGTCTATTAACTACAGTTTGTAAAATGTCAGAAAGTATCAATATAATAGTGATAACAAACTAATTATTGGGCGATAATGTGACTCATTCGTTTCGTATTTCGGACCCAAAAAATATATTACGGTCCTCGCTAATACAATTCACTTAATTGAAAATACAATGGGCTACAGTGTTCAGGCTTAAGCGAAGGCTTAGTCCCATTGCATTCATAAGGAAATGACAAAAACTGTTTTTAAAATAAGAATAAAACTGCACGTACCTTTTGCATCACAATCAACACAATATTTATTGTCCTCATCCTTCAGCATCTGCATCAATATGTTCTGACATCGGTCTTGGATTTGTTTAGCACGATCCTTTTCACTTTTCGAAGTCATCTCTGTGAAATATATTTAGTAAACGTAACGAAATACAATGAAAATGGGTGGAATGCTTGTTTGTTGAAGGAAAGAGAGACCATAGAGACGATATGACAGCGTTTGATGAGGTGTATTTGTCATTTGTAATTGTCTATGGTATCATCGATAACTATAAAATTATTTTACTATAAATTATCAACACAAAGTTGCAAAGTTTTGTCAGTAATCTTGAAAAAAGGCGAATAACAGTTATTTAACCAGTATCCAATCTATAAATTCAGGAAATAAAGAACGCTGAAAATAAATAATTTCGTTACAAATCCGCATTAATGAACGTCAACATTAGCCTGTCACAGTTGTCATTTCACGGCTGTGTTTCTGTCATTGCCAAAATTTGCAATACTTTGTTTTGAATTAGAATTTTATATTTATCTTAAAAAAACGTAGTTGTACTTTCACTATTAAGCAACAAATGCATTGTTGACGTATATTTTTAGATATAAAGTTAAAGTTTTAACGTTGTGTAATTAGACAAATTAGTCAGAGATAAATTGTGATGCGTTGAAATAGTATTCCCTTCGACTTTCTTTAACAATGGGTAATCAACTCGTTGGAGTCGCTCCATCACAAATATATCCAGTAGAGCACTACCTTAGTGACCATGTAGATTTAACGTTCGATCAGAGGTAAGTGTCCTTTATTGATTATAAAAATACCATAGTTGTAGTACTTCGTGATAATTCATCTTACAATGGCAATTACACAATAGTTACTAAGATAGTTAAATTACGTTTTGAATGTATTATGTTCCTGGTGTGTAATAATAATTTAAGCCTTTGTCATATCAATTAACTGCCTATCTTTTGCTAACTTATCATGTTCAGTACAAATGGCTTGTACATGTGTTTCTTTATCAGACGGCATATTTATCAAACTTAACAAACACTATTTTACTGGTGGTAGGTCTCTCATATGTGAGAGGCCATCTGGGTGGGTACCACCGCAGTGTCTATTTCTCCTGTCAAACAGCAGCGTAAACGCACTGTTGTGTTTCGGGTTGAAGGGCATTGTAGCCAGAGTAACTACTGGACATATTGAGACTTAACATCTTATGTCTCAGGATGGCGAGCGCAGTGAAATGCCAAGCATTGCTTTGTAATTCAAGGTGTTGTTTGGTTTTGCTACTGTTCATGAGCGGTCGTATCGCTTACCATCAGGCGAACGGCATACTCGTCTAGCCATTCATAGCAATAAAAAAAATAAAAAAAACTATAAAATATTTTTCATTTTATATAAGCCATATTTATATAGCCATTACACACAAAATTTATTATCATCGATTCTATACAGGTCAACACGGGAAACTTTATACTCTATATTTTAATCTGCTATATTTATAATATTTTTAACTAATTCCTTTTTAAAGACTATGTGATAGTCTCATCTACCCTGAAACCTTTCTTCCATCACTTTTGTATCCTGATGGAAGTGCTGTCTCTGCTCATTACTATAGTTTCCTACATTCTCTGGAAACATATCTAGGTAACAAAGGAAAATTGCAACTTCATCCTCATCTTCTTCTACCTGGAGTTATCCTGGCCGTTGCAAGGGTCCGTCTTCCGGCTAATTCTTCTCCATTTTGCCCAATCTTCAGCATGCTCAATTATAAGGGGATTGACCCTCATATCTTATCATAGCCAGCACTTCTTTGGTCTACCTCTCGGTCAATGTACGAGAATATTGAGGCTCAGACACACATTGCCGTCACATTCCTGTGGTTGGACATGACCATACCATCTCAAGCAACATTCTTGGAGTCTATCTGCCAAATCATGTACACCACCGCTACAGATGTGTTCATTATGGATTCTGTCCTAATCCATAATTTTGCACATCCACCACAGCATCTTCATGTTCGCAACGTGGTTCTCCTGCACATGTTGCTTGAGGGCAAGCCACGACTCAGAACCATACAGGACCATAAGCCGCACAATGCTTTTATAGATAAGATCATTAAGCCTCATCATGAAATATGAGCAACATCATGTTCATATTTGCTCTAGTATATTGAGTATTTCCAACATCAGCATGATTTTCTTATAATTTGATACTTTATGGATAAATGTCTATTACCAATCTAATACTTCTCCAAGACTAACTTTCTGAATCAATCTCAACTTCTATAAAGTTTGTCTTTAAGTAAAGTCCCAAATCCAAGGCCATCAAAATCTTTCAAATGCATTTAAAGCAAATACCTTCCTTATTCAGTGTTTTGAGAAACCGGTACATAATTTCTAATCTAATTTCAATGAAATAACAATCCCTTTATAATAATTTGAGTTCTGAAAATCCCTTATGTAGTGTATATTATTAAAATATAATATTAGCTAAAATAATAAAAACTGAGCCATTACAATAGTTTCATGAATGTATTTGAAAACTGTGGACTTACATAACTAGATAGCAGGGAAATCTGCACTGATAAAATGTGAAAAAAATACCTATTTAATTTATGTGATTAATGCTGTATTTGTTTTGTAGCCTCGGCTCAACAAGGTTCTTGAAAGTGGCGAGGGCTCGGTCTCGTGAGGGTCTGGTTGTTGTCAAGGTGTTTGCAGTACATGACCCTTCATTACCATTAGCTGAACACAAAGAGAGGATACTGAAGATTAAAGAGCAATTGGTCTCCGCATTCAACTGTTTGCCATTCCAAAGAGTAATTGTAAGTGTTTCTTAAATAAGTCTAAAAATGAAAACAATAACCTGGAATAAAAATAGCCAGAAAGATGTTAAATAATGTTCTTGGAACCCCATGAAATTACCAACTTGTGTAAATGTTAAATATTGATCACAGATTATTTTAAAGTCAATGACTTACAAATCAGATGTATCACTCATGATTTAGAAAACCATTAATTTGTTTATTTTTCTTTATAAATATAGCTATAATTAAATAAATCACTCAATCCATGGTATAATGATTTGCACAAAAAGAAATCAATAATTTAAACTTCCAGTTGACAGACAAAGCGGGCTTACTGATGCGTGAATATTGCAAATGCAGTGTCTACGATCGCATGTCCACCAGACCGTTTCTGACGACCTTGGAGAAGAAATGGATCACATTTCAAGTGCTGTATGCTTTGCATAGGATGCACAAAATTGGAATATGTCATGGTGACATTAAGGTAAGTGTATTTTATTATTATCTTTCTTAATTTTATATTTCCTATAGCTGTGTGAGAGAGTGACATAAACTTGTTAAGAGTGTCAACTTTATGCCCTAAAGCTTAAACTTTTATTTAAAATTGAATGATAATGCTTACAACAAACACTAATCATTTATACATACAAAGAAATAAATATAATATTCTTGTAAAATATACACACATGCATACGCACACGCGCACGTATACGCACCCGCGCACGCATACGCACATGTACACACATAGAAAGATACGGATGCACGCACGCACACTCACACAGTTTTTGTTTGATAAGAATTCCTGTGATCGGTTCTCATGTATACAAAAGATTTGTAATTTTCGCCACAGTTAGAGAATATAATGGTGACGTCATGGCTGTGGGTGCTACTCACAGACATAGCATCGTTCAAGCCGACCTTCTTGCCCGACGACAACCCTGCAGACTTCAGCTACTTCTTCGATACTTCGCGAAGACGGTTGTGTTACGTCGCTCCGGAGAGATTCGTCAGGGCTCCAGACCCACATAGCAGAGTTGGGGTGAGTACAACTTTATGTTTTTTAAGAAAAATATTTTTGTGATAGGGTTGTGCCAAATTGTAAATTGGTTGCGACGATCGTTTGTCAGATGTATTTGTATCAATCATATTATCTTGTTGTAGAGTCGGGGCTAACTACGCAACCGATGTTTATATTTGTCATTACAAAATATTTAAACCTATTTGATAAAAGTAATAGTCTAGTCAGCTTGTCTACATGTAGTCATGAATTCAAATATATTTAATGAGTTTATCCTTGTAGAATTGCTGAAATTATTCACACATTCTTATTTTCTTACAGGGAGATGATAAATCTGGTGGTCTTTTGCTTAGCGAGTCTCCGTGTAAAGTGGGGGAGTTAGTTCCAAGCATGGACATTTTTTCAGCTGGGTAAGTCATCAATCAGAAATTTCAAGAAATATTAGCTTGCAGGACTTATCTACTTGTTATAAATGACAAAGCCTATAAACATGACATTTTAAAATATATTCCTGTGTGGAGCAAGTGGTATAATTTGTATTGATAAAAGATAATCATCTAAACCCTATTAGTTTCATCATTATCATCATCATCATTAATGATTTCCCACAAATCATCTTAAGGATGTTATCTCAACAAGATTGACAGATGAATTCTCGAACACTGAGCTTAACATTATGCTAAAGTTAATTTCATGAGTCACCAAAGAGCCCTAAGTCGTTTCACAAAAGTAACCACCACTCATAGTTCCATAGCACAAAATATAATATGTATATATGTATCATCCCATATACCTAACGTGACCATACATCCCGATTTAGGCGGGAAAGTCCCGATTTCAGGAAGTCTGTCCCGGTGTCCCCAGTAAGGCCTACATAGTCCCGTTTTTGCAAATAGACTAAACGATGATCAAAAAGTATTTCCCGCTCGAAATGCTTTATCGAACTATTACTGAAAACGGTTGGGTCAAATTATTCATGCATTGTCGTAAAAAACAATCTTGATTTAAAAAAATTTTCCACAATTATTGAGTACGTTATGTGTCTGCCTGGAAGTCACGCCACTACTGGGGCTTATAAATCGTGCCTAACTAACTATTTTGTGTTTAGTGCTATGATTATTTTTTGTCATTCAAACTCCTTTATTAAAAACTTGTAAAACACCAAAAACTTTTTATTATTATTTAATTCCACAGAAAATAAATGGTCACGTTACATATACCTAACGTGACCATTTATTTTTTGTGCCAGAGTGGGACGTCTGTAGAATTAAATAATAATAAAAAATGTTTGGTGTTTTACAAATTTTTACTATAGAAGATTGAATAAAAAAATGCACTAAACACAAAATAGTTAGTTAGACACGACTTATTAAGCCTAAGTAGTGGCGTGTCTTCCAGGCAGACATATAACATACTCAATAATGATTGTTGAAAAGTTTGTTAAATCAAGACTGTTTTTACGAAAGTGCTGGAATAATTCGACCCAATGGTTTTCAGTAGTAGTTCGATAAAGCATTTCGAGCGGGAAATACTTTTTAAATTATCGTTTGGTCTGGGGACACCGGGACAGAGTTCCTGAAAGCGGGACTGTCCGCCCAAAGCGGGACATGTGGTCATGTTACATATACCTCCCACTGCAGGGCACGGGCCTCTATAATCGATAGTACTATTGATATACAAAATATGTAAATATTTTTTCTTTCAGCTGTGCACTTCTAGAACTATGGAACGACGGGACACCAGCTCTAGATCTGCCTGGTCTTCTCGCCTATCGCAATGGGGAAGACCGGCCGCCCACCATGACCCTGGGCGAGGGTTGTGAACCAGCACTGAGGGATCTGCTGCACTCCATGACCGAACGGAACCCGAAGGACAGAAGGAGTGCTGAGTTGTATCTCGATGAGGCGAGGGGAAAGTGAGTAGGGTAGTTTTACGCTTCATTTTTTGATTTATAATATTTGGAAAAGATATGAGGGAAATCCTTATGATGGGTACACCGACAGCCAAAAAGCGACATTATGAATTTATTAATTTATAAAGAGATATTTTGGAATTGATAAATTTTGCGAAAACGTTAGTTAAATTGGTTGTAGGTAATAATTTTTTCTTTAATAATACGAATGATAAAAAAATGAAAATGTAAATTAGTATTGAAAGTCTTAATGGAGTGGGAGAGCAAATTGTTTTCCAATATAATAGTGTATTTATATACATATTTTTGCATTATAAAAACCACCTGGGTTATGGTCCGAAAATATCAACTTAAAACTTTATAATAAGCCAGCCCTATGAAAATAATTATAACCATGTTATCTTTTCAGACTATTCCCGGAGTACTTCTATTCGTTCCTCCAGTCATACATGCTAATATTCTCGGCCCAGCCCATACTACCACCGGACGAAAAAATCCTCCGCATCCACCAAGACATTAGGAACATCATCAAAATCTTCACTCAACCCTCTGACGCCAAGAACTACCAAGACTTGGTCGAAGAGACCACCGAGCACACAAAAATCGACATTGACAATCTCAAAGACGGATTTAAAGTGTTAAGTGTTAACGTGAACGATTTTGACGAGGAGACTGAAGATAAACCGGATGGAAAAGAACTGGGACCGGATAGTGAAGGGTTGATATTGATTACGTCATTGGTGACGTCATGCATACGTGGATTGCATCACTGCACGTCAAAACTGTACAGCTTGGAGATACTGCAGTTGTTGTGCGAGAACTCCAGTTCGGAGACTATTTTGGATAGAATATTGCCGTATATTGTAAGTACTTATAAGAATATTTTTGAAATAATAACGGTGAATTTGATTTTATGCCCACACTGAAGATTTGACAGTGATAATTTAAAATTCTCAATCAATTAGTAACAATAGAGTTTCAGGTTCAATTTTCGTGTTAAAATAACGTGCGTAAATTCAAAATCCAAATACAATATAATATTTAGGAAATTGTATTAATTGTTATACATTCACTAAGTTATATGCAACATTATTTAAATATAACTAATGAAACAAATACGTAAGAAGTCGAAATTACATATTATCATCTCAACTTTTGTATGAGCTTAAAATTAGTCAAAGAGACCGCACCAAACCGTGGCTGATGAAAATGTATCCATTAAATACAATCCAAATGAATATTTGATCGACATCGAATCCAATTCAAACTTTTAAAAATGGAATCCACCCATTCCCCGCCAATCAATATTCAAATTCAAAAAAAGAACACTTGTCCACACTCCTACAGATCCACCTGTCCCACGACTCAGTGAGTCGCGTGCGCGCGGCGGCGGTGGGCGCGTGCGCGCGCGCTCTCCGCGGCGTGCGGCGCCTGCCGCTCGGCGACTGCAACGTGTTCCCCGAGTATGTGCTGCCGGAGCTCGCGCCGCGCGCCACCGACAGCGCTGTGCCTGTGCGGATCGCTTATGCTAATTATATTGGTGAGGAATAACAAAACAAATATATAATGCGAGTGTAGACGGAAGAGTCTGTAGTCGACCTCACCGAACACACACCATCCAAATCAGTGATACCCTCAACAAGGGTCAGGTCAAGTACCCTGAACCGACGAGCATGCGTGAAGAGGTTGATGAAAGTAGATAAAGTCGAAGTAGTAAGTCAGGATCGTTGATCGATAAAGTGGCGGTTCATGGTCTCTGGCTACCCCTATGGGATACAGGCGTGACTATTATGTATGTATTTATGTATGTTGAATTATTGTGAGTATTGGTAACTGTAGTGGCAACTATTATTCATTTACACTTTGTACAATTAAATAGTACAGGTGCACTTAATGCCTAATGCCATTTTCTACCAGTCGGCCTTAAGGTAGTGCAGAGAGACGGAGGCAGGTATATAATAATTATAAGGAGTAAGGAAGAAAAAAATCTTTAAAAAAGGACAAAAAGAAGAATACAAAATATATAGATAGTATAATTATATATGCTGACATATTATATAAGAGTACTAAGATATGCTACATACATATACTATTCATATTTATAAAGCCAACTATTAGTAACTATTAAACTAAATATTAGTATATTCGTCCCAAGCCCACACTGAGATGGAGTAACATCATTATAGACATAATACCCCTATACCGCTACACAACCATGATGATTTCAATATGTGATACAGCCAGTGTTTCCAAAATTTCTTGAGAAACTTAGTTAAAATATCAATATGATTAAGTATTATTTTTTTCTTCTTTTACTTTTCTTCTATCCATCCAAAGGTTGTCTGTAAGAAATCGCTTAGAGCGATATCACCGCCATCTGTATTTTTTGTTTATTTGTAATATATTTAAGTGTTTATCCTTTTTTATGTGCAGTTAAGAATAAATAAATAAAATTTATAATTTTTTTGCAGCAAAACTAGCTGAGACGGCTGTGCGATTCCTGGATCAAACGCAGAATATGATCGACAAGGAAGCCGCCAATATCAACTACGAGACTGAGCTTTCTGCGTTACACGAAATGGTACGTAAATTATATTAACTACTGTATTTTAATGTAATCAAAATAAATTATCTTGTTCGTATGATCCTTCGAGCCAGATTTTTGTCAAATACTATAGTGGATGGATTTTAAGAGAATCTTGAAAGAACCAAATGTTTTTTCATAGAATTTGTTATGTGTTTTTCAGGTACGATCAACCGTATCATATTTATTGACTGATTCGCAAGCCGTTGTCAAAAGAGCGCTGGTCGAAAATGGAATAACTAAATTATGCATATTCTTCGGAAAACAAAAAGGTAAAACTTTTTTTTATTGCAATGAATGGCAAGACATGCATTCCGTTCGCCTGATGGTAAGCGATACGACCGCTCATGAACAGTAGCAAAACCAAACAACACCTTGAATTACAAAGCAATGCTTGGCATTTCACTGCGCTCGCCATCCTGGGATATAAGATGTTAAATCTCAATATGTCCAGTAGTATCTCCGACTACGATGTCCTTCAATCCGAAACACATCAGTGTATTTAGACTGCTGTTTGGCGGGATTAATAGACAATGCAGTAGTGCCTACCCAAGCGGCCTCTCACATATGAAAGGCATAGTACTTCCTTCCCGACGTTTCGATCACTTTTCAGCTTTCGTGGTCACGGGGCGGACTAAGGTATTAGACATCCGCTCCGTGACTGTTATAATTTAACAGTGACCATAAAAAAGACATTGTTACGCTATTTTCTTGTAGTAAATTGTATAATGACTGTATATTTTTAAAAATATTATTTTTCTTTATTATAATTAAGTTATTCTATCTTTGTTCCAGCAAACGACGTTATCCTCTCTCACATGGTGACATTCCTGAATGATAAGGAGGAGGTGGCGTTAAGGGGTTGTTTCTTCGAGAGGGTAGTAGGCGTGGCCTCGTATGTCGGACAGCACGCTGCGCCCATACTGGTCCCTTTGTTACAGCAGGTATGTGTAGGGCCTGTAATGCCCAAATAGAACGGTGCGGTAGACGTGATCCAGAAAGCCTAATCTAGACCAAGATTTAATTGATTTGGGGTTCAGTTATAGAAGTTGGTCGGAGCATATATAAAGCAAATTTTTTGTATTTTACTACCCAACTTTATTGTTGCATTTTACCTGATGGTAAGCGTAAATGCGGTCTCAGACAGAAATTTCATGCTATTGTACAACGAGCACAATGACATTTATAATAGTGTTGCCATAATTGTTTATCGTTATTACCAATTGTCACCGCATCGTACTTTGTTTGCCAAGTTATATGTATGTATGATTATATTTGATAGTCAATCACCACGCACTAAAACGGTGAAGGAAAACATCGTGAGGAAACCTGCATACCATAGCGGTTCATAAGAATTTCTATGGTATGTAAGTCCGCCAACCCGCACTAGGCCAGCGTGGTGGACTATATGGCCTAACCACTCTAAATCGTGCTCTCGATTGTAGAGTAGGCCCGTGATCTGCAGTGGGACGTATATGTGCTGATACAGATGATTGTGTGTGTTGCAGGGTCTAACCGACCCGTCGGAGTGGATAATAGCGAAGGCCCTGCGTGCTACTACAAGCCTGGCGGAGCTGGGGCTGCTGGCCAAGCAGGCGCTGTGCGACCTGGTGGCCGAGGCCGCCGTGTGCCTCGCACATCCCAACCTATGGGTAATTATCATATATATTTTGAATGAATAATAGTATATTTTGTTTGAAGGCAAAAATATTTAATATAGGAGTATACCCGTTCAAAGTGTCGGTAAAATATCATCGATCTCGATATCGGTATTAAATTGGCATTATCCTTTCCGATACCATGTAAAAACTTTGTACCACAAGATTTAAAAAGATCCTAAACAAAGCATACTATAGTATTAATTCGTCCGTGGCGCAGTTGGTTAGATGTCTAATGAGCGGTAACCTTTATCCTGTACCGGGTGTAGGTGGTAGATCTAATGAGCTTCAGACAAAATGCAACTAAATATTTCGCAAAAAGCGTGCACTCGCAAAAGATGATTCTTAACAAAAAAACCCATTGTCACACTTTAAAAAAAGCTGTAATGAATTTAAAGTGGTATCGGTATCGCGTCCAACAATATTTTTTAGCGATACCATGAAATCTTTTTTCCATTTGATACATCTAAAAACAATGTGCTATCAGTGAAATCAATTCCAGATTCGTCACGAGGTGTGCGGTCTTATATCGTGCGTGGCCAGTCTTCTCAACCCGATCGATGTGAACTGCAAGATACTGCCGCTAGTGTGGCCCCATCTCAAACATAAACTCATACAGGTAATCAATTTATTTATATAATCTCCAATTTTTTTCACTTGTATTATAAAGATGAATAAGATATTCCACGCGGTTTTGTTAAGTATCTTATGTTGTACAGAGAATAAAAAAAAAAATATCCGATCGGTAAGTCCTGTAAAACTCTATCTTTAATTTCCGCGCGTAAATGTATGAAGAAAAGACCAGTGTGGTGGACTATATGGCCTAACCACTTAACCGTACTCTCGATTGTAGAGGAGGCCCGTGCCCTGCAGTGGGAAGTATATGGGCTGATACAGTAAAAAAAAACCATAAGTAAAGTTGTCCTTGGAAGGTAAAAATGTCATACCTGGTGTGTTTCTTGCAGGTGGAGCGAGCTGAATTGTTGCTGGAAAGCTTGGCAGATCCCATACCCAGGAAGGTTCTAGACGCAGTCCTCAAGCACGGAGATGTAGACAGACTAGTCCAGACTTTGAGGGAAAGGAGGAATACTAGGTTAAAGGTATGATACATATTGCTGATAATAGTCAATTTATTAGTTCTTTTTAAAATTTGATTGATGCTTACTAGTTTTTTTTTACTCCAGGTGAAACAAGGTATGATGCCTCAGTATTCTGAAATGGGTCAGCAACTTAGAAATCTCTTCCGAAGGCTAGCATCCGATGGTAAGATTCACAATTTACTTATACAGAATACTGCAATAAAATCACTACCCTCATAATATTTAATGTAGTCTCAGACAGTGTATGCATACACTGTCTGAGACTACATGGCTTTATATAAGAAAAATAAAACAAAATAACATTGACTCAAAAGTTCACGTGCCGATGAATAAATAATAACATAAGGACGCTGTGAGATAAGGCAAACCGTATATTTTAAAATATTTTTAACCGACTTCAAAAAAAGGAAGAGGTTCTCAATTCGACTGTATGTTGTTTTTTTTCTATTTATTCCATATGCGAAACCTTAATTATTATGATTTAAAATACACATAAGTATTGTGAGAGAGAACTAACCGCATTTTTAAACTTTGTAGCACCAGCACAAAAAATAACTAATATGTGTATTTCTAGGTATGACCGAGCATGTTGAGAATCAGTTATTGGCCATGAGTGCGCACCTCATCAAAATACAAAGTTCTTCCACACAGGTTCGTATACAAATACTCTCTATACTCCATGCCACAGGGCATAGACAATCAAATTGAATCCAAATGTGGAAATTATAGATAGTAAAAGTTATAAAATCTCTAGAAAAATAGTTAATGATCTTCGATCGATACACTAGATACACTAGATACACAGTTCCCTGTAAAAGTTCTGTTAAAAGTGGAATCGATGCACGACATGAAAAAAAGTAAATAAAAAGATCACATATATTAACGCAAATTCCACCTTATTCCTGGAGCTTAAAGTAGCTTTTCATATAATATTGTCTAAAGTTCTGCGACGTTTTGGAAGCAACGGTCGGTGCGTGACTGAAGGCGAAAGAGTGCTAAAGCACTCGTTTTTGGTGCCATTTTCTAAGCGCTCATGTTGTATCTAGTGTATATTTGATCGAAGTTAATGCTAGTCTTATTGCAAGTCTGCCCGTTGACGACTTCTTGAGGGAGATTTTATTAGAGCATTTCAATCTAATTAGTAATATATATGTATATTCATATGATTTTTTATCGTGCTACAAATATACCGAGTACATTCAGACTGCGATTGAAAATGAAGCCAGGTGATAATATGCCACCAACCAAATGCAATTACAAAAAAAAAACTATTAAAAAAAACCTATGTTGGTGTTAGGTTGCTTAATACGTCGTTTTCCCTAAAATAATAATGTGCCCTTTTAATGTTTTAAAGGGAAGGGCTTAAATAATTATTTTAGCAAAAACTATGTAAATTTACATATAAAATATTACAATAAAAAAATTTCGCTAATTTTGCAAAAAAATTAATTGGATTGTGTCTGAAGTCACTAAAACTACCACATAATTTTCGGTTGCAGACTAAATATACCCAATATGTATTAATACTGTATTTATTACAGCACATAACAGACGCGCCGGGTCGCCTGGTGTTGTCCAATACCGGGATATCTCGCTCTGTACAACTCGACTCCAATGTGGGAGACACTTTACAACATAATACTGCTAAATTATACTCTTCTACACAAACCAGGTACGCTAAGCACTTTTTTTAAACTGCATTCAATGGCGAGACAAGCACACCGTTTGCCTGATGGTAAGCGATACGACCGCTCATGAACAGTAGCAAAACCAAACAACACCTTGAATTGCAAAACAATACTTGGCATTCCACTGCGCTCGCCATCCTCAGACATAAGGTGCTAATTGTCAATATGTCTAGTAGTTACTCTGGCTACAATGTCCTTCAAACCGAAAGACATCCGCGCGTTTACACTACTATTTGGCGGGAGAAATAGACATTGCGTTGGTACCTACCCAGGCAGCCTCGCATATTTGAGAGACTTACCACCATTGAAATGGTGATATTGTTTTGTTTTTTATTCAGACGCACGCACAAGACGTCTGGTTCGCACGAGGCGCACATGAACACGGAGTGGCAACACATGTTCGGACACTCGCACGAACAGCACTCCAGAGGTAAAGACAATTGTTCTATATGTCTATGAGACAGAAAGGATTTAAGATATATAGAATATTTAGATATTGTTGTCTAATAAATTACAATATACAGGTTATCTAGACTGGGACCGAAAACGAAGCCGGGTGGTAGTATTAGTGAGTGAAAAATTTTGCTAAAATAACGCGTTTTCATGTTTTATATATTCTCGTCTTTGGGTAGCAAATCCATTGTTTTTTTGCTAAAATAATAATTTTAACAATTGCGTACCATAGTGTCCTTAAAAATAAAAGGGTGTACACTATTATTTTAGAAAAAAAAAATATGTATTTACCACCTAAATACGATGATAGGAAAAAATAAAAAAAAAATCGTCGCGTTTTTGTAGTTGCATTGTGTCATAAGTCAATAAAACTACCACCTGGTTTCTTTTTCCTTTTCAGTCTGGATATACCCTGTATCTGGTTTCTTTTCTAGAATTCGATTTTTTTTTCTCAATTAATAATTCGTGGGCTCTATTATATTTATGCGATTTGTTTTTCAGCTTTCATTGTACTTTTTAACACCGTTTCTTTTTTGCCTTTTTTAACTTTCCCCTTCTTTATCCTTCCCTCCTCTGCGTTTTCTAATGTATTTATATACCCTATATGTGATTTTTTATTACAATGAATAGCGAGACGAGCATGCCGTTCGCCTGATGGTAAGCGATACGACCGCTCATGAACAGTAGCAAAACCAAACAACACCTTGAATTACAAAGCAATGCTTGGTATCCACTGCGCTCGCCAGCCTGAGACCTAAGTCTTAATATGTCCAGTAGTTACTCTGGCTTCAATGTCCTTCAATTCGAAACACAACAGTGCATTTAAACTGCTGTTTGACGAGGGAAATAGACATTGAGGTATAATATAATTGTTTGTTGTAGTGTCGGAGTCTGCGTCCCAGACAGGCGTGTCGTGTGCGTCGAGCGCGGCGGTGTCGCAGGGCGCGGCGCCGCAACACTCGCACATGGGACACAGCGCCAGCTACGTGCAATGTTACTAAATATTTATTTATTCAAGTTTTTTATAAGAGTAACTTTTAGGATGCATGTGTATACTGACGGTAAAAAAAACGACACTATGAACGTTTTTTTGTTTTTTGCAATCCAAAAATGTTGTACTTTTTTTAATAACAAAAGTTTCATTTTAAATAAACATATTTATTACTTTATTAACGGCTCCAGACACCCAAATAAGCCCTATATACCTTGTTTCTTACTTTTTTAGTGGTTTCATAATTATATCACTTCAGATCTTATTAAAAAAAAATTAATTGGTTGAATTTTTTTCTGTATAGTTATAAGTTTTTGTGATTTCAAAAGTAACAATATATTGAAATTGTAAGTACTGAGAATTATTACAAAAAATATTTATTTTCACATAACAGTCACAACAATTTTAGTGTGGGATCAGGACTATGTTTTATTTTATTTAAATGTTTTTTTTTGCAGATAGCATGGCCCCTTGTCGCGTGGAGTTGAGAGACCTAACGGCGCGCATGCAACAGAAATTCCAGAGATCTTTAAGGTAATTTATTGTAGTTATTTATTGGAAAGTCTCTCATATGTAAGAGGCCGTCTAAGTAAGTACCACCGCAGATTGAAAAATTGAAAGAATTAAAAGATATTGTAGCCAGAGTAACTACTGAGCATATTGAGACTTAATATATTATGTCTCAGGATGGCGAGCGCAGTGGAATGCCAAGCATTGCTTTGTAATACATGGTGTTGTTTGGTTTTGTTATTGTCCATGAGCGGTCGTATCGCTTACCATGAAGCTAATGGCATGCTTGTCTCGTCATTCATAGCATAAAAATATAATTTTAAAATTGTTAATTTCTACGTTGGAATTTTGATGCACAATGCCAATCATCATGCGAATATTTTATATCTTCATTATTATCATCTTAGTCACAGCCAGTCCACTGCTGAACATCGGTCGCCCTCAAGGATCTATACCAAAAGCGCTTTCGTTTTGTTCGCTTCCACTTTCTCTTCTGAAAGCGGGCGGAACGACGATTTTATACCTTACTGGGCATAAAATATTCCAGACACAAACCCCAGTCTAATTCATATTTATCACTGTAAACTCACTCCAAATCGACTGCCCAACTTGGTAACCTAGCCCAGGTGTTCACATACAGTATTATTTGTGCAGGAGTCAGGACAACTCTGAGGCCAGCAGCGAGGAGGTGGTGCCGCCACCCGGCTGGCGCCCCGGCACGCAACTGCTGGCCTATCTGCACGAACACAAGTCAGTATAAATAAATAAATAACACCCAACAGTCACATACATAGTCCTGATCCCACACTAAGATCGAATCTTATGTCGTGGGTATCAGGAACTACGAGAGAATTCGGTCTCACACATACCTAGACCCGAAAGAAATATTTATGGGCTGCACAAACATTTATCTCGGTGCGGGAAATGAACCCGCGGCCTCTCGTTCCACAGGCGGTGTCTAACCAAATGTGCCATTGTGTGTTAATCCAGGGTGTAAGTTATCCCTATACCAAATTTCATCAAAATCGGTCGAGCCGTTTTACGTGAAAGAGAAGCAAACATGCCTATTCAAAAACTTTCACGTTTATAATGTTAATTAAGAATTATACGTGGAAAACCAGCTTAGAATCCCATTGACCCGTGTCCCAATTATTACTAACATTTTAATGTTGTTTTTAATAACAGTAATGAAAACTAGAATTATAAAAATAACTATGTTTGGTATTGTATTGATTCCTTAAATATAATTTATTTTATTATAAAATCTAATTGAATTTGGTTTCACACTACTCACCACAGCTCTAGAGTGATCAAATACCCTCTTTATTTGCATAAATATAAATGTCCTAAATAAAATCAGAAGTCGTTTAATTGCTACAAACTTCGATCAAATATACACTAGATACACAGTTCCCTGTAAATGTTCCTTTAAAAAGTGGCACCGATGCATTGACACAAAAAAGCAAACAAAAAGATCACATATACCAATTCAATTAACACAAATTCCACCTTATTCCTGGGGAGTAAAGTAGCTTTTCACATAATGTTGTTTAAAGTCTGAATGACACGCCCCCGAAAGTAATAAAATTTTACGACTTTAGTTGGACACCCGAATAAAGGCGCAATGGAGTCGAATGATTACATATTTTTCTATGAATTTACGAGAGTGTAATAATGATATTATCTTAAATATTTTGTCCGAATATGTAGTGCATAGGAATATGGAATAGGAGCCACACACACCACGCTCGAATTGTTAGGTTTAAAATTTTCTTCGTCTATTCCTTGCGATATAATTTCACGCCACTTATTCCTTTTTATTGCATTAAGTGGAAATCTGTAAGAAATGTTTCTGATGTTAATTTATAATAATTATACATTAATTATTACTAGTAATTTAAAAACAATAAAACTATTCCATATATTTTCTGTTCCAAATCATGACACTACTCATCTTTGTCTATTTAAGCGAGTAGAAAGGGACAACTGCGATGCACAGTTTGTTGATTTTAGTTTGCTAAATTTATTTATATTTAATTATTGGTACTCAATTTCACATATTTATTAATGTAGAAAGCAAGTACATGGATTATAATTGCCGAAAATATGAAATCCCATGTATTTTAAGCATTGTAAGTGTTTTGTTTTTGCATTTTTTCACAGAGCATTTAGGCACTGTCACAAGCTACGGTCGGTGCGCGACTAAAGGCGAAAGAGTGCTTACTCGAAATTTAAGCACTCTTTTTCAGTGCCATTTTCTAAGCGCTCATGTTGTATCTAGTGTATATTTGATCGAAGGCTACAAATCATAAGGATATTTCCTTATCTCCAGAGCTCGCGTGAATCAGATGGTGACATTACCAGCTCATCGGAATATCTTCGCGTCGTGCTCCAATGACGGAACTGTGAGATTATGGGACGCTACCAGGCTACAGGGTCATGCGCATGTCAACAGGTATTTAAATGGACAAGTATTTCAATATTTTTTCCATATATAAAAAGTATTTTAAATGTTTCCATTTATTTCATAGAGCGTTCCATTGGATTTTTCAAAACACTCAAAAATAACAAACCAAATTTCACACATGATGATGAAGGTGGTAATGATAATATTTCTATAAGAAAAATCCTTTTGAATCTCTTAATGAACAGTAAACAGAGTGACATAAAGGCAACAATAACTGCCCAATCCCCTATCCTCTCCCCAACCTTTTTCCTTGCCGTTTTCCACCCAACTTAATGGTCTGGCAACACATCTATAATCCAAGCGTTGTGGATGTTCATGGGCGGCAGTGATCACTTACCATCAGGTGACCTGCTTGACTTTTTGCCAGAAATATTAAACGGTGTACGGTGTGGTTTGCTATTTATACTTAAAATGAAACGATTTTCAGATCGAAATCCATGTACAACCGCAGTGCAGGCCCAGTGCTGTCACTAGTGTCGTGCGAGAACGGACAGTCTCTAGCGGCCGCCACGCAAGAAGGATCCATATTTGTGCTCAGGTGAGGAACTATTTAACTATTCTCTTTAAGCCCTCCAAAATGGATGCTAAAGATGTTGCAGAGCTAGGTGTCAAATCCTGCTACGGCGTACCTTTTAATACATATTGGATATCGTCAAGTGCATTAGGGGTGGTATCGGACATTTCTTCTAAAAGCGCATTGTGTTTAGTTTGGTGCCACAGTCTGTTAAATTAGTAATAGTGCTAAGTTATACTTGTTAATTGTTGCTATTAGCTATTAAGGCAAAATAGGTGAATTTCCTGCGATCAAAAATTGCGTGGCATCTTTGAAATCGGTACTAAAAAACATAGTTATAATGTTTTACATTATTTTTTTTTGTTAGGTAAAGTGGTAATCTATGTGTAGCAATAAATATTTTATGAAAGGGATTAAAATTTCATTATTATTAATTATTATGACGTGTGTGGTGACCTGTTGGTAAACGGACCAGACGCAACCAACATATTCACGATGGTCGCAGGTTCGAATCCCAGGGATCACCTTTGACTTTTCGGAATCATGTGTGCATTGATAGTCAATCACTACGCACTAAAACGGTGAAGGAAAACATCGTGAGGAAACCTGCATACCATAGCGATTTAGATGTAAAGTCCGCCAACCCGCACTAGCCCAGCGTAGTAGACTATATGGCCTAACCACTCTCAATCGTATTCTCGATTGTAGAAGAGGCCCGTGCCCTGCACTGGGACGAATATGGGCTGAAATAGATATAGATGTATTATTATGATATTCCGGCAGGGTGGACAGCGGCTCGTCGCGGCTGACGCTGTCGCAGTGCCGGCAGCTGGAGGCGGGCGTGGAAGGGGAGTGGTGCGCGCTGGCGTGCGCGGGGGGGGTGCACGCGGGGGTCATCTCCTACGCCACGCTCAGGGCTACTGTCGTGGGCTGGGACTTGAGGGCACCGGGTATGTATGCACTATATACTGTATGTAATAATAGTGGTCAAGCCCGAATCTGCATATGTGCAGATGCACTTTTCAAACTGGCGGTCAATTCAATTTCGACTATTAATTTAGAATATAGACCAATCGGACCACGAAAAACGAATAACATTGTCCTCGTATTTGCTAGATTTTGAACCACTGCTTCCCTTCTATAGGTCATAGCGTGATGATTTATATACAGCATTCCTCGAGAAATGACCTATCTAATACAAAAATATCAAATTAGAGGTAACCAACAAACTCTTCTTATAAAAAAAATAACAGAAATTCGTCTCTTTTTACAAAGTAATTAGTTGCATGACATCTGAAGTCGCCAAAACTGGTACCCGACTTCGTTTTCGGTTGCAGTCTTGATATATTCTGTATAATTCAAGTTATGCTTCACAAGCATGTTTATGCTTATTTCTTACTAAAGTGTTCGGTAAATTAGATCGCTGAACCTATGTGTGTGATTGATGATGAAGATGCTGTTGTTGATAATGGTGGTGATGATGATGGTGGATGTGATTATGATGACGATGATAATGATGATTATGATGATGATGATGGTGATGATGGTGATGATGACAATGCCGATCCCGCCAGGCAACGCGTGGAAGCTGCAGGGCGACGTGAAGCAGGGCGTGTACACGTGCCTGCTGGCCAGCGGCGCCGGCTACCTCGCCGTGGGCACCTCCAGCGGCGCCGTGTGCGTGTGGGACCTGCGCTTCCAGCTGCCCATCACCTCCGTGCGACATCCCAACTGTACGTACTCACTGTACACACACTAGGGGGGAGGGGGGCACCTCCAGCGGCGCCGTGTGCGTGTGGGACCTGCGCTTCCAGCTGCCCATCACCTCCGTGCGACATCCCAACTGTACGTACTCACTGTACACACACTAGGGGGGAGGGGGGCACCTCCAGCGGCGCCGTGTGCGTGTGGGACCTGCGCTTCCAGCTGCCCATCACCTCCGTGCGACATCCCAACTGTACGTACTCACTGTACACACACTAGGGGGGAGGGGGGCACCTCCAGCGGCGCCGTGTGCGTGTGGGACCTGCGCTTCCAGCTGCCCATCACCTCCGTGCGACATCCCAACTGTACGTACTCACTGTACACACACTAGGGGGGAGGGGGGCACCTCCAGCGGCGCCGTGTGCGTGTGGGACCTGCGCTTCCAGCTGCCCATCACCTCCGTGCGACATCCCAACTGTACGTACTCACTGTACACACACTAGGGGGGAGGGGGGCACCTCCAGCGGCGCCGTGTGCGTGTGGGACCTGCGCTTCCAGCTGCCCATCACCTCCGTGCGACATCCCAACTGTACGTACTCACTGTACACACACTAGGGGGGAGGGGGGCACCTCCAGCGGCGCCGTGTGCGTGTGGGACCTGCGCTTCCAGCTGCCCATCACCTCCGTGCGACATCCCAACTGTACGTACTCACTGTACACACACTAGGGGGGAGGGGGGCACCTCCAGCGGCGCCGTGTGCGTGTGGGACCTGCGCTTCCAGCTGCCCATCACCTCCGTGCGACATCCCAACTGTACGTACTCACTGTACACACACTAGGGGGGAGGGGGGCACCTCCAGCGGCGCCGTGTGCGTGTGGGACCTGCGCTTCCAGCTGCCCATCACCTCCGTGCGACATCCCAACTGTACGTACTCACTGTACACACACTAGGGGGGAGGGGGGCACCTCCAGCGGCGCCGTGTACGTGTGGGACCTGCGCTTCCAGCTGCCCATCACCTCCGTGCGACATCCCAACTGTACGTACTCACTGTACACACACTAGGGGGGAGGGGGGCACCTCCAGCGGCGCCGTGTGCGTGTGGGACCTGCGCTTCCAGCTGCCCATCACCTCCGTGCGACATCCCAACTGTACGTACTCACTGTACACACACTAGGGGGGAGGGGGGCACCTCCAGCGGCGCCGTGTGCGTGTGGGACCTGCGCTTCCAGCTGCCCATCACCTCCGTGCGACATCCCAACTGTACGTACTCACTGTACACACACTAGGGGGGAGGGGGGCACCTCCAGCGGCGCCGTGTGCGTGTGGGACCTGCGCTTCCAGCTGCCCATCACCTCCGTGCGACATCCCAACTGTACGTACTCACTGTACACACACTAGGGGGGAGGGGGGCACCTCCAGCGGCGCCGTGTGCGTGTGGGACCTGCGCTTCCAGCTGCCCATCACTTCCGTGCGACATCCCAACTGTACGTACTCACTGTACACACACTAGGGGGGAGGGAGGCACCTCCATCGGCGCTGTGATGTTAGATGTTAAATCTCCATATGTCCAGTAGTTACTCTGGCTACAATGCCCTTAAATACGAAACACAACAGTGCATTTACACTGCTGTTTGGCGGGAGAAATAGACATCGCGATGGTACCTACCCAGGCGGCTCTCACATATGAGAGACCTACCACCAGTAAACTTCAACAAGCATGTTATGAATAGTATTTTCCGTCCGTCAGCGGAGCGCGTGCGGCGCCTGGTGGGGTCGGGCGGGTGCTGCGGGGGCGGCTGCGGCGTGTGGGCCGTGGGCTCGCGCGACGCGGCCGCGTGGTGCCTGGAGTCCACGCAGCGCACGCACGCGCTGTGGCCCTGCACCAACGCGCCGCAGCCGCTGCACTACACGCCCGCGGTAACGTCGCCGTCACACACACTCGTCACCTACAGCACACACAGCACACACGTCACCACCATCGCACATATCATACACATCACACTAATTACATACATCACCACCATCACCTACATCATACATGTCACACACGTCACACATATCACCTACATCATCTACATATCACATACATCACACGCAGCACACACATCACCACATCATTCACATCACACACATCACACACATCACACACATCACCTACATCACTACCATCACCCACATCACATACATCACCACAGTACACCTAACTAAATCTAAATAAATGTCAGCCTCCGTGGCGCAGTTGATTAGACGCCGGCTGTGAAACGTGAAGCCACGGGTTCGATCCCCGCATTGAGACAAATGTTTGGGAGGCCCACAAGTATTTGTGGGACCGAAAAATCTCTAGTAGTTTGCGATACCCACGACACAAAACTTAATTGATCTTAATATGTAGTCAAGACTATGTATGTGACTGTTGGGTGTATTTTAATATTTACCTACATTACATTTCCGATAGAAAGGCAGTGATCTCTTACCATTAGGTGACCTGTTTACTCGATTACCGGACCTATGGAATAAAAACAGACTAGAGTTCCTTGAACATTAAGTACACTGCCAGTTTATAACATCATTAGAATCACTAAAACATGTCATAATCATTATCATCTTCATCATCATTAGTCTTTGATCACTGTTACACATAAGCATAAAAAAAAACAACATAGCCATGTCGTCACTTAATAAACAATCTCTGCAGCTTGTAGATGAAAAAATCCTTTCGATGTTTTACAATGCAGTGGGCATTGTAAAACATTGGAATTTATCTCGTATTCCCACCACATAAATTTGAATATCTATAAAAAATAGATCACTTTTCCACATCCAAACATGATTGTTATAATTACTGAAAATCATCTCTTCATAACCAAAAGTCTTCATTTCATAACATGTTTAACTTATTCTAACTAACATTCAATAATATCATATCTCCTTGTACTAAATATCGAAAAAAAAATCCAGCAAAGTATAATATTGGTTATAAATAACTAAAATACCGTCATTCACCCCCAGGCATCTCACTACATAAGCGCGGCGTTCTGCGGCTCTCGAGAAGGTTCTAGATTCCTGATAACAGGTGGATCTGACCAGAGAATAAGATACTGGGACCTGGAGCACCCAGAAGACTCGTATATACTGGTCCACGCGCCTGCAGACCATCTGAGGCATACGCCTAACGCTGTTAAATATAGGTGGGTAGGAATATGTTTTAATTACTGGTGGCAGGTATCTTATATGTGAGAGGCCGTCTGGGTAGCCACAAGTGTCAGTCAAACATCGGTGTAAATGCACTGTTGTGTTTCGGATAGAAGGATATTGTAGCCAAAATAACTACTGAACATATTGAGACTTAACATCTTGTCTCAGGATGGCGAGCGCAGTGGAATGCCAACCATTGCTTTGTAATTCAAGGTGCTGTTTGGTTTTGCTACTGTTCATGAACAGTCGTATTGCTTTCCATCAGGCGAATGGCATGCTCGTCTCGCCATTTATAGCAATAAAAAAATGATTAAAACACTTTGTACGCATAAATAGTACAGATTTTACAGTGTAGATACTGAGTTTTTGAGTCAAATGTTATTGATTTTTATTTTTGGTCAGTTAGTTACTAAAACTGCTGATTGATAACTAGTTTATAGTTTGAGAGATAAGACTCCAAAAATATATTATAAACATATTCTTTTATTTTCCTATCTTATCTTAGAACGTGAAGGCTTGTAATATAACTTGTTAAATTCATTGCAAATTCAAATTGATAATTGTACCGAGTAGTTGTAAAATACATATTTGTAATTCGTAGCCAATAAAAAAACTTAAAAATATTCTGTTTACCAGGAGTCGAATAATCGATGGCACCACAGTGATTCAAGAATGCTGTAAACTCAACCCGAGCACTCCAACAATAATAGAAGACAACGTCTACCGAAGCGTGGAGTCTAGAAGCTTCTACCACACCGCTCCCATAACCGACTTAACACTTGTGGAGGGTTCTAAACCTTACCTAGTCAGTTCAGCTGCCGACGGGGTTATCAATGTGTGGAAATAACGCAGGTATCTGTGCACTCAAGTGCTATCAGCTGATTTTACTGTCGGCCATTTTGAAACTGTGAAGTTTTTCAGGTTAATTTTCAAAGTACACAACGCCCTCTATAAACTTGTTTGTGGAAGAATGCAAAACTTACAATGCAGATGATGTACTTCCTGTAATAATGTTGTGCCACATTATAAAAAAATATAAGTATTTGAAATTAACACTTTTCAGACCTATTTGAAACTAAAATAATCGTCGTTTAAGGTACTAATTAAAGAAGGAAGAAAATAATTGTCGTTTCAAATGATTAAAACAACAAAAAGGATTAGAGATAGTTCGGGCCGCATCAAATTTCCAATTAACAATGTTCTATATGAACCATTTGACATTTCACTACAATTTTTTTGATAACAATTACAGTATATGTACACAGGTTGACTAAATATAATATAAATTATTCAATTTTCTCTAATATTTACAGTTTGAAATAACAAACAGTCCCATTTTTTGTCATAGATATTAATGATTATAATTTTAACAGAATACCGCAATATATTTACCCAATGCCTAACATTTTTTGTGCCTTACCATATGACGATTAATAATTCAAAATAGAATATTTAATAGTGCCCAATATATTATTATGTATTGTTAACTAAATGATGCAAAGAAAGTGCTGCCATCTGTAAACAAAAGTATAACTATACACTAATTTAAATGCTTGTTAAGCACTCTGAATAATAAGTTTTTTATGTTGCCTCATCTCGTTTTTTATAATCGTAAATAGTTTTATTGTTATTCTGTATATATTAAAAGATTTTAGATAATTTTGTTTGGCTATTAGTCGTTAGATTGCGTCCTAGAATAGGCATGACGAATTATTTTAAAATCGTGTTCTATAATATGGATACGCATTTATTATATACGAAATAATATATATTTCAAGAATTAACAAAGGTTTAACACTGTTTTAAGCCATTTTTCTAATCATCTTTCAATAGTGCACAGAAAAAGCTAGTAGGTGTCATGGCGTCCGTTATAACGTCACCCCTAGGTAAACATGTCATTGTGTCTATGCGCAGCGAAGAAAGTTAACGAAACAAAACATATTTCGTTTGATAAAAATGAATTCTAAAGTCTAATAAGTGGTTCCGGTAAAGTTCACATTCCACATTTCTAAAGAAATCGGTAATGTTTACGGCAGGTTTACATAGGCGTGACATCATGCGTCGTGACTAGCGTTTCTGTCAAAATGGCCGATTGCTATATTTTGTACTTTTATTTTATTGAAAATCTTGTTAATCTCCAATTCTGGATTAAAACTAAAACATCGTTTTATACCCTTTTAATATGTATTTTCCCCTAACATAGTAAAATATTTGATATTTTGATACTGTCGTCTCGCCTATTATCATAATGAAGATTTTCTAGTTACATATTGAAGCAATTACCACTTGTAAAAACAAGCCATTAGCACTTGTAAAATACAGTTGATTTATTAGAATTCAATTTAATGTAATAGCTTAGAATTTATATTATATACACACTTCATATTTTCTTAGTTTTCACGTATGTCATTTGTTAGAAGAAGCCTTATAAGTAATAATATTTAGTGCGTTATATTAAGTTTTAAAACACGCTGTTGGATATTTCTATCGCCTTATTAATTCATAACTCGCTTATATAATATTAATATCTAAATTCTCAAAAATTCCAATTTTATTTATATGGAGCATATAATTCTGATGGCAGCAATCTATCAAAATGCCCAAAATATTAGCACCGCCATCTATTATCTAACACACGAACTAAATACAAATAGTTACATAAAAATTTAACAGAGGGCGTTATAAATTTACCCGCGAGATAAAACTACCGTCGTGTAAAGTATTTGGTAAGACATTTATTGAGGGTACAGGTAGGACCGTTTGTGTATAAAAGTGTTCGTCTATTAAATTACGAATTTCCTACTTTAGCAAGAGTGTAAACAAAATAATACGTCCTCTTTGGCATTACACAAAAATAAACGTCTTTATTAAGCTTTAATTGTTTTTAAAAAATATTGTTACGGTAAACCACAAAAATTAATAAGAGATATTAAAGATTCAAATTCGGCACACTTCACTCAATTACACTAGCGCCATTTTGGTCAATTTGTGAACTATTGCTCACTGTTTTTTTAACGAACACTTTTTTCATTTGATCTCGATATAAGAGGGTTCCTACCTCTACCCCCCATAAAAATATATTGTTTATATGATCTGTGATTATTTAAATACATTATGTGTAAATATATAAAGCTTTTCTAGTGAAAAGACGAGTCGTTATAGTGACTGATTGTTATGTTAACTTTTATTTTTCATAGATCCAAGTTATTTAGATAATGTAAATAGATTAAGATATTTTTATATTAAATAATAATTCGTTATCATTGTGTTTTATTTATAACTTTGTTTATGATCGTAAGGAAAACCCTGATATAACGATGACTGGGAACATAATATTATGTCACGATGAAAGATGATGATTTGCTTTCAAATGAACGATAAAGGGATTATGGTCCACGTGGTGGTATCAAGGATATGCATATCTTACTTCCAGCTGTATCTACAGCAATCACACCCACCAAATATAAGTTAATAAAAAGTTTTTCCTTTACCATTGACATAAATATATGGTCAGGACGGAAAGCGCGTAAAATTTCCGATGTAAGTGGTGCGCGCGCTCCAGTACATCTCTAGTGGGGCGTTACTGAAATTAGTCTTCGCTCACAACGATTTTGAAAATGCTTGCTTGTATTATGACAGAAAGTATAATAAAAATGAAAAATGAGTATTTTGTATCACCATTTAGACGAAATCTAATAATTAAGTTTACATCTTAAGTCTCAGGAAGGTGGGTGCAGTGAAATCTCACTGTGGGCCTCATTAAAAGGCTCAAAGTCACTCAACGAGCCATGGAGCGGGCTATGCTCGGTGTTTCCCTACGAGATCGAATCAGAAATGAGGAGATCCGTAGGAGAAGCAAGGTTACCGACATAGCCCATAGGATTGGCAAGTTGAAGTGGCAGTGGGCCGGGCACATAGCTCGTAGAACCGATGGCCGTTTGGGGCCGAAAGGTTCTTGAGTGGAGGCCACATACAGGCAAGCGAAGTGTCGGACGCCCGCCTACAAGGTGGACGGACGATCTGACTAAGGTTGCAGGAAGTCGCTGGATGCAGGCCGCTTCCAACAGGTCATTGTGGAGATCCTTGGGGGAGGCCTATGTTCAGCAGTGGACTTCCTGTGGCTGATATGATGATGATGATGAATAGGTACCGTTTGTCGTCTCATACTTTTCAACTTTGTACAGACCGCCAGGCGTAACTCAAACAATAATTTCAATAACAATTTCCGTAAAACAATGGAATTGTGGTGAAATTGTGTGACTTAGACTACTTATAAAACTGTTTACAGTTGAAAAATATGATACGCCAAACGTTGCCTATTAGTTTAGTTAGATAGTACTAAACAACATTTGATTGTAATTCAAACATATATTTTTTCCTGATACGTTCATAAAAATTAACATGATAGCGATATCCAACGTTGGAAACTATACAGACCTATAACTATAGATATGTCAGCTGACTCAACTTGTTATTTTATTTTATTATTCTCGAAATTATCACTACCACACGCGAATCGTATGACTGATTAAGAATTTTTCCTACGTTCGCGATTGGAAAGGTCAAACTGCCATCAATGAGATATAAGATAAATAACCACGTCATACGATAATCGAAATAAAAATATTCATTTGTTATTATTTTGCGTTACCAACCAAAGCATATTATTTTCGAGTTCAGTATCAAAACTACAAGACTTTGAAATTACGTCACCCAAATCTGAAAAATATATTTTACACATATTTAGACGCGGGGTTTGAACGCGCGGTCTATTTTAGCGTTCACAACTTGTGATATTTGTGGATATTTGGTTTTTATTAAGCGTTTCTTATAGTTAGATAACATTATTATATAAGCATTCATAATTTTCAACATTTCGCAGGCAAGTGTAAAAACTATAAAATGTCTCGAGTTACTTCAATAAAAGTATGGCTTTGTGTTCTCTCGACTTGGCGTGACAAACTGCTGATAAGCGAAGAAGGTAATTTTATCATACGTATTATATTTTAAGTGCTCGAACTTTTCCCATTAACTCTAAAATTACTACAAATTTTTATTTTGTTAATACTTGTTTATTTCACAGCTACAAGATTCAAAAGATTATTTGAATATAGAACACTTAAAAGACTCTATTCTTAATTTTTGGTTTACATTCGGGCGCCAGAAAATAGTTGACGATCTATACCTTAGTATTCGTTGCAGAGATCAAAATATATACATAGGTACAACGGATAGTTCTGACTCTTTCGTAAGTACCTACATAATAATTTTCTTCAACCAATTTTCTTAGACCTTCGAGAATTCTGGATTAGTAACACCAAGATCCGACATATTTGTGAATTGCACCAATTATAATTATTATGGTCAGGAATTGAACCCGGGCCGCGCCGCGGTTTTAATTCAGTGCCAGTTTCTCGCCAACTTAGCTGCGCAGACGGTTAAGAAACATGTATAACAAGTAAGTAAGTATGTGCACACTGGAAAAAAAATAGTATTATCCAATTTGACTTGTGACCTGCGGAATATTATTTAATCTCTGATATCAGTTTCACCAACATTTAAGCTGAATCTGCATTACAAAAATCTTTTCATGATGATGAAATTTTAATGTTACTTTTATCAGTAAAAACGGTGGGATGAAATCAACAAGAATCATCATTGAAATGCCTCCATTTTCACAGTGCAACTAGGTAAATAAATAAAACCGACAGTTACATACATAGTCATAACCGCAATTTAATATACAAGTCTATAATTATAAAGTTCTCTGTGGTACAAGTATTATGTCGTAGGTATCAGAAACTACAATAAATTTTTGTTGTCATAAAAACATTTTTATCGGTGCATGGATCGAACCCACAGCCTATCGTTTGACAGCCACGCGGCATCAAGTAAAATGATTGCGTTTTGCGTTTGCGATATAAGAATCTGAGCTATAAAATTCATTTTAAACATACAAAAATATAAATAAACCAAGTAATTAATGAGAACCCCTAGTTTTTTTGAAGTCAGTTACAAAATATACAGTAAGCAATTAATTGTTTAAAAAGCTTTACAAATGTTAATACAGTTATTCGAGACCTTCAATAATGTCATGACTATTATACTTTGTGATTGTGTTCGTGATCCCGTCGCATACTTTGTTTTAGTTAGAAAATAACATATTTTGCGTAGATACCAAGGCTAAAAGGCCTTATGTAATTAACGTTTGTAATTATTTCACACACCCCACTGAAAAACATCGCAATTAACACGATGTGATCATAAAAAAATCCATTTGAAACTATCAGCTCATTTGCAATAAAAAGTATTGCTTTCTTACATACCTGAGTGGTTACTTCTTTGTGTAGGTAAATGTACAGGCTGACCGCACGGCAATACGGCAGTGTACCGGCAATCTGCGCACAGTAAACTTGCATCCTTTGCCTCACGGAGGAATTAAAAAGTTACGAGTACGTTCCTTTCCTTCTACGTTGAAGTTGCGAGGTAAGTTTTTATTTTGTAAGAATCGCGAGTTGGGTATAAGGATTTGTGTTTAGAGGTTTAGTTTTGGAAACATAGCACATTGTATTTCGGCCCAATTGCAACTTTGATTGATATTTGCTTATTAGTAAATATATTTTGCACAGTTTTCGAATCTACCTCAATTGTTTTTTAGTTTCATAGATATTCAATATTGCAAAAAATGATCGTACCTACATCTAATTACAGCAACGAGATTAGATATTTCTGATATTGGCGAAAGGAACACGAAATAATTTTCTTAATTTAATGTAAGTTTAGATAAGGTTTGAGTAATGGAGCAAATAATTTATATATTATTTTTTGTAACTGGTGTGAAAATAAATAAATGAACATCGAAAAAGATCATCAAAGCATTCATAAAGCGAAACAGATTGTGTCCCCTCTATTGAATATTTCATTTTAATAGCAAAAAAGTGAAAGTACGCTTGTAAAAATATCTAGGTAGGTAATATTTTATGACTGATGAGCGGAACTAATTTACGCTGGAGTTTGGGGTTCGATGCCCAACACGGCGAAATAATTATACATAATTCTTGCATATTATTTGTTTTGTCTTTACATTAATTAAGTTATAATACTTAATTACAATAATTTTAGTTAAGCATGTAGTCAGTATATAAAACAACATATTTTAACATTAAACAATTAACTTCTTTAAATGTAAAAATAATTGCAGTGCTACTTATTTTGATCGCTTAGCAACTAAATCTATATGTACATATTTTTTTAGAGACAGGATGTTTGCAACATATAACCTTGAAATATGCATGTAAATTGCCAAAATCGGAATGTTACTTTAATAAAAACTGTAGTTTTTGTTTTTCATGTCTGATTTAGAACTAAAACCTGTTTAATAAAATATCAATTAATTCGGTCACTAGGTAACCAATCGTAAACAGTTTTTTATATCCTTTTCAGTATTTTCCAAATGTTGAATCGTAAGATGACTTTGCATAAAATATTTTTGTAAAGGAATAATCGGATCCGATTTAATTTGTTATTAAGATTTTTTAATAATAAGCTCGACCCCTATCACAACTTGGGACACAATATACAATGGGTGGTAGTACCTCTGTCTACCCCTTCTGGGAAAAAGGCGTGAGCTTATAACATAATTTAAATCAAAGTCGCTTCCCGCCTGTCTATCCCTATGTATGCTTAGATCTCCAAAGTTACGCAACGGATTTTGATGCGGTTTTATTAAATAGATAAATTGACTCAAGAAGAAAGTTTAATCCGTGAATAATATAGTGGAGAAATGTATTTGCACCCGGGCGAGGCTGGGCCGGACCACTAATATACTTTAATCAAAGACAATCGCCATTATATTCAATATACAAATGCAGAGTATCAGGTCTCTAGTAACTATATATTATGTATGTAAGTTTTCTATAAATAAATCTAGTTTAAATACCGTTTGAAGAATCAAGTTCTTAATAAGGAAACGTAAGAATCGCGAACAGGTGTGCAATTTTTAAGTATCAGTGGCATTTTTTATCTCCGTAATGATATAACCTGCGCAATCTGAATTATACTAGCAATAAAAGTTGATTGTCGTAGGTTTTTTTGTATGGAATAGGAGGAGATAAACGAGCTGCCTGGTCTCGTAATAAGTAGTTTCTATTGCCCATGATCACCAGAGGAAAAGTCGATGCATTGCCCTTAAGGGAAATATGTTTACTTGAAAGTCCCTTACTTGTATCAGTGTCGAAATAGTGTAATAGTTTAAATCTTTAATCTTTAATATATGATGCAAAGACTAATCTTTATCAATAATCATAGGTGTAACAGACCATTTTTTGTTAAAGTAATTCCTGTAGAAAACAAGGTCACTATATTTTTGACGTTATACTGTTTTGCTGTAGTAATACATATGGGGTTTCTTTACAAAATACTAAGATAAAGCATTAGTATACTAAACTATACAATCGAAGTATCGGTTGTAGAACATGGCTGAACAGTGAGCCAATGTAGACTAATACAGTAAAATAAGCCTTTGAAATTATTTTGAAACACTGCCAGATATGCATTCTTCACGATGTTTTGTTTCATCGTAAAACAAGTAATAACTCCTAGGAAACATAATTTAGAAATATCAAATACCAGTCATTTAAAATCTTGGGGGTTTACTCTATATTCCGACACATCAACGAATGTTCAAAAGTCGTAAGTAAAACTGTACGAATATGCCTGAATAGTTTACATAATATTCGAATTTTCTATCGTACATCATAACCGTAGACTAAATTCGGAGTTAATGATAAGTAGAGACCGGATTATATGCAATTGCATATTCCCATATGCATTTGCATATTTTAGCCATTCTCAGCGGTAATAGCATATTTTACCTAAGATCAAGTTATGATGCATATTAAAATATTTTTCACTCACCCTGCGTTTCGAAATGCGACCAAATTTAATAACTGTCACAAAATATAAGGGCTTAGCTATTGAGGAATAATTGTGACTTTTTACTGCATTTCGGAACGCAGTCAATAGCCGTGCTTATCATTGATAAGTTTAATAGAAAATAATATTGAAATTAAAAACTTTATTTTATACGTCGAACGTTCGAACATTCGAACTTCGTTTCGGAGAACAGAGTAAACCCCTTTATTACCTACTTAGATATAAAACATGCATAGTTTGTTTCTTATCGTTTATGAAATTATTGTGCGTCCTTAACGTCATTCTTGTTATTATTTAACACGAAAACAACGTCCATTGACTTAATATTTGACCGATATATACAAGAGAGTTATTTAACAATGCCGATAATTGACGTGTTTTGTAGGGGAGCGAACGGCCTGTTGTTTTTCTCACATCTATATTAATATGTACGATTGAGAGTGGTTAGGCCATATAGTCCACCACGCTGGCCTAGTGCGGGTTGGCAACCACTCTTAATCGTACTGTCGATTGTAGAGTAGGCCCGTGCCCTGCATTGGGACGTATATGGGCTGATACAGATACAGATACAGATATTAATATGTGTCATCTATACAGAGTTTTCGTCACTTGTAGATGATTATGCCTGGCCGGACGAAATAGGGGGTCAATCTATGATCAGACACGAAGGTCGAATGTCCGACCGTTCGACGTCCAAAGAAAGTTATAAGATTTTTCTTAAAATAAATCCTATTGTCTATGATACTTCAAATTTACTTCGAACTTAGTCTATGGTTACGACGTACGATAAAGGATTCGAAAATTTTGTGTAGTACCAAGGCATTTTCTTACAGGTTTACGTACGACGTTCGAATATTTGAATTTCGTGTCGGGGAATGGAGTATTCCCCCAGTTACGAGTATGTTCGTTTGAAACTGGATTTGTGGTCTTAACGAAACGCGACATAGGTTCTTGCGTGGCTATCTATTACAAGTTTCCCAATATGGAATTCTCGTGGAAATTAATATCCTAGTTCAGCGATGTTTTAATACCTCAAAAAGTATAAAATCACGTTAATAAATAGAAAAAAATCCTTTATAATATTTTCCTAATATTAAATATTGTTGAAATATTCAACTTGGCAAAACAGGTTTAATTTACAGTAAAATATTATTGTTATTCAGTATAGAGCTTTTCCCGTGGGAAGTATCATAAGGACAGGAGTCCCGCCATCGATAATATAGGTCTCTGAATAAATAATTATGCCGTGTGTGGACTACGAATATGTAGTTATAACGGAGCCAATTATGAAATATGAGGTGAATCACCTGATTTGTGGAAGGAGGATTATGCGGGGTATATATAGACTGCTACCGAAAACGAAGCCAGGTGGTAGTTTTAGTGACTTCAGACAGAATGCTATAAAAAAAATCGCAAAACAAATGTCCTGGTACACATCTGCCTACCCCTTCCGGGAAATAGCGTGAGTTTATGTAGATATATAAAAACTAAGTGTTGAGACATTGACATCGATGCACTTAGTTCTAGATATTAATAGTCATGTTGCAATTTTGTTATGAAATTCTCAGACATTCAAAGACATTACTTACATTCAATTTTCTTATCTAGACTAACTCGCCGATGCGAAAACAATAGTGCACTCTTGTAATTAATAAATGCGCAAAAATATACATAATAGATCAATAGATGTTTTTATTGCGATGAATGGCGAAACGAACGCTCGTTGACAGTAGCTAAACCAAACAACACCATTACTACATAGTACATATATAAAACAAAGTCGCTTTCTCTGTCCCTATACTCCCTTTGTATGCTTAAAGCTTTAAAACTACGCAACGGATTTTGATGCGGTTTTTTTTAATAGATAGAGTGATTCAAGAGAAAGGTTTATATGTATAATATGTACATATTATTGTAAAGAAATCTATATGCACCCGGGCGAAGCTGGGCCGGGCCGCTAGTAAATTATAAAACGATGCTTGGCATTGCACTGCGCTCGCCATGCTGAGACATTAGATGTTAATTCTAATATGTCCAGTAGTTACTCTGATATTGGCTGATACATTATTCTTTATCTTCTAATTTGGCATATGTAGTATATGTGCTTCTAAACGAATCGTAAATTGTTATGATCTATTATTGCGTTTTAAATTATAATAATTACAAACACACGGTTTTCCCATGGTTCCATGAAATATTTTGTTTTATTTGCGTTGAATAACTACGCATCATTTTAATAGTAAAAAATTTACAAAAATATGCGCAGTTATTGAGTTCATACTGCTATAACATTAGCTCAAAGTGCGCAGTTTTCAATATAGATACTTAAGCATACATTTTTTTATTGCTATGTAAATATGGCGAGACGAGCATGCTGTTCATCTGATAGTAAGCGATACGACCGCTCATAAAAAGTAGCAAAACCAAACACCTTGAATTACAAATAAATGCTTATCCTGAGACATAACATGTTAAGTCTTTATGTCCAGTTGTTCCTCTGGCTACAATGTCCTTCAATCCGAAATACAACAGTTCATTTACAATGCTGTTTGGCGTGAGAAATAAACATTGCGGTGGTACCTACCCAGTCGACCTCACACATAAGAGAGACCTACCACCAGTAACCATATATTCTGAACTGTGACAAATAACTAATTAAATAGAGGCATACGTCACACCTACGTATAATCAAATCAGGGTTATTAATGCGTAAGTTCCAACAACTTGTGTACATGTTTGTAAATTATTTACGCTTTAAGGAATGTCAAATTGGACTAATATTCGGAATGACATATATACATAAACTCACATCTCTTTCCCAGCAGGGATAGGCAGAGGACAGAGGTGCAACCAGGACACTTACTTGTCGCTTTGTATTTTCCGTTCCACGATGTGATAAGGCGAGCCTATTGCCATATCGGGCACAAATCCCTGATTCCAGGCTGATCATGAATAGAAAAATCCAATGCCACATTGCTCGGGATTCGAACCCGAGACCTCGGCTTTGCAATCATACCGTACAAATGCGCACAGACAGAGACAGAATGAAGATAGTTTTTATCAAAGGCTAACAGATATAAATTTTAACTTGACAAATAGACGGTTTTCTTGGAAAAATCATGGGGATATTTGGTAACTGGTATAAATAAATATAATTTCATATAGAGATACAACACAACTTATTTAGAGATAGAATACTACGTGGCGCAGTTGGTTAGATGCCGGCAGTGAAACGAGTCGCCGTGGGTTCGATCCCCGTAACGAGACAAATTTTTGTGTGAACCGATAGTATTTGTGTCGGTTCTGAGTGTTTGTGAAACCGAAAAGTCTCTCATATTTCCTGATACCCACGACACAAGACCTGATCTTAGTATGGGGTCAGGTCTATGTATGTGACTGTAATGTACTTATTTTAATCAATAAAACTTTAACTTAACCATTGCAACTTTTTGATCAAGAATAGCCTGGTAACAAGGCGTGACAATCAACAAGTAGGTTCTAGAATGATAATGAGTTAGTGTAAAAAAATACATGTTGTTTTGAAAATACGGGACAATAACATTGTGGTTTATGCCGTGTTCGCTGAGTGTGACGTCAAATAATTCAGTATCCAGCAATGTTATTGCACTTTTCATCATTATTTGTAACGAGATAACGTGCGATGCATTAAGGAAAAATATTCCTACAATTTAACGTTTTTTTTTGGTCACATATCTATATGTTTATGCTCCTATAAATAGCATTGTCATATCTTTAATTCAGTGGGATATACTAATTTTAAGTGTTATTCTTATCACAACTACATGTGCTTACAAAGCTGCAGCTCGGTCGTCTATTGACCATGGCTTCTAAGTAGTTTTTACTGGTGGTAGGTCTCTCATATGTGAGAAGCCGGCTAGATAAGTACCACTGCAATGTCTATTTCTCCCCCCAAATAGCAGTGTAAATGCAATGTTGTGTTTCGATTTGAAGGACATTATAGCCAGAGTAATTACTAGACATATTGAGACTTAACACCTTATGTCTCAGGATGGCGAGCGCATTGGAATGCCAATCATTGCTTTATAATTCAAGGTGTTGTTTGGTTTTGCTACTGTTCATGAGGAGTCGTATCGCTAACCATCTGGCTAACGGCATGCTCGTCTCGCCATTCATTGCAATAAAATAATAATAATGAGTCCTATACTGACCTGAACCAAGAGGTTCGCTAGTTTCTATCTGTGACGTTCTGTTAGGTTGTGCAACAGTTTGCCAGCACGAGTATTCCCTCATGCTTTTTGCATCAAAAGCAGTGTGAAGAAGCTTTTGAGAACAAATAATTGTGTTATAAAGCGAGAGAGGAATGTGTATCCTCATCCGGCCTTCTTATCTGGTCAGCAATGTATTTAATATTTATGCTAGTGGAGCTACCATCTTTACACCTGTACAGTGTTAAGATTTTAACAGCTGGCAATGCACCAATTTGCTGAATAATAGGCGTGCGTAATCGCTATACTATATTGTATTATAACCCCATAGTCACTTAGTCCAAATCCAAGAGTAAGATACCAAGTGTAGCAGAAATGACGAAAAAAATCACAAACACCACCACAATCTCTATTTCTCCCACCAAAGAGCAGTGTAAATACACTGTTGTGTTTCGGTTTGAAGGATACTGGAGCCAGAGTAACTACTGGACATATTGAATTTGAATTCTATCTTATTTCATAGATTGATGTTTAAACAACTGCGCCAGAAGCTGGCCTAGTTACAATGGTTTATCACTCAATATTACTGCGACAGTTAAAACATAACTCTTAATGACTATAGAACATTAAATGCCATGATTTAATAGCATTTTCCCTTGATCAACTGTCATTAATCTTTTCATGCGATAATAAAGACTGCTTTTTACGGTTTTTTAATAACTTTGGACTTTTGTGAAGAGGCATCTTAGGAGCCCGGCATAATTGTATCGAATGGCATGGGATTACCGTCTGATGCCATTCGATCCATCGCCTAGACGGCATTTGCGCTTACCATCAGGTGCAATGCAGTCATAATGCCAGGTCAGTGGAAAAAATAATAGCGGAATATACCTTACATTCAATATCTATTTAACATACCTGCCTTTCGCTAAATTGATCATTGAATTTTACACATGTGTTTTACATGTGTATCCTTTAACAATTATTTATTTATTTTTAAATTATTCAGCACATTTTTATACAAGAGCTTGTTGCTTATGAAACTGTTGATCACTAGTTCACAGTTTTATTAACTGACTCGTAGTTAAGTGTCCGTCATTAACTATCACGTTAGTTATGAAGGAAAACATCGCAAGGAAACATACCATAGAAATCTATACGTGTATTTAAATTTAATGGTAACTGATGGGCTATGCCACAAGGGTTCTCATTCGGACTATGGGTTACAAAGGAGTACCGTGCCTAGCAATGGTATATAAATAGACTAATTGATATACATATATGTCATCAAACTTGTATTTTTGTGCAGTTGTGTTAAACTTTTCAGTGTTATCGTACGCAGCGGAATTTTCCCGGTATCAAACAATGCAGTGTTATTCCACCTACCACGACACAGAGTGCATTGTTTATCATTTTAAAAATTCAAAGTTTTGTAATTTGTTTTCTAGTCCCGAGGAATTGTAGGGAAACTTACGGAATATGGCGGTCAAGAGAAAAACAATTTTCTATTGTATTTTGTTCTAAGAATTTTCTCGACAATTTAAAATAGAAAAATATTTGTCGAAATAGCTTTCGAATATTTCTAGCCGCTTTTATTGTTAGGTGCATGGATGTATCCATATTTACGTGATTTCGGCATATTATATATAATATTTTAGCTTATACGGGTAATTTTTACTTTTAATTTTAGCGTTTGCCACCGGGCTTATAAGATATTAAGAATTAATTTTTTATTTATATTTAAAACTAGCGGCCCGACCCAGCTTCGCCTGGGTGCATATATTTTTTGATTCCACTCCACACCAAATACATGTTGTTTTTCGTATAAACTCTTGTATGCCTAAACTTGACGTAGCTATCCTACTGTCCGGCTCAATCCCGTCTCATCCGCCTGTTCAGTCTCTTCCCAATCCGTCCCGTCCCTTCTCTTTATTATCCATCCCGTTTTATAACGTGCATTTAAATTTCGTCCTAACAAATCTGTGATCTATCCCAGCCCTCTCCCGTACCTTCGATTCTATTTTACTTTATGTCCCTTCTCTCCACAAACATCCATATATATCTTATATATCCCAGCCCTCTCCCGTACCTTCGATTCTATTTTACTTTATGTCCCTTATCTCCACAAACATCCATATATATCTTATACAACGGGCCGTGCAGCAGAAATCGTAATATTTTAATTTCACCACAACTTCAAAACCAAACGTCCAATTTTAATCATTCAAAGACCAAATATTATCAACATAAACTGTACTTATTGATGAAATAATTTATTTTGATAAGGATTAATAGCATGAGTAAAATAAAAGCGTTTAAATGTAGTCCAAAAAAATTCAAGATTTTTAAATAAAAATGTGGTTGTTGTGCCTCACTCGACATAGATAGGTATAGTGTGTCGCGGACTTTTTTGTAGATATTTATAAGATCTACAATTAATTATAACATTTTATGGTTCTATCTTTTGTAGTTTAGGCAGCGTACGCAAAATAAGTAACTTCTTTGGTTGATTTTTTTCAGTTTGTGTCCGAAAAATCCAAATATCTTACGGAACCCTATTTTTTTCCTAAATAAAATATATTCTATGTTACTCGTGGATAATGTAGCTTTCGAATGGTGAAAGAATTTTAAAATCGGTCCAGTAGTTTTTGAGCCTATTCATTACAACCAAACAAACAAACAAAGTTTTCCTCTTTATAATATTAGTGTAGCAAACATATACCACAGGGAATTTATTTTTTAAATATAAATATGGATAGAAATTCATATCCCTGTAATTCTTATAAGTGTTACACTTCTAAGTTAAATGTTAGCTTGCACCATACGTCGCCGTTCCCACAGGAAGTGGATTATGTCCATAATTTACGCGCTAAAATGGGGTGGGCTCCGGCAGGCGTTTTTGACCCGAATAACTTAGTATGGGGGACTTGAATCAGAATTAATTCACGATCTTGCAAAATTTTAGGTCTTTACTTTTACTGGAAAATTTTAAAATGTCTATACACGAAGAAACCTTTCAAAAGAAAGACACAAAAGTAAAGGAAAATAATGATGTTTATTTTCAAATTGAAAATTAATTAATAGGGGATGTATCTTCTAATAACTTTTCTTTAGTGAGTTGCTACGTTACACATACTTTTTAAAATCTTGTTGCCAACGTACCTATGAGTATACGGGTTTTCTCACTAGGATTTATTTCACCTAAGGGAACGATCAAATTAATACACACGCGAGTAGAAGTCGCAGTGGTTGAAACTCGAAACCAATCTTTGCATTTCGTTTCACTCAAAATCATTACTCACTTGCATGATAGTGAAAAATATGCACAATCTAAATCCTTAAATCACATGTTGTAATTATAGTCATACTTTGAAAACAAATAAAGCAATTATGTTTATTTTCGCCAAGTTTTATAATGGCGTGTTGCCTAGGACTGATATTGAGTGTGTCCGTCGGTTTAATAATTGTTTACATATTGACAAGACACCGAACCTTTCATCAGCGATTGTGGATGTAGTGATGTGGCGCATCAATGTAAAATATTTTATCCGCTACGCAAGAATATAGAATTTTCGCGTTCCGTTAGATAAACTAATATTATAAAGGCGATGGCGTCTTTTCTTTGCTGATATTGATTTTTTTAAATAGTGCCATACTCGGCTACCAAAATGTTCACGATGGTCGCGGATTCAAAATCCAGGGTAAACCTCTGACTTTGGACCCATGTGTATTGGTAGTTAATCACCACGCCAACGGTCAAGGAAATCATCGTGAGGTAACCTGCATATCATAGGGATACATTTCTATGTATAATATGTAAAGTCCGCCAACCCGCACTAGGCCAGCGTTGTGGACTATATGACCTTACCACTCTCAATCGTATTCTCGATTGTAGAGAAGGCCGGTGCCCTGCAGTGGAACGTATATGGGTCGATACAGATATAGTAGATTTTTGAATATACGTATCCGCTTCAATAGCGATCTCCTTATGTTCTGGGAAAACTCGTCATACATCGATTTAAGTTCGGCTTCTTTAAAACTTGTTCTTGGTAGGTCGGCGTAATTGTGTCGCCAAAACCTCTCGCTATGAAAATGGACAGCTTATTGACATAATTTCTTTTGAGCCGAAAAAGCGTTTTGATGTTTCACAATAATCCCAGTCCTTATAGAATTAGTTAGAATCTTAATTCTTTGGGGGCATACTGCGTATAATTGACAAATTGTAGAACGCGCAGAGTTTCTAATCACATGTCAAAACAATTTTTAAATTAACGGCATTTTTGTTTGAGGTGAAAACATCAAAATGCATAAAGTATGTAAAATTATATAAACGAATTTATCACTATGAATATAGCTTTGCAAAATAGGGATGCAGTTTTGAAACTTAATAAGTTAACTTTTTTTGAGTTCTTGTCTCTCCCTCCCTGCATATACTTGAATTTTATAAGCAACTATAACTACCGGCACGGATCTTGAGCGCTGACCGTTACTTGCGCAGATGTCGACTTTTAGGTCTCTTTAGTGGTATGATGAAGTAAGCGGGCGGGGGCATTATCGCATCGGCCAGTGATTGGTCCACTACGCAACGCCATATTGTTGTTATGCCTAATTCATTCATTGCGTTTGTTGCACGTGCTTTACTACGACTAAATTACACTTGCTTGCATTTTAATTAGCCCCGATTTATTATATTCTGCTTTCACTTTTCTATAAATACATTTTTTTTAGTAAGTGTAAAATCAAATAATCGCTACAAAGTATAAATGTTGTTGACATGTTGACAGAGGAATTTATTATTCGGGTAGACACTGATAGCTTCGATAGTGATAGTGATGACTTCTCTAATGATGACGAGGTAGATGATGAAGAAATGGTTACCGCAAGGACCAGTATTGGGCATCAGTTCATTCAAGAAAATGATTTGATAGAAGGTGTCGCTCCTGTTTCACCGTAGATAATTGTATAAGGATAATAATATATTTGTGAAACAAAAATAAGTGTAATATTATGTTTCTAATTCATTACGGCTCTTCAAACAAAAAAATATCAAGTACAGTTGGAATTAATATTTTTTTTTTGTTGTTACAGTAATTGTTATTTTTATTGTTCAACTGGTGTTCACTTACTTTTAATTCAATTTGTTTTAGATTTAGATTTTCTCTCAATATTAATACATTCATAATATATATCTTAATATATTCATAATTCTAGTAAAATATTCCTTTCATCCCATAAAATAAAATAATAATAATATATAAGTAACTAAGAATAAATTAATAATAATAAATCGGTATCCATTTATTTTGTCCTTAAGTTCACGATGCGCAAAGCAATCCCCACTCTGTCGCCGAGCGCTCAAGATCCGTGCCGGCGGTTATACTAACTACGTAATTGTTAAAACAAATACAAGCCGTAATGCCAATCGGATACTATATATCCGCCTATATTATACATTCCCATCACTGATACGCGTACTAAAATAAAGCGCGCGAGCGGCTCGACCAAGCCTCAGTGTGTCAAGGGCTGTATTTACTAACGCATATACGAACTTTTTGCTCGCCCTGTGAAATAATATCAACAAAGCTTTATAATTTAATTCCTTAGTCTAATTGTGATATTTAAAAAAATAAGTTCTACGTTTTATTTTTAATTATAAGGTAGGTGTTTATTTTGTGCCTTGTTTTGATTTTTAACTGCGTACATGCGATCGTAAGTTGTTTTTAAGATTAGTTGTGCTTATTTTGTTTTTTATTTGCTAATGTTAAAATGTAATTAATTATAATGACCAACTGTGATGTAATAAATTGTACGGCTTTTATTATTTTATTAGAGTTAATTTTATTATATAATTTTCCATAACTGTGCGATTGTCAAGTCTAAATTTAAACTTTATTATTAAATCTTAATTTGAAAATTGTTTACATACGATTATATATAAATCCAATAACTGCAACCATATACTCTTTTAATTATGCAAATAATTTATTGAACACGTAGGTACTAGGAAGACGTAATAACATAACTATTCAACAAAACCAAGAACATATAAATATTCATATTACCTTACAAATGCTTATGTACTTATACGTGTATGTATACTTAGTAAATAGTTGCAAATGAGTTGCATGATGCATTCTAATTATCCCGTGCATTTCACAGATAATATACAATTACCAGGATGCCGGAAGCGCAGAATAAAATTCAAGGTTAGTTTTGTTTTTCTAAATAAAGTTTTCCATAGCTTGTGTAACTGTTTTTACTTTTTATTAACAAGTTATAAAAATGGCCACCCTAATCGACGAAACTAGTTTTGTTTATTAGGGGACCAAGGACCTTGAAAAATTATGTCTGGTGTGAATTAAGTATTTGTTAATTTACTATTTGATTAAAAATATATATGTTTGCTTATGTAAAAATTGCTTAAATAAATGAGGTTTTAAAATGTGTAGCCCGTATTTAAAACCTCGTTAATATAATGTATAATTAATTTGAATATAAATATTTACAACCATTCATTCAAGGAATATTAGGTGTTTGGGTTTACATTAATTTTATTTATTCTGTTGCTTCAAATAATTTCTAAATAGGTCGAGGGCTATTACGAAATAGAGTCGATTAACGCACTTAATATAGAACAAGAACAAGCAAACACAATAATGTATTATTCGTTTGTTATTTCCAGTAAACTCATTTACTGGCAACGTGTAGATACAGTTAGTGTGTGTAGTTCTTAGGTTCGAATCCCGCGTCGCGCATATAATTGAGTATATTATGTTTTATGGTTTGAAAGATCTGTCATAGCTTCACATCCTATCACATCTTGTCTCGAAAATAAGATTGCCGAACTGTGGATACTTCTAGTGGCACTTTTGGCTACCTTTAGGGGAGTTTTGATTACTTGGCCACCACAGCCTAGTAGGAGAAAGTTAACATACCTTTGACATTCTTAAGGAGACATCTCAGATATAAAGCCCTCACATTTTTTCACTCTCAAAGTTACCAACACAAAATTATGTATATCTTATTTTAGTTCTGGAAAAGCGGAGACTCCTAATACAGACACTAATGCTTAAAAGGGGGCTCCAGCGACCAGTTATTTTAAACGAAAAGTATAACACAACATTTTTTTCGCAGATAACCCTAAAATACTATCAGGGCCGGTTCTAACGAACTCTCCGAATGCTGTGCTATCGAAGACCCTGTATAACCGGTACAATGATCTGCCGATTCCCGATGATAAGATCCTGGCCACATACATCTGGGTCGATGGGACCGGGGAACACGTGCGGTGTAAAGACAGGACGCTGAATTATATTCCTAAGTCGCCTAAAGGTAAGAGAAATCAAGGGTTGGTGAGATCTTTTTCACAGCAAAGCCGCCGACCTGCCTGCATATGTCGGCAGATTTTTGTTGGCGTCATAGGTCGGTGACTCCAGATAATAGGGAACATTTTTATGACAATATTGAAGTTCTGACAAGCAGTGCACATGCGTTGGCGAATTGTCATGACGTACGGGCGCTTATCGCCGACACGATTATTTTCTTATAGGTTTCCGGGTCGGCGGCTTTGGTGTGTAGTGGGCTTGAGGTGTCAGACCAAATGATTTTTAAAATTATATTAGGCAATAAGCCTATTGCGGTAAAAGACAAAAACTTTAGCATAGCTCCTAATTAAACACCTTGCTAATCCAGGGGGACGTCATGGGGATCATGACCCCTCCCCTGGGCTGGCTCCAGATTGACAGAATTTATTTACAATCTTGGTGATAAAATTTACAAGTACAGATAAATGTCCGTAAATAAAGTAAAAAGTGTGTGGGAGTGTTTACAAATCACGGCTGTAACAAACTTTAAATAATCATTATTACGAATCCTAGTATTGAAATCGTACCCAGTGTTGTGAAAATAACTATATGACACCCTCCTGGAAGTTGGATCCGCCCTTGATTGGGAACTTGTTTATGTTTCTCCTCTCAATCGTATTCTCGATTGTAGAGGAGGCCCGTGCCCTGCAGTGGGACGTATATGGGCTGATACACATACTGATAGGTCTTTAGAAATTCTTTGTTGCCTATTGTCCAGTGAAGTCAAATTCTTAAATTATTTCGATTTGACTAAAGAAGTTACGTATATAAATTCCATGTGTATGTGCGTGAGCTAATATTGATCGACCTATATACGGTCTGTAACTTGGAACACTTCACTTAAATATCAATTATCCATTTAGTGGTCTGTCTCTGCCATGACGATTCTAATAAACTAATTGGCAGACGATGCAGCTAGGAAGGTACTGATTAGTGTAATCATATGGTTAGTGTTACTTGAGCATCGTAAAATTGATATGTGATGTTGCAGGTGAGATTGATGACTAGCCTACTTGACGCTTTACTTGAGGGTGGTGAACAAGGCCCTTGGTATTTAGATTTTATTGATGTGTTTAACCGATACCTAGAATGATCTTATTAGTTTTTTAAAATTTTGCATAAGACCTTGAGATCAATAATAACCTTGCAACTAGAACAGTTACATAGGCACGAGACTTTAAAACTACAAATGATTTACGATTTCAAACACCCTTAAGTTCAAGTAGGTAAGTGACAAAAAAAGCGGCCCAAAGTCCCCGCAAGCAACAGATCTATCAGTCTACAAGAGTTCATAACTGCAGCCAACGTTGTAAAATAACATCCTATCGTGACTCCAGAAGATAACAACGAAACGATAATCTACCATTCACGTCAATGCATAACATAGGTTCATGTAATAGCTTCTAACGATAGGTCTGCAAAGGATGCGTCTAATTGAAAAAGTGTTGCGCATCGGAATGAACCGCGCGATAGCAACGTTTGCAGCGGATATTTGCAATTTTCCCGCCATATACTTCCTGCTGTCAAATTGACAGTTGAACAGACACCCCTATTGTCGCCTATTGTGGGCTTTAGACTGAAAATATTGCATTGGATTGTATTTGTACCTAGCGCCAACCATCAACCTATCACCGAGATAAATATTTGTGTGATCAACCGATATTTGTTTCGGGTCTTGGTGTTTGTGATACCTAAAAGTCTTTTGTAGTTCTTGATGCCCTCTATACAAGACTCGATCGTAGTGTGGGGTCAGGGGGGATACTCTCTAGAACGATACGAACTTCGAATGTTCGGACGCCGCATGTAAAACTTCGCTAATGTGACTAGATACTACACAAAATGTTGCAATTCTTTATCGTTGGTACGTCGTTACCACAGACTAAGTACCTACGGAGAAAATTATAAGTATAATAGAGAATATTATTGATTTTTAGAAATGGAAAACTTATATCTTACTCCGGACGTCGAAATACCGAACATTCGAAGTTCATATCGTTTTATAGAGTAGCCCCCCAGGACCATGTATGTGATTTTTGGGTGTATTTATTCATTAATTTTCTTGAATAAATGATTTTACAAAAAACTTAGGTTATTTCAATAACTGCCGGCTTGTAAATAATAGGTTAAATACATTGAAGCAAAATGCTATATTATTATTTAATGCAAGTTTAAAGTGCCATAGTCGCATTATTCGTTTTTAATTTACCGGTTACTCAGCGTCTCGTCTACCTCCTATTATGACTTTTTGCAAAGGTAATCAATCTTCATTTAAGTTTCTCAGGGCATAATTACAACATTTTTAATTTTGTTTTATTTTTTATTTAAGTAATTGGTTTTTCTCACGACATTGTGTTGCATGTAGAAATAATCAACACGACTATTTTAATTAATTTATTTAGGCGTAGGTACAATATGGAATTTTCCCTTCAAAACTTCAAACCAATCTACTCGTATAACACGACGGAACTAATAAAGTGCATCGCCTAGCTATGCAGACGTATATCGCCCTCCAATTTCTATTAATAGTGTGGAGGGGAATTTATACTGCTTCGCGACTAAATTGTTGCACCCAACTCGTAATTACAATTAATTCCCCATCTGATACTTTGCTGATTGCTTTGTGTTATACCTTTAGTTAAATTGCTTTATTTTATACGGTTCTGATGTTTTGAGAACTGGTAGAAATATATTTATTTAAAAACTAAGAATGGGCCCTACGGTACATTTTGAGATTAAAAATGATGACCGTGAAAATAGCGTTGAAATGAGTATTAAATTATTTAATAGGTTTTGTCTAAATGGTGATAAAAACATTATCTTCATTTTTATTAAGCTTTCTGTTTACTATTTATTAAGCAAGCATTTTCAAAATGGTTACAAGCGACGATTAATTTCAGTAACGCTCCACTAGAGATGTACTGGAGTGCGCACCACTTACGTCGGATCACTTTACGCGGTTTCCGCCCTGTCCATAATATTTATGTTTTGTGAAGTCATAAATAAGATTTAAAACCAAGGTTTTTGTCAGTCTATTGCGCTCATAACTATATGAATTTTCTTAAATGTGTTCTGCCTTTGTTCCAGACCTACCTATCTGGAATTTCGACGGCAGTTCGACAGGACAAGCAGACAGGACGAATTCCGATGTGTTCCTGAAACCGCAGGCCATATATAAGGATCCGTTCCGGCGCGGAAACCACATCCTAGTAATGTGCGACACTTACAAATCCAATATGGAACCTACAGGTTGGTGGGATTCTACAAAGTATTTATATACTATCTATATATCTTCAACTCCTCCTATTTGTTTTTCTTTCTGATTAATTTCGATGCGGGCTAAAGACAAGCTGGTGTCCTTAAGAGACTCGCCGAGTTCCGGAGCTCGGTGTCAATTCTTTGTGTGCTGTTGATCCTGACTGACAGAAGTTGCAATGGTGGGTGTGAAGGCGGGAAAGTCCCATACTATCTATATGCTATGACCACCCATTTCCTCCGTGCTTCTGTTCATTCCAGTCCATCTTAAGATTGTCTGGAAGAACAGCTGACAGCGATAAGAATGCCGTTTGCTACACGTATTTTATCGCTTCTGTATTAGTTTTAATTTTGATCTAGCCAATATTGTCAGCTCTTGATTGATGATTTTAAGATCAGCTGTTTGTCTGACGTCAAAGATAAACTCCAACACATACTTGATTCTCTATCAATATCCATCCACATCCTACTAATAGCTTCTCAAAATAACTTTATATCCTTCTATAATAGCAGACCTATTCAAGACTATCAATTCCATATTTTATTTCCGTCTGTGTTCTTACAGTAGAGGGAGTGAGTTTTAGTCGCTGTAAGGTGTGGTAATTGATAGTGTACAAGTCCATATTTCTTTTTGTGTCAGACACAAACCACCGCATCCGCTGCATGGAAGCACACGAGAAGTGCAAAGACCAGGAGCCGTGGTTCGGGATAGAACAGGAGTACATCCTGTTAGACTCAGACCTGCGCCCGTTCGGCTGGCCCCCGGGCGGCTACCCCCCTCCACAAGGACCCTACTACTGCGGTGTGGGGGCTAATAAGGTCTTCGCCAGGGATCTCGTTGAAGCTCACTATAAGTAAGTTTTTTTTTCATTTGAATTTCGTATCGTTTTTATAGAGAAACCAACAGAAACGGAGTACCAATTATTAAATTCTGGCACGTGTTCATGATCTACACTGACCACATCCCACTCTCTGATTTAAAACTATAAAGTAAATGTGAAAAACGTTTAACTCCTCGGCCATTTTGCAGAATGATGTGGCCCAGAAACTATAATTTTATGACCTGCTGCCTGACATAAACCCTTTCAAAAGTAGGGTAGAAAGTCTACCACGCTTAACAACATTCAACTATAACACCCAACAGTCACACATCATCATACATTATACTCCTGACCCCACACTAAGATCGAGTCTTGTCTCGTGGTAATCAGGAACTACGAGAGACTTCTCGCTCTCACCCCACCCAGATCCGAAAGAAATATTTGAGAACCACACAAATAATTCCCTCGGTACGGGGATCGAACCCGCGGCCTCTAGTTTCACAGGCGGCGACTAACCGACTGGGCCACGGAGGCTGACAAACTATAAAGCGAAAACAAAACGAGATCGCAATAAAAACAAACGATTACTCCGAATCAAACAAATGACGCAGAACTCGTGGAAATTATGTTAACAGCTCATTAGCATGTGAAGCTCGTTACCAAATTACGCAGATTTATCTTCTCTATTTACAAATGTGCGTTTATTCCTTGCTTCCGTAAACAGAGTATGTTTTTATTGTGTTTATATTTTTTTAGTGTGATCAACAAACAATAAATGTCAAGGTTTTCTATATTGTAAATTATTGCGTTGAGCGATAAGATTGCTCATATGTGAGTTGGTAGTTAATGTTAGAAATAGGTTAATATAATGCGTCATCAATTATAATAATTTAAGATAAGTTGCATATAATGATGATTGTTTGTGTGAACCCGTTGACTTTAGTATTTAAATTAATGTGCGATCGACAGTTATTTGTTTCGGGTGTGGGTTTAATGAGATCGACAAAAAACTCGTAAGTTCTGGTACCGATGGCATAAGATTTATATTTTGTTATTGTCGGGACTATATATTTGTATCTGTATCAGCCCATATATGTCCCACTGCAGGGCAAGGGTCTACTCTACAATCGAGAGTACGATTGAGAGTGTTTAGGCCATATAGTCCACCACGCTGGCCTAGTGCGGGTTGGCTTACTTTACATATGAAAGAAATTCATTCAATTTCGCTATAGAATACAAGGTTTTCACACGATAATTTCCTAGTTTTAAACTGAATTTTGATTAAATTTGATGTAAATAAAATGTGGATCACATTTATGTGATTGGATTGGATTATTACGCTATTTGTTTCTCTTGGTACAAAATCTATTTCTATTCCAGATGTTGTCTATACGCTGGCGTACCCATAACGGGAACCAACGCAGAAGCCATGCCTTCTCAATGGGAGTTCCAAGTCGGTCCCTCTGTGGGAGTGGCGGCTGGGGATGACCTCTGGGTCGCAAGGTTCATCCTCCACCGTTTAGCTGAGGAGTTCGGAGTAATAGTGACCTTCGACCCTAAGCCTGTAAAAGACTGGAACGGGTCGGGCGCCCATCACAACTTCTCCACCAAGAAGATGAGGGAACCTAATGGTATTATGTAAGTAGTTTTGTTTTTATTTATTTGTTTATATATTTAATTGCACACTAAATAATCTTAACAATTAAAGAATATACGACATAGCAGTACAAAAAACGGTCGTATCGCTCGAGGCAATCTCTTACCGATTATTTTTTTGTTTATTGCTGTGAATGGCGAGACGAGCATGCCGTTCGCCTGATGGTAAGCGATACGACCGCTCATGAACAGCAGCAAAACCAAACACCTTGAATTACAAAGCAATGCTTCACTGCGCTCGCCATCCTGAGACATAAGACGTTAAGTCTCAATATGTCCAATGGTTACTCTGGCTACAATGTCCTTTAATTCGGAACGCTGTTTTTCGGGACAGACATTGCGGTGGTACCTACCCATGCGGCTTCTCACATATAACACACTTACCACCAGTAACCCTTGATATTGTAGAGAGAGAGAGAGGGAATCAAGTAGTAATATAAAACTATTGTTTTGTAGTGAGATAGAGCGCGCTATCGAGAAGCTGTCCCGGGTGCACATGCGACACATCAAGGTGTACGACCCGCGCGGCGGCAAGGACAACGAGCGCCGTCTCACCGGCATGCACGAGACCGCCAGCATCAACGACTTCACTGCAGGTAACACACCACATCCTATAGCATCCATAGGAACAACGAACAGAGAGACGTCACAACTGACGGCCGATCTCTATAACCTATCTATCTCATAAGAGGTTAAAATAATAACCAATAGTACGTTGGTACAATTCTACGTTTCATTAAAGAGAGAAACTTAAACTTAACTTGCGGTCTCTGCTAGCGTAACTCACCCGGTACCATTCCGCAGTCATCCTATGCAGTTCGGAGACCTAGCTAGCCTAGCTCCCCTCTGGCCATAACAGGGCGACACGTACGCGTCCCCATTAGCCCTATTGGGGCGCTCGCCTCGGGATTACTTTTAGGTGAGGCTCACTCACAAAAAGAGAGCACCGCTTGCATTAATCTTCGGTCCCCGACCATTGCCATTCCCGACAATAACGGCCGGGTTTGTTAGGTCGTCCCCTACTATAGCGCAGAGAGCGCTGCGTTATTCTCCTCAGGCTGTATGAGATTGTTGAAACTAAATAAAAGTTTTCTTGCGCTAACAAAATTTATCTCGTCCATAGATTTTGTTACCCAAAAGGGTAAATCCCAAACCCAACTAACCTGTATAGCCCAATTTTATACAAGTATTACCCATTTTTATACTATTCCAGGTGTAGCCAGCCGCGGCAGCAGTATCCGGATACCGCGTATAGTGTCGGAGCAAAAATGCGGATACCTGGAGGACCGCCGCCCGGCATCGAACTGCGACCCCTACGCCGTCACCGACGCGCTCATGCGCACCTGTATACTCGACGAGTAATATCTTGTTAACTTCTCAGTCATTATAGAAATAAATTATTTTAATCACAAAAACTCTAATAAACAACAACTGGTCATTTTAGTACGGTATACGCTAGTTACAGCAGACTTTTGTTTAGCATAACACAATTTAGGAAGAGATATGAATAAAAAAATCAATTGGAAGTGGCGATAACATGACATTCAAAAAAAATGTTTATATAAGATTTTAATTTTTGTGTAATAAGAAACTTGTGTCAAGGCCTTCGTCATGTTTCATAAACAAAAAATATATTATACTACTTTATAATTGAGATAAATTAAAAAAATATAGTAGTAAGGATATAATAAGATTGAATATACTTCAATTGTTTTAGTTATAGTAGAAAAAGTGTATTTTATTTATTTTTTTGTAAGGTGTACTTTTTCGAATACTTGTATGTAAAATAAATCATTAATATATAACGATGTTTTATTAGTCCGTAATCAAATAATCCACTCACCACGAAGATTTACAAGCAAAATTAATTATGGCCTAAGTATATTCAGTTATTCTAAGATCCAAATCCTTTTAAATAAACTCTAAAATATAATGGCGTCCCGTGTCAATCAATGGGCGATCATTGACACTCTTATTTTATCCAAAAACGTCCAATAACCTTCTGTTGCTTCTATCCACGAACAAAGCAAGTAAAATGCTCCTGATGGTATTTTCAGAGCAATATAAATAAAGTATCAATCATGATTATCTGTAGACATAATTTTGCAGATCCGGAAACGGATATACACACATTACAACACATTCTGCCAAAATTTTCACAATCGCATTCAAACAAACTCAGGGTAGAATCTATTTACACGGTTCTGTTATATTAGTGTGAACGTGGGTAGCATTTTCTCCAAATATTTACATTAAATTAATTTATCAGGAGATCTCCTCGGTTTTCTGTCGCCCTAGTACTTTTTCTCTTAGGCAACACAATTTCGCAAATAAAATAAAATAAAGTTAAATAATGTTACTCAATATGCGGGTGAATTTGCACCGGAAAAGTACCAGGAGAGCATGAATATGAAAGAGATCTTCTCGTAAAATAATTCTGTCGAGACGGTAGATGAAAATATTTCTAATATTATAATGAATTAAGTGACGGTTGATAAAAAAATGTAAACAAATATCTACCCGCATTTGATTAAACAAACGAAAATGTTAACTGTCAGTTGCTCAGCTGTTTATGTTATTATAGTATTTATTTGCTACCCCAAAAATAAAAGACAGTAATAAAAATCACAATATTTATTTATAAATTCCTTTCATTACAATATGTGTTCGTAATTTGAGCTTAGATTTTCACAATACCGTAAAACAGTATCAAAATAGTTCAATTGCATTCTGTCATAAGAATGATCTGTACAACTTCGCTCGAATACATTTTGTGAACGAAGATTACTGCTACAACTTTATAGTTCTTCACCAAATTAGCTATTATACTTCTATTCTTATACAAAAAATCGTATTCAAACAGGAAAGCATATTTCATCTTTTTTGTTGGCAAGAATGAAAACAACACTAGTCAGTTTTTTATTGCCATGAATGCGAGACTAGCATGCCATTCGACTGATGGTAAGCGATACGACCGCTCATGAACAATAGCAAAACCAAACAACACCTTGAATTACAAAGCATTACATTCCACTGCGCTCGCCATCCGGAGACATAATATGTCAAGTCTCATAAGTCCAGTAGTTACTCTGGCTACAATGTCCAACTCGACTTGATTTTGTACCACTTTCTTCAACCCACAAAGTAAGGTTTGAGCTGGAACATAATCCATAAGTTCTCATGCATTCAATGTATCTCTGTCATTAATGCTGTCTAATTTTTTCTCTCAAGCATGGTACAATTCATTTTTGAATTGAATAAATCCCGGCAAACGCTGCATCGGACGTCCATCTACAGAACAATCCAATAAAACTTGCAAGATGTCGCTGGATGCAGGCCACTCAAAAGATCTCTTTTTAAAAAATTGAGGGACGCCAAAGTCCTCAGTGGACTTCTTATGTAAGACGACTCGTGATGTCATGAGTAGTAATCATTAGGAAACTAATGACATTATTTAATTCAAAACATCTGAATATACTTTGAAGTCCATTAAATATCAGGTCAGATTAGAGCGAACAACTTCATATGAGGTACATCGGGCACTACACCAGACAAATATGAAACGGCATAACACAATAATTCTTCATTCACAAACACATTCTCGCAAAACGGAAACCAACACTGCTTAGTTCTTATCCTATTGTCCACATTGCACACACCATAAAACCTTAACTATAATTGTCTATGTTTATTTGCTTCCTTTGCTGTCCTTATCATCTGGGATATCCTCTAGGAGTTTGTTGAGGTCTATGCCATCGAACTTCGGGTTCTGCGCGTTAGAAGCGTGCGCTAGGAACAGTTCTTTGAGGAATTGCAGCTCCTTAGTCAATGTTTTCACCTTTTCTTCGAGCATCTGGTTCTCTGCTTTCAGTTTGCTGACACGAGTGAATGTTTCTTGTGTTCGCTGCTTTGACTTGAATCTGCTTTTTTTCACTGCCTGTGAACCAAAAAGTAAATTTTTAGTAATCAATAACTAGTACTAATATTGGCATTAGGTTGTTTTGCCTGTAATTTTTGTGGAGGTTGGCAAACCTACTAAAAACCATTTTCAAATACATTTTCTTTTTATTTCATATTGATTATTAGTCCACCACGCTGGCCTAGTGCGGGTTGGCGGACTTATATACCATAAAAATTCTTATAAACCGCTATGGTATGCAGGTTTCCTCACGATGTTTTTCTTCACCGTTTTAGTGCGTGGTGATTGACTATCAATACACACATGACTCCGAAAAGTCAGAGGTGTGCCCTGGGATTTGAACCTGCGACCACCGTGAACATGTTGGCAGCCGCGTCTGGTCCATTTACCAACAGGTTACATTAGACCTTACTACTAGTCAGCCACACTAGACAATTAGTATTGTGATATTTCTTCTATTACAGATAAAATTATTTATATACCTCATTATTTCTGTCCCTCCTCCGCCTATAGTCGTCGTCCTCGTCATCAGCGTCGCTCACCCCACGTCTCCCGCGTTTAACAGGAGGCATGTCGTACAAGCTCTCTTCCAATATCATCAAAATGTTTTAGCACACAGACATGCACGAGCAAGTCCCAATTATAAATGTAGGTGGTTCTGGAACAAAAGACACAAATAATTAGTCATTAGTCACATACATAGTCTTGACCCCACAATAAGATCGATCTTCAAGTCTTGTGTTGTGGGAACCAGAAACCAAGAGAGACTTTTCGGTCTCGCAAACACCCAGACCTGAAACAAATACCTGTGGATCACACAAACATTTGTCTCGGTGCGAGGATTGAACCTGCAGCCTCACGTTTCACAGTCGCCTTCCAACCAACTGTGCCACGGATACTGTATAAATAAATAGGGTGACACTGGTATGCAGTTTGTCTAATGTAAAATAGATTATTTTCTTGTGAGTGCAATTTGTGAGAGCTGAGTAAATAATATAATTCCTATCATTATAGCAAAGACAGAAATAATATTTCATTATACTTATGCATCTCTCCTTCTACTAAACTGTTTGATCTGTGTATTAAGGGAGTTTTAAATAATAATCAATATCTGCATCAGCTCATAAATGTCTGGGACTGTCTACAATGAAGAATATGATTAAGAGGGATTAGGCCATTTATTTATTTATATATCCTTTATTGAACACAACATACATCAATAATAAAATAAAAACTTAAGATTTGTTTAAATAAGTGTTTGAATGAATGTTTAGATAAAAATAAATATTTGCAAACATATTACATGATTAAATTTATATCTATAGAGAGTTGATACAACATAATAATGTTTTCCTCAAACAGCTATAAAGTAAACTTTTCCTTAACTAAGATCTTGTAAACACTAGTTTTATAAGGAAAATGGAACAGAAACAAAACTGGTCCAGAAATAATGTTCTAAACTATATTGTTGTGGTAATTTCTACAGACTTTTCGGAGCCATGTGTTTATTGATAGTCAATCACCACGCACTAAAACGGTGAAGGAAAACATCGTGAGGAAACCTGCATACTATAGCGGTTCATAAGAATTTCTATGGTATGTAAGTCCACCAACCCGCACTAGGCCAGCGTGGTGGACTATATGGCCTAACCACTCTCAATCATACTTTCGATTGTAGAGTAGGCCCGTGCCCTGCAATGGGACGTATATGGGCTGATACAGATACAGAATTTCTACAGAAATATTTTAATATTTGTACATACATAAGCTTATCAAAATAAACGGGCAAGCAGAAGGTGCCAGTATTACTATGCTGAGTTTACCAAACATGTTTAAAGTGGTAAAACTACAATAATTGTACTATGAGGATTGTGTTTTAAGGGAAAATAATCTTAACAGCTCGCACATGCAGCCACTTTGCAGATTGGCAACTTAGATTACTATTAATAATACTTTTGAGTGATAAAAATTGCTATGTGGAAACAAAACTAAAGGCAATGATTTAAAGAATAAAAAAGGGCATTATATCATCAGCAATCATAAAACTAATATTGTTAAATTAGGTCATGGTAAATTTAAGAGTTCTCTATATACATATTTGAATGGAAAAATATGCTATGTCAAATAAACTAATAATCATTAAACATATTGTCAATAATTGCAAAGTTTTGCAAAAGAAAATAGTTAATTTCATCCATCTTGCATAATATTATCTTCGTATTAACTTAAAAGTGATATTTATTTCGCAAGATTTTGTTAGTGTCAACAGGGCATTGAACTTGCACCAAATTTTTTGACACTGTTTATTAGTTCAAGTACTAAGTAGGCATGTTATATTCATATTATAGGCATAGTTCTCAAGAAATTTACAGTTTATATTTACTTACCAATAGAATGAGATCAACAAAACACTTTTTATCCCACTATATTTCGTTTGTAAACAATTAACTGAATTACAAAAAGGGAAACTCAAAAAAACTTATAAAATGAATATGAATCAGTAATCTATAATTACGGATGATTGTCACCGAATATTTTTATTTAGACTTTACGAGATGAATGATCGCGATAAACTAAGCGGGAAAGTCACTTCTGAGCCCACTCGCTACAAGACCACGCAACAACAACCAAGTATTGTGATATTCACTCATAACAACGAAATTATGACGCAATTTTTATTTCCACTCTGTCATATTCTGATGTAATAACTTTCTAGGATACTTACCAAAGGTGAAAATAGCTTTCTCAGCACAAAATAGACATTTGGAATTTAATCACTTTAATTAATTCACAGTTTATAAAAATAAACACAAAGTAAAACAGGGCTATTACATCAAAACAACTTTGACATTGACAATCTCATTGACGTCACTCGTGGCATGAATGTTGCGTTCGGAAATAATGAACGGGAACTAAATTGCTTTATGTTTCAGTTAGCGATTTTAATAACACAATGTTATCGTCACCGATGACGCGAGGTAATATCATGGGTATTATAATATAAAATAGTTGCGTAACAGCATTTGCTCCTATGTTATACGCTTTCTTCGCTTCAAATGTCCTCAAATTAGACACTGGTAGTCACTTCATTTTAGACACTGAGTGGTTTGTACGAAAAGCGCTACCGCATCTTTTTTCTTTAGTTTAAACATGTAATCTGTAGGTATTGTGGTTTACTGGTCTGTAGTAAGTATTTCCGAGCGATGCGGACGCTGAGATCGTATTTTGCCCCCTTAGCCAAGTTACAAGCGTTTCCGATCTATAATCGTTCACGCCTTGACGTAAGCGATAACGTTTCATTTGCGCTAATCAAATTGCATCATGGATAGCATTTGTATGGGAGTTAGCCAATGGCGTTGTACAACGTAAAAACGTCATCGCTAACGTGGCGTACGTTAATGATTGTAGAAAAAGAATAGATTGGAAGCGCTTGTAACTTGGCCAACGGGGCTGATTTTATATACAGCGGAATTATTGGTAAAGGCGACACAGGCAAACAGCCACTACCAAAAAATTGATCACTATTTTCTTAAAAAGTGTAGTGCGTGTAGTGGCGGCAAAAGTAGCTCACATATCAAAGATTTATAAAGCTTTATTTAAATCATGAAAATATACTAGTAAGCATTATTAAAATACGAATGTAATAGATTTTTGTCGTTTTAAAACGATTTCTCAAGGATTTCAAATATCGAACTTGTGTAACATAAGTAATGTTAAATTTTATTTTTAGTTAACATATTAAGTTAATACTAAATATAAGCCTCGAAATATTATAGCTACTTACTTACACTTTGGTAGGTACGCTCAAAAAAGTTGAAGTTGTTCCTTCCTGGCATGGAACTTCATTTAACACAATAAAGTACCGGATCATAACTATAATTTAAATATCGGGAAAGGGATTATGGATAAATAAAACAATATTATCATCAGACCACAATATAATTCCTCCGTCACGATAAACTTCTAACAATGTACGTAAATCTTATTTACACAATAAATGAAAGCATCGAATGCTAAAACCTCTAATACTGTTACACTAATCGTCTTACATCGCCCTACGTGTGTCAGATTAAACGATACATCCATTAAAAATTTAAAAACGGTACACGCTCCATTATTACAAGGTACAGTAACTCTTAGCTATTGGATAATAGAAATAAAAACAGGAGTGTAACTTAATCTGGCTGTAAGAAAAAAAAAAACAAGAATTAAACTGTGTTGTATAATCGATTACTCAATAATTCTACATATTGATAGATCGTTAATCTAATGCCACATCCACACCATTGACCAATTTCAATTTATGTTTGAAACAGTTGAATCTAGAATATTTGATGATGATGTGGATATTGCATCATATTATTTTGCTATGATGTTACCGACTCCTGTCTAAACTCAATCAATATAAAACACACACAATTTTAAAATGAAACACATTCCGACTTAATATTCATTAAGTTACATAAAAATATACTTAATCATTTAGACCATTTTCATCACTTTATAGCATCAACATTTTCCACAATTAAAATAAATGCAAAAGAGAAAACCATTTCAGTAAATACATTTTCTACCATATCACAGAATTTCTAATCAAAGTGAGAAATAAACGACAGTCTTTTAGAACAAGAAATATGTATACCAATTAAAAGAATCAATAAATATGAAAGAGATATTATAAAGAATTTAGTAGGCCTATTCCACAACCTAAAAGTTCATTTAGACTCTTTGTAAAAGAATTAGAAAACAATTTATATTTTACATGGTAAATGCATGTTTTTGTCAGTCAGAATGATTGTTAGAATATTGGTAAATGCATAGAAACAGAATTTTTAAAAAAGATTTAAAGTTTACGAAACTTAAGGCTTTAAGTTTACAATTTCCTTTGCCTATTTTAATAGCATAACTTTAAAAGTAAAACAGTGTAACTTTATAAAATGTATGAACACTTTGAAAAGCTGAAACGATTTAACTATCATTATGAGAACTATGCTAACAACTGTTCCTATTCTAACAATACCTGAGATTAATCTTGACTGTTATTTACACTTTATGAATAAATTGTTGCGTATCGGAATTATGGTTAAACATTATGCATATCGACACAAAATATATTATTTCGTTTTATTTATATTGTCTTTAAGTATTCGTATCAATGTACTTTAAAAGTCACGCCATTTTAATTCCTTATTATTGACCATTGTATTTTTCCGAAGGCGACAAATATTAGGTAGAAAAAAAATAGTGCTTTACTTGAAAAAAGTTAATATTATAATCTGTATCAGCCCATATACGTCCCACTGCTGGGCACGGGCCTACTCTACAATCGGCAGTACGATTGAGAGTGGTTAGGCCATATAGTCCACCACGCTGGCCTAGCGCAGGTTGGCAATAATAATATTATAATGCCAATGAATAAAGTAATTAAATATAAATCGTAATGTAATACATAAACTATAAATCGATTCGATAATGAAATCGAAAACAAAATATCGTTGGTAAAATATATTAGATACTTAAAAAATCTGACATTAGAGTACATCCAGGTTAGTTCATAGAAAATAATTCCAATATAAATTAAAACACATTTATCGACTTCGGAAAACCCAAATTCTAGTGCTCAATTCCATGTTACTCAATATTATAAAACTCTGCATTCTTTGATTCCGTCAATACAACCGCGTGGTATCAAATAACCATTATCTGCACATCAACATTATATTTGGCACAACATAAACTATATCATCTAAAATTGATCCATTTGTGCTCCCGAATCACAATGACACATGTTAGACCTTAAAAACTATAATAACTATAATATAAATAATTTTAGAGATAAATACACACTTGAAAATATTTTAGCGGTATAAATAATAATGACAAATCCGTAACAGGAACATTTCTTTTATATATATTTTTATCATGGCGGTTTCTGCTGGTTATTATTTAAAGATATGTTTAGTATCGAATTTGATCGATCAACTATATATTTTTATGAATCCAATGGTGGTTGGTAACACTGATGTTCTAATGAAAAAGTAATGCTGGTATCCTTTAGCGGTTATAAGTTTTTAACCACCGGAGGAAAGTGCAATAGCCTTTTAAAATTGACTACTCATTTGAGAAAGGTAAGACGACCATAATGCCCTATCGGCGACTTACCAGATGTGCTCAGATTTGGTTTGTTGCACTTAAACAAATAAAAAACAGTATATTGCTTCAAATTAGTTACAAAGGATAAAACAATGAAGAATGACCTGTAGTGCAATAGGAAATGACTCAGCTTATGGTAATCGGAAACTTTTTATTAGAAAGCTTCATAATAATGATAGAACTCATTAACTTTTTTTAAATAAAGCGTATAATATGGTGAATGCCTCCGCTGTTACTTTGAGACGAATCTAGGCTGTGTTAAGACGTCTTAACACGTCCAAATTTTTCAAATAAGTCTCGCACAAGCGTCTACAAATAATTAAATCAATGTTCTAAAACATAGGGATACAACAATACATAAATAATATACATGTTTTTTTTTAAGTTTTTTAGAGCGAAATTGTTCGCATTAAACATTTTATAAATGATCAAACAGTTTAAATACTAACATGATTTTTAATTTATTTAAAATCAATATAGAAACACAACAATGAACAATTTTAACTTTTAATATCGATATTACTTTGGTTAATAAATATTTTTTTAAATAACTCAATAACCAGTAGAAACCCCAAGTGTCACTATAATAATATTTTTTATCGATTCCAAAATAATTTTGTTCGCTCTAAATCTAAGCTCGCGAATTGTACATTGTTTTTGAGACAAAAATACCTTATCACTTATCGTATTTCAAATTTTAAAAACTCGCGTCTCACGTCTTATGGTCGAAAATATCTTAATATTATAAAACTAAGATACATCTCACAATTGAATGAGCGAAATCCTTATTTAAACAAAGCAGTATTTTTATAATGTAAATCATGACAATTGCCAGTTCTTTTCTCTTAAAGACGTTTTAACACGTCGGCTGTTGACAGTTTAAAGCAACCGGTAAAAAAACGTCCTCATATAAACGTTTTGTGATTGCTCAATTTCAGAAATGATAACCTCTAAATAGTATTCGAAAAACAAAAAAAGTAGGCCCTAAATACCCGAGAAAGCACGTTAAATAGTTTTAAAAGTTAATTTTGGTTTCATTATATTACGTTTAACAATAGAATCGTATAGACTAATGAACTGTCTCTTACGGTACCTAGCAGTCGTCGGCGAGGACGCGCCGTTTACCATATTATTATCATCGCGAAGACGTTCAGTAATTTTTGAATATTATTATTTTTATATATTCACTTAGGCTGGCACGAGTATGTACCAAAATACAACGCCTGAATGCTCGTCTCGTTTCATTGATGCGTTTTTAAATTTGACCTTGCTTTAATTAATGCTAAGGTCATAAGAAGTTATGACCTTAGCATTATGACTTATTATGACTTGATTAATAAAAAGTCATTCCACAGTCTAATGGCAGCTTACATTAGATACAAATAATGAGCAAGTAATTATCTTTGTAGTAATTTCATTTCTTTAGAATATTTTACACCATTTTTTATTGTGAAATGCACAATGGTGATGACGTCGACTTTGTCTTTTTACATTAAACTTATTATTTAGTTAGTACATACCGCGTGCCACCTGTTATATCCTTACCTACCTAGCTTAGTATAAGAATTTAGAAACAGTGATCTAACAGTTTTAACTACTGAGATTTACTGAGCAAAATTTTGGTTCTCTCTTCATCCCATTAAATATATAAATGGTAAGGTATACTCGCAACACTATGCACTTAATTTTTCCTATATTTAATTAAAATATTTCAAAAGGAAACATGTATAGAAAAGAAAAAATTGTGTACGGTAACACTTCACAATGAATTAGATTAGTTTCTTATATGCAGAGATACACACACTATTAACAATAAATTTGGAATTTCGCAAAAAATATTAAAAATACTATCAAGGTTAATTTCTCATTGTTTCATTCAAAACGGTTTATTCCCATTATCTAAAAAAGCAATTAGTTAGGCCGAATCCCAGGCCTTGCGCGACATACCTTACCATTTACGATTCAATGACCACGTATAGAAAATATGATTCCTATAATCTGTTTTAGAGCCTCTATTCCGTAACATTTTAATGTCGCAGAGATTTGTGGAAGTAGTAGGAATTAAGAAATCGAGGTATGTATTGTTGACTTTTATGTCTTTCTAAGCATTCAGTTAGCCTGTTAGAGATGGAATAATAATTATTAGTTTTCTTCTCATTGAAGATAGATTACTAATGAATAATCTATACATCATTTGTTTATTTAGTTTTGCTAGTTTTGTTGGACAGTTATACTGTAATAAAAACACTCTATTTGTCAGAATAAAATCAGACTTTGTCGCATTAGAATACAGATCATTTTCGACTAATTTATTATTTTAATTTTGGCTTCATTGGATAAAAAATTGTGTAATATGGAGTCAAGACGATTGATAGTATATTTTTCAAAAGGCTTCAACATAGCTTTTTACTTGACTATCAACAAATTATGTATTTCGCGCGTTTTTTTGTCTTAGCTTTTCTTATTACGAATTGTCCCATCTCTAACCCATCTTTTTTAGTTTTCCGATTGATTTTCTACCAAGCATATTGTCTGTCAAATGCTACACTCGTGTAACTGTCAACTTTCTACCCATAACTAACGAAATACGAATTATCAATAAGAGTATTGTTTAAAGTTAAATCCCTCTGATAACGCGGTCGTTATAGAGATACCGCGGTTAATGAGACCTGGGTAGTATATCTTATAGTTAAAAAGAGATTGCGGTTTTGGCAGAAATAAAAACATAATTTCCGTATATCTGAAGTTAAGTTAAATTGCATGAAAATAAATATGAAATGACAGCAAGAACATATTCGAAATCATAGCCATGACAATTTAAGAACAAATTATGGACAAAGTGACGTGTAAAAAAATCCAAAAACATATCAAATTCGCGCGTAAATGCCACGCACGGTGATCATATAAGGTATTCCTGCGTTTTTAGCGAACAAAAAGTAAAATACCCGCATGCGTACGGCCTATATCTGACCGCGTTATACAGGGTGTTGTACCCTCGCATGTGCGTTTGACTCCTGCTGGAACTCCTAATCTCATACTGCCGTGGTAATCGAAGGGGGAGTAAGTTGAAGGCATACATTTTTTAAATTACTGATTTGGGATATACGTTAAGCTTTCCTCCTATCTATGTTTTTTTTAATCGATATAAATTAAAAAGGCATTGTCAGAAATTAGAAATCACAAATTATAAAATGTGAATACAATCATAAAGTGTAATTTTAACATATAGCGTCCAAAAAACGAAAAAAATTTTTAATGTTCTCAAAAATTTTTTCTATGTATTCCGTATATCGATGATGTACATTCCAAATCAGTAAAAAAACTGCCCATTGGGTTACTACCCTCACTACCCGGTAGTATGGTCCGGGTGCGGCGAGTCCGGCGGGCTCGGCGAGTGCGGCGAGTGCGGGTGCAGTCACTGCGGCTGCAGCTGCGTCTTGCGGCACTGGCACAGCCACTTGATGATGCGAGCATTGCGCTCCACCACGCTGGGAGGCTCTGTGTTGCGGTAAATCTGTTTTTGCACCCCTGGGCCTTGCACCTGCAATTATACAACATATTTTATTGCAGTATATACTGTCCGAGACACGTCGACATGACAATTTTCTAGTGATGTGGTATCATGGTCCAAATAGTTTATATCGATATATTTTTTGCTAATAATATAATCAAGTTTATTATTTGCAATATGACAAAATATTTTATCTACAATTTGTAACTAATCGATGGAAGATATATGATAAAGAACAATTGTTAGGTTTTAATCAAAATATGTTTACAAAAGTACTGGCAATCGCTGAATCGATTGACATATGAAAAGGATTGATTTTGGAATGACACTCTTGGTTACGGATTTGGAAAAATGGGTTGCATAATTGTAATTGAAGAGATTTAGTTCTCCATTTAAGATAATTTATATTATGATATTAAGATTATATCTGAAGAAGTATGAATAAGTTCCACTCAATGTGATAAACTGGATTTTATAGTAAATATGTAAATAAAGAGAAAAGTGTAAGTATCGAATGGGTTTTATTATTTGTAGTCGATAGAATAGGTCCCTGCCCAGGGTGTGTAGTCTTACATTTCAGAAGTGGGAATAAAAGCTCACGTGCAAGTCGTATGATGCTACATTAGAATTTACCCACTGAAGGAATATTTATTGTTCAATATGACAGCATGATTTCAAATTTTTAGTGTCAAATTTTCATATTTTTATTTCTTATTTTTATTTTCAATTTTGTCACCATAGGGTGAAGTAGTAAGTACAGGATAGAAATCAATCCTTTTGGATGGAGTTTCAGGAAATGCCGCTTGACTCGGATAAATATCTTCGACGCCCTTTTGCTGACATCTGACAGAGGTGGCACGGAAGTAAGAATTGGAAAACGAGGCAGCCGTAGCCAAAGCTACTACGATGGGAGTAGCGATCTTAATCCCCGCATCATAAGTGGCACCCACCCTGAACAAGATGATGATCGTCAAAATCGTGAATGTGAAAATCGTTACAGTCGAGAGTTACACAGTAGGGAAAAGAATCTATGGGAACATGAACTCAATAGGCAGCGGAGGTAACTTCACATCCTCAAGGAGGACATTATCAGGAAACGTAATCAACATCTTCAACGAGGTGATAAGGACGATAATGTAAACGATGTAATATAATGTCACATAGCCCTTATTTGAAGTTTAAAGATGTTTTTAAAATCATTAGAATCTTAGAAATCCCAACCAGTCACAGCAGTAACTAGAAACAATAGTTTTGTTAGTCATCAAAATATTTTGTCTGATTTTGATCCGTCATTTAAAATCAAAGAACCGACTTTTGCCGATTAAGAAGGTAAATAAGTGTGCCGCTGTCTATGGTTAGGACGAATGTACAATTGTGCACTATAAGTACTATATAAAAACTTCAGGGATTGGCTAAAGTTTTCAAGAGTCAAAATTCCATCTTGTTTACTTGGATGAATAGCAGGAAAATCTTTTCAGTGTTTTTTTTTTCATGTAAACAGAATTATGGACAATCCCTGGAGGATATGCTCCATAGACGATGTAAATTGGATGAACCACTAGAGATATATTATTACGAAAACTTAGCCTTATTGTAGCAATGCGACCTTAGCGATTAACGTGCTGTAGATTGTTTGATTCATGGTTTAAATGATAAAACTATTAAGTCTAGCGCTAATGCTCTTCGATGTACTGAGTCTGAAGAGCTGCTACAGTTCCTTATGAGTTGTAGCAATACTCTGAATAGAATAAACTTTGAACGTAAAGAAGGCAGTTATAACAACATTCGCAGAAAGTAATCAAACCAAGTTTACACGGAGCAAAAATGTTTGCTACAATTGTAGAGATAAAGGACATACTTATTCAAAATGTTTAAAGCCCTTGTTGCGGTGTGCAAAGTGTAATCTTGTAGGACATAAGACTGAGAGTCGTATATTTAAAAATAATACTCAAAAGAGTTAGGTCACTAATCTGATTCTAATTTAAAGAATATACAAATATTGAGCTCTAGTTTGAATTCCAAATATATTAAAAGATGCTCAATAAATGGGATATCTATGAATTGTTTTGTTGATTTTGGTAGTGATGTGACATTGATAACTTTAGCTGCTTCTAAAATGTTTGGTTTACACCCTGAAGAAACATCGTTAGGTTTGAGGGGTTTCGGCAATGTAGTTGTGAAATCTTTGGGTATAGTTAACATTAATTTAAACATTGACGGTCTTGAAGCACGAGTTCTGTGTCAGGTCGTTGAGGATGCGTTTTTAGATCTTAGACTCTTAGTTGGCCAGTCTTTTAAAGAACAGTCAAATATATTGGTTTATAAAACTGCAGATGAAAAGTTTTATGACATAAATAAAAGCATTGTTTCAAACAGAGTTTGTCAAAGGGATGAGATTAACATACCTGTTACAATACTTGCTGATATAGAAATTTTTGGCCCTATTACTGTCAAAATTTGGTTTAAACTCGCCTTAAGACAGAAACACCCTTTTGGATAACAAGTTTATCGTTTTACCTAATTAAAATTTTGTAATTGTTGGAGGAGTTTATTATGTTAAGGATAGTTTACTGTATGTAGATATTTATCCAATGGCGGACGTTGTTTTATTACGAAAAGGAATGACAGTAGTACGAGGTACTATAGTACGAATGGTCAATCGAATCGTAACGTCAATTGTTGATTTGTCTGTCGCAAATTATGCTAAGATTGATGAGAACCAGGTTTTTATAGGAAGAAAAACGTGAGTGCGTCTCAAAAACAATCTTTATTCAATGTATTACGAACTTATGAACATTATTTTGATATAACTTTGAAAGGTCTGGGCCATACCCAAATTGCAGAAATGGATATAGAATTAAACAGTCATAAACCTGTTGGTTACCGCCCATATAGATTGTCACACAAGGAAAGGGAACAGGTTAGGGATATGGTCAGCGAAATGTTAGATGCAGGAATCATTAGAGAGTCTGTTTCGGAATATGCATGTCCAATAATATTAGTTCGCAAGAAAGACGTCTAAGAATGTGTGTCAATTATTGCATGCTTAATTCTATAACGGTCAAAGAGCGTTACCCTATGCCAATTATCGAAGATGAGATTGCACGTATGTCAGGCCAAGCCTATTTTATTACTTTAGATTTAACATCCGGCTATTATCAAGTTCCGATTATTGAAAATTTAAAATCATTTACTTCTTTTGTCACTTTAGATGGTCAATATGAATTTAATCGTATGCCTTTTGGACTAGCAAACGCCCCGGCCGTATTCTAACGGATAATTTACAAGGTTTTAGGCTCATCTCAGTTTACTGAAGCTACAGCTTATATTGATGTTATTTTGATTTACGGAAAAAAGTATCGACCAATGTTTAGAAAGACTTGAAAAATTTTTGAAATTAATAGAACAAGCGAATTTAACTCATCCAAATGCTAATGTGTCATTGATTTTTCCTCGCCCTAGTAACCAAAATTCAGTACGACAGTTTTGAGGGTTAGTTGGATATTCTAGAAAATTCATAAAGGGCTTTGCAACTTTATCCTCTCCTTTAAATAAACTTTAAAAAAAGAATGCCACTTGGGAATGGACAACATATCAGGAATAGTCGTTTTTAGATTTCAAGAATATGCTTGTAGATAGACTTATTTTAGCAATTTATAATCCGGATACTCAAACCGAGTTACACACCGATGCTAGTAAGATTGGTGCTGGGGGAATATTATTTCAAAGGCTCTACGATAGTGATGCTTTTCGGCCAGTTGGTTATTAGAGTCGGCAAACGTTACCCGAGGAGAAAATTTTTCACGCCTATGAGTTAGAGACACTCGCAGTGATATGTTCTTTTTAAAAAAGAGTTAGAGTATACCTACTAGGCCGCGACTTTAAAATCGTTATCGATTGTAGTGTTTTGCGATCAACGTTTGTCAAATGCGATCTTATTCCTCGCATAGCAAGGTGGTGGCTATTAATTCAAGAGTTTAATTGCACCGTAGAATTTCGAACAGCAACTAAAATGACTCACGTAGATGCTTTGTCTCGCAACCCAGTATGCGAAGTCTAAAGCTCTTTAGAATATTTTCCCTCAGTAATGTCTATAAATAGTGAGAATTGGTTGACTACTTTGTAGCTTCGAGATTCTAAATTACGTAGAATTCGTGACATTTTAATCAGTAATCTCGATTCTGACGGCTTAAAGCATATAAAGGACAGTTATTGTATTCAAAACGAAAATTTGTATCGGTATTTAAACGGTGACAAAACTAAGTTACGTTGGGTGGTCCCTAAAGGGGCAAAGTGGCAAATATTACGTAAACATTATGATGAAATAGGACATTTTGGTTTTGAAAAGACTCTGGATCGAATAAGAGGTGTTTATTGGTTTCCAAAAATATGCCGTTTCGTTAAAAAAATATGTTGAGGCGTGTATATAGTGTGTATATTCTAAAAAGAAAACGGTAAATGAAGGTTTTCCCACTCTCCACATCAGTCCACAAGGTCTAAACGAGGAAATTCTTAAATTTCGGTAGACGCTTTTACAAAATTTGTGTGGATCAAGTCAGTTCGGAATACGAAATCTCAAAATTCTGTAAAAGTTTTGGAAGATATAGTTTATACTTTTCGTAATCCCGATCGTATTGTTTCTGATCTTGGTACGTCTTTTACGTCATTATTAAGAAATTTTGTTTGGATAAAGGCATCAAGCACATTTTTAATGCCGTTGTTTGTCCTAGGGCAAATGGTCATGTCGAATGGTACAACCGCACTATTCTTAGTTCGTTGACAGCTCAGAATCTGAATGACAATGATAAAGAATGGGATAATAAAGTAGGAATTATACAATGGGGTTTACATAATACAAATCCAAAAACAACAGATGAAACCCTCTTGAAAGTATTGTTTGGTTTTCCTATGAAATTTGAAATAGATCCCCGGCTGAATGAAATTGTAACGGAGACACGAGATAAGACTGATCTTGCTACAATTAGGGAATCTGTTAAAGATAATATTGATTATGAACAGAGTATACAGAAGGAGCGCTACGATAAATGTAGACGTCCTTTCCAAATTTATAGTGAGGGAGATTTAGTAAAAATCATCAGAAGTCAATTCAACAATGACGGTAAAAGTAAGAAACTTTTATCATCTTACGTAGGTCTGTATAAGGTAGTAAGAGTTTTAGATAATGATCGCTATAAAATTTCGGCCATACGCCGAAACAAACACAAATCAACAGTTGTGGCTGACGGAATGTCGCCTTGGATTCATGTGGCTTCCTTAGAACTAAATGTTGATGATAGCGATAGTGATGGAGAAAATGATAATAAGGAATCTAATGGAAATTAATTGCTAATTAAATTGGAATGGTATATTTATTATTAAATTGAAGTGAGAACTATGGAGTTACAGAGATTGGTATGTTAGATGTGTCAGATCACACCATCAGTACAGTATTAATAACACTTAGTGAGAAGTTTACACGAGGTACACAAGGCTTATTAATATAATAATATATGTTGTCTCTGATGTTGGCGATAACAGAGATACACAACTGATGTATTTGTAAGTCTTAGTGAGAAGTGTGAATGAGGTACACAAGGTTATTTGCAAAGTTGATAGCAGTTGTACTAATAACACTTAGTGAGAAGTTTACACGAGATACGCAAGGCTTATTAATATAATTGATGTTTTCTCTGATGTTGGCGATTGCAGAGATACAACACTGATGTATTTGTAAGTCTTAGTGAGAAGTGTGAATGAGGTACACAAGGTTATTAGAAAAGTTGATAGCAGTTGTACTGATTACTCTTAGTGAGAAGTTTGCACGAGGTACGCAAGGCTTATTAATATAATTGTTGTTGTTTGCGCTACTGTCGTTAGCATAGATACACAAGTTATGTATTTCTAAGTTTTAGCGGGAAGTGTAAACGAGGTACACAAGGTTAATCAGCATTATTGATATGGAGCTAGGTACGGATTATAAAAAATGATGATTATAGCTCGTAACCGATATTCTCAAATTATGTATTGATGAGTTTTATTGTAAATGTTATACGAGGTACACTAGGTTCATTAATATAATGGATGTTGTCTGCGCTATTAGCGTTAGCAAAGATAGAAAACTTATGTATTTGTTAGTCATAGTGAAAATTGAAATGAGGTACGCGAATGCATAAGGAATCACGTGACCATATTAAATAATTGTATATATTTGTATTGTCAAAGAAATAATATATACTTTTGTCTTTTTCATGAATGTCAAAGCAAGAAGGCAGAGTTCATTTTTTTTTTCTTTTGTTTATGTGCATTAGGACCCATGATTAGGACATGCACATGGTCAAGATAGACGAGTGTTAGGTTTGAATCTCAACATATGTATATGTGTTTTTATTTTTATTTTTATTTATGTGCATAGGGACATGCACATGGTCAGGATGGACGAGTGTTAGGTTTTAAATTTCAACATATTAGAGTGTATGTTTTTATTTTTTTTGTTTATGTGCATGGGGACATGCACATGGTCAGGATGGACGAGTGTTAGGTTTTAATCAAAATATGTTTACAAAAGTACTGGCAATCGCTGAATCGATTGACATATGAAAAGGATTGTTTTTGGAATGACACTCTTGGTTACGGATTTGGAAAAATGGGTTGCATAATTGTAATTGAAGAGATTTAGTTCTCCATTTAAGATAATTTATATTATGATATTAAGATTATATCTGAAGAAGTATGAATAAGTTCCACTCAATGTGATAAACTGGATTTTATAGTAAATATGTAAATAAAGAGAAAAGTGTAAGTATCGAATGGGTTTTATTATTTGTAGTCGATAGAATAGGTCCCTGCCCAGGGTGTGTAGTCTTACACAATGTACACGGCATCGAAATCGATATTCGCAGTGGATTTGTGCAGCATTAATACCAGGAGGGCGCGGGCGATGTACTCAGTGAAAAGAGTTGAAAAGAGCAACACTAGAGCTGCTTGCCCGTTCTTCTCTAGAAAAAACCGCTTTCAGAACCGGATGGTAGATAAAAAAAGACCGAATCTAAATGATGTAGAACATTTAAATGGATTCAGTAAATTATTTTCATTTTCATTTTTCAGTGACCAGTAAAATCTCACCGTATAATCAGCAGCAGCAGCGAGCTGATTGGAGTCGACAGTGGAGGCGGAGGAGAAGAAGACGGGACTCTCCGGCGGCGGTGCGCGCACCAGTGCGTCGTACTGCCGCGCCTCGAGGCCGAGCCGCTCGAAGAACTGTTGCAGGCGCAGCGCCGAGCCGCACTCCGAACCGCACTCCGCGCCGCACGACGTACCGCATGATGTAGCGCTGCGACCTTCTGAGCGTCTGTGATCATATTAGTGGGATGGATGAGATATTTGTGACTGAAGCATTGTAATTTTATGATATTAGTAAGTGGGATTATTGTTACTTGTCATATGAAACATCGTAATTTTAATAATCATTTTTGGACCTTTGTAAGTTCTTCTTAAACTTTAAAATTTTAATTTAGCAGAAATTAACGATTCAAAAGATTTTTGTGAAAGACTATTTAAATAATGATTTTTTTTTATTGGTTGCCGTTGTTTTGTTGCCGTGGATGCCGTTCACCTGATGGTAAGCGATACGTCTGCTCATAAACAATAGCAAAACGAAACAACACCTTGAATTACAAAGCAATGCATGGTATTCCAATGCGCTTGCCATCCTGAGACATAAGATGTCAAGTCTCAATATGTCCAGTAGTTCCTCTGGCTACAATTTCTCCCAAACCGAAACACAGCAGTGCATTTACACTGCTGTTTGATGGGAGACTTGGGACTAAACCATTGTAATTTTATATTACTGGTGGTAGGTCTCTCATATGTGAGAGGCTGCCTGCCAATAGATTTCAAAACTGACTACGAATAAGATAATAATATGAAAAAATTAAAAAAGAACTAAAAAGAATCGAAAATTGTGATGGATATATAAATTTGCGTTAAAAAATATATAATTGTCAAAATAGAAATTCTTGCTTATTTCCTAAGATGCGGCAGATTTCAAGTTTTGTATTATGTTATTGAATAGTTATATGTAAATTCAAAAGCGAATACAGCTGAACTATTTTACAAACGATATAACGCGAATTCTCTTCACTTACATAGCACTTCTTACATTTAGAAAAAACATATAATTCAGGAATTTCCTTTAAATACTGCATTAGTCATCTATAGAAATGTTGTGTTGTGTACCTGTCGGAGATGTCTGATTTGGAGCGCAGTATGGGTCTGGGACGGCGCTGCTTGTAGCGCAAACACCTCTGCCTCTTGAACGTCCCGAGCGGTGACGTCACCTCTTCCGTTTGACATATCTGTTACGGTGTCATACATTTTTATTATTGTTTATATGGAAAGGTTACGTTGATAATCGGGCCACGAAAAACGAATAATTTGTCCTCGTATTTGCTAGATCTTTCACTAGTGCTTCCATCCTATAAGTCATAGCGTGATGATATATAACATACAGCATTCCTCGATAATGACCTATCCAACACAAAAATATTTTTCAATTCGAACCATTAGTTCCTGAGAATAGAGGTAACAAACAAACAAACTCTCCAGCTTTCAGCTTGCATTAGGCCAGCGTGGTGGACTATATGGCCTAACTACTCTCAATCGTGACGATTGTAGAGGAGGCCCGTGCCCTGCAGTGGGACGAATATGGGCTGATACAAAAAAAAAATGTGGAATATTATAGCCTGCCTACAGTACAAGTAGTGTCTCACCTGTGAAGCATTAACGTATTCCTGTTTATCGTCGATGCGCGGCCGCATGCGTATTTCTTGGTACTGCGGCTGTTTGTTGATCGGTTCGGTGTTCGGCTCGTGGTATCTGTTGCGTCGAGAATATCCAGTTAAACCATTACAATTATAACTATAAAATCCTTATGTTGGAATCGTACTTCCCAGTTCCCACTGTTCATTCATTTTCAAAAATGATTAGTTATTGATTTTTGAATCGTTCCTCTTCTCGTTTTTTTCGTTTGGAAGATATTGCCTAATGCGACAAGGCTGCTTATTTTACTTACTTACTTAAGCTGGTTAATTGCAATAAATAAACATTACGATTAATACAACACAACAGTGTAAGTACAGGACATATTGAGACTCAACATCTTATAATGGTAGGATCTCAGGATGGCGAGCGCAGTGGAATGCCAAGCATTGCTCTGTAATTCATGGCGTTTGGTTTTACTACCGTCCATGAGCGGTCGTATTGCTTACCATCCTACGAATGGCATGCTCATCTCGCCATTCACAGCAATAAATGAATATTTACCTAGTATACTCCCTAGTATTGGAGTACTCCTTGCGGCCCACGTTGAGGCACTTCATGGGCGCCTTGTAGGAGCAGTCGTAGTCGCCATAGTCGTACATCGGAGGCTCGTCTTGGAACTGAGGTGGTGGGGCGCTTGCCTGCAAACAATCAATATAAATAAATAACAAGTAACCCAATCGTCACATACATAGTCCTGACCTCACACTACGATCGAGTCTTGTGTCATGGGTATAAGGAACCACGAGACACTTTTCGGTCTCACAAACACCCAGACCGGCACAAATATTTGTGGGCCTCTTAGACATTTGTATTGGTGTGGGGATTGATCCCGCGGCCTCTTTTTTAACAGTCGGTGTCTAACCAACTACGCTACCTGACTAATCATCATCAGCCATTCGCGTCCATTGCTAGACATAGGCCTCTCCCATGGCACGCCCAGCCATCTTTCGGATATCATCACTCCACCTCGTTGGAGGGCGTCCTACACTACGCTTGCCGAGACGCGGTCTCCACTCGAGAACACGTCTACCCCAAAGGTTATCGGTTCAACGACTATTGTGACCAGCCCACTGCCACTTCAACTTGCTGATCCGTTGGGCTATGTCGATCACCTTGGTTCTCTGTCGGATAACCTCATTCCTGATTCTATCCTTGAGGGAAACACATGCAATGTATACTCGAGGTACATTTAAGGTAATATGTGTTTACCTGGAAGTGTATGCCGACACGCGGCTGCGGCGGGTAGTGCGTGGCGTGTGGCGCGTGCGTGGCGTGTGGCGTGTGCGTGGCGTGCGGCGCGTGCGTGGCGTGTGGCGCGTGCATCACCACGAGCGGCTCGGTGTCGGCGCCGTCCTGGAACTGCGGCGGCGCAGACACGTAGCATTCTACTTCGCCGCCGTACTCCATGTAGTACGAGTTGTAGCGGCTGTGGAGAAAAAACAATAACGGTTTTATTCATAGGCAATTTTAAACTTTGAAATTCGAAATTTTAGATATCGAATGCTTTGTATCTTTCAAACGCCTTTTGAATTCAGTTTGAGTGCCCATGCGCGTGCGGCGTGGAGGGGGGGTGGAGGGGTGGAGGGCGAGTACCTGGCGTGTTCGTGCTGCGTGCTGGAGCTGGAGTCGGTGCGGTGCGCGTGCGGCGTGCAGGAGGGGTTGAGGGGTGGAGGGGTGGAGGGGTGGAGGGGTGGAGGGGTGGAGGGCGCGTACCTGGCGTGTTCGTGCTGCGTGGAGGAGCCGGAGTCGGTGCGGTGCGGGTGCGCGTGCGCGTGCGGCGTGCAGGAGGGGTGGAGGGGTGGAGGGCGCGTACCTGGCGTGTTCGTGCTGCGTGGAGGAGCCGGAGTCGGTGCGGTGCGGGTGCGCGTGCGCGTGCGGCGTGCAGGAGGGGTGGAGGGGTGGAGGGCGCGTACCTGGCGTGTTCGTGCTGCGTGGAGGAGCCGGAGTCGGTGCGGTGCGGGTGCGCGTGCGCGTGCGGCGTGCAGGAGGGGTGGAGGGGTGGAGTGCGCGTACCTGGCGTGTTCGTGCTGCGTGGAGGAGCCGGAGTCGGTGCGGTGCGGGTGCGCGTGCGCGTGCGGCGTGCAGGAGGGGTGGAGGGGTGGAGGGCGCGTACCTGGCGTGTTCGTGCTGCGTGGAGGAGCCGGAGTCGGTGCGGTGCGGGTGCGCGTGCGCGTGCGGCGTGCAGGAGGGGTGGAGGGGTGGAGGGCGCGTACCTGGCGTGTTCGTGCTGCGTGGAGGAGCCGGAGTCGGTGCGATGCGGATGCGCGTGCGCGTGCGGCGTGCAGGAGGGGTGGAGGGGTGGAGGGCGCGTACCTGGCGTGTTCGTGCTGCGTGGAGGAGCCGGAGTCGGTGCGGTGCGGGTGCGCGTGCGCGTGCGGCGTGCAGGAGGGGTGGAGGGGTGGAGGGCGCGTACCTGGCGTGTTCGTGCTGCGTGGAGGAGCCGGAGTCGGTGCGGTGCGGGTGCGCGTGCGCGTGCGGCGTGCAGGAGGGGTGGAGGGGTGGAGGGCGCGTACCTGGCGTGTTCGTGCTGCGTGGAGGAGCCGGAGTCGGTGCGGTGAGGGTGCGCGTGCGCGTGCGGCGTGCAGGAGGGGTGGAGGGGTGGAGGGCGCGTACCTGGCGTGTTCGTGCTGCGTGGAGGAGCCGGAGTCGGTGCGGTGCGGGTGCGCGTGCGCGTGCGGCGTGCAGGAGGGGTGGAGGGGTGGAGGGCGCGTACCTGGCGTGTTCGTGCTGCGTGGAGGAGCCGGAGTCGGTGCGGTGCGGGTGCGCGTGCGCGTGCGGCGTGCAGGAGGGGTGGAGGGGTGGAGGGCGCGTACCTGGCGTGTTCGTGCTGCGTGGAGGAGCCGGAGTCGGTGCGGTGCGGGTGCGCGTGCGCGTGCGGTGTGCAGGAGGGGTGGAGGGGTGGAGGGCGCGTACCTGGCGTGTTCGTGCTGCGTGGAGGAGCCGGAGTCGGTGCGGTGCGGGTGCGCGTGCGCGTGCGGCGTGCAGGAGGGGTGGAGGGGTGGAGGGCGCGTACCTGGCGTGTTCGTGCTGCGTGGAGGAGCCGGAGTCGGTGCGGTGCGGGTGCGCGTGCGCGTGCGGTGTGCAGGAGGGGTGGAGGGGTGGAGGGCGCGTACCTGGCGTGTTCGTGCTGCGTGGAGGAGCCGGAGTCGGTGCGGTGCGGGTGCGCGTGCGCGTGCGGCGTGCAGGAGGGGTGGAGGGGTGGAGGGCGCGTACCTGGCGTGTTCGTACTGCGTGGAGGAGCCGGAGTCGGTGCGGTGCGGGTGCGCGTGCGCGTGCGGCGTGCAGGAGGGGTGGAGGGGTGGAGGGCGCGTACCTGGCGTGTTCGTGCTGCGTGGAGGAGCCGGAGTCGGTGCGGTGCGGGTGCGCGTGCGCGTGCGGTGTGCAGGAGGGGTGGAGGGGTGGAGGGCGCGTACCTGGCGTGTTCGTGCTGCGTGGAGGAGCCGGAGTCGGTGCGGTGCGGGTGCGCGTGCGCGTGCGGCGTGCAGGAGGGGTGGAGGGGTGGAGGGCGCGTACCTGGCGTGTTCGTGCTGCGTGGAGGAGCCGGAGTCGGTGCGGTGCGGGTGCGCGTGCGCGTGCGGCGTGCAGGAGGGGTGGAGGGGTGGAGGGCGCGTACCTGGCGTGTTCGTGCTGCGTGGAGGAGCCGGAGTCGGTGCGGTGCGGGTGCGCGTGCGCGTGCGGTGTGCAGGAGGGGTGGAGGGGTGGAGGGCGCGTACCTGGCGTGTTCGTGCTGCGTGGAGGAGCCGGAGTCGGTGCGGTGCGGGTGCGCGTGCGCGTGCGGTGTGCAGGAGGGGTGGAGGGGTGGAGGGCGCGTACCTGGCGTGTTCGTGCTGCGTGGAGGAGCCGGAGTCGGTGCGGTGCGGGTGCGCGTGCGCGTGCGGTGTGCAGGAGGGGTGGAGGGGTGGAGGGCGCGTACCTGGCGTGTTCGTGCTGCGTGGAGGAGCCGGAGTCGGTGCGGTGCGGGTGCGCGTGCGCGTGCGGTGTGCAGGAGGGGTGGAGGGGTGGAGGGCGCGTACCTGGCGTGTTCGTGCTGCGTGGAGGAGCCGGAGTCGGTGCGGTGCGGGTGCGCGTGCGCGTGCGGTGTGCAGGAGGGGTGGAGGGGTGGAGGGCGCGTACCTGGCGTGTTCGTGCTGCGTGGAGGAGCCGGAGTCGGTGCGGTGCGGGTGCGCGTGCGCGTGCGGCGGCGCGCTGCGCTGCGTGTAGTGGCCCGACGAGCCGCCGGAGTCGCGTGCGAACGACGAACCGCACCGACTGATACATAATATTCATACGTATGCTATATTTTATACACATTTACATGTCAAAACCAAGAAGCTTTTACCCATATGGAGATTGCCTTCCATATATAAAAGTTAAGCACAAAAATTTGACCTTGAATAAAGTCGCTGTTGTTTTTTACACAGTGTTTTATACGGAATGCAATCTCCATTTGGGTATAAGCTTCTTGGTCAAAACTTATTATATGCTATCTGTGAACTAATAAGTAGTATCCGGCTCGAAGGACCAAAATGGTAGGACCAACAAGTTATGTAACAAAGTCGATGATAATAGTCTTACTAAGCGATCATGTATTTTAGTACTAATGGTATTTGTCAAAATGAAGCTTAAAGGATCAACATGTCATATGTTAAAGATTCAATAACAGACAAAGAGATCATGCATTGTGGCAACTGGTATATTGATAATAATTAGTTTTTGATAATAATTAATACTATACGGCTCGAAGGACTAACATATCATAAGTTTAAGATTAAAGGATGTTTAAGAATTCTCGTCAAAAACATAATTGATAGTAGACATTGCAAACATGATAAAGAAAAACAGTCATAATATTATTGTAATAACAAATTATGCTTTAGTTGGAATTGAGTATGGCCTAGAATGTGGCACTTATTTAAATTTGGACTAATTTAAAACTAAGCTATTACACTTTTAACATAAATCGTACTGTAGGGATCTTCTAATAAATTGCTTTTTCTATTAATATTGCACTTTTTAGGTCATGGAACATGTGAAAGGTTGTCAGGACATAGTATGGTCGTGATACCTGTTGTATGACTGGTAGTTCTCTTCGCCAGGTGACGGATGTTCTGAGAAAGCCTCACACGACGAAATGAGTGATGAGTGGTTAGACCTGAAATAATAAAGTAAAATCATTTTTATTCACCCAGAACAAAATATGAATACTGTTTAGATTAAATTAAAAAATATGAACGTTTTTATGCTATTTACAATTTGTTGCAGTCCCAAGCTTGGAGCACAATTACCCAATAATATGAATGTGTTTACATTGAATACTGTTCAGAAGAAATTAAAAAATATGGACGTTTTTATGCTTTTTATAATTTATTTTTACTCCTCAGTTTCAGGCAATGTGGTTAGTATGTGGAGTTCTTATGGTTAACAAGCCTATCAATATTTAACCATAAAAGTTATAAAACATGTCCAAATAAATTAAATGTAAATGAAGTCAAAACGTAGATTATTGGCAGAAGCTACAAACGACATAAATAATAAGCCTGGTCTGGTTAGTTACCTGGTTCCCTTGGATGAGCAGGAGGCGGTTCTCTGATGGCTGGAGTATCGGCGGCGGCGCGGCGACCGCCCTATCGTGTCTGTACGACCCTCGGGAACACTGCAACAACGTTACATTATGCGTACAGTTATTTAATTACTATCTTCTTTTTAACCATTACAAGTCTACTCTACAACATAAGCAATACGTTAGCTTGAGTAATATTAGTTACCTGATGCCATTGGATACTCTGGCATTTGCACTTACCACCAGGGGCAATGAAGTCACAATGCCGTACCAAAATTAAACATAAAAGTAATTACTACACGATTGTTAATTGCAGTGGTGTCTAACTAAGGCTTCCATCGGAAAGAGATACAAATAATATTCAACCCCAAACGGGACACACATATTCCGTAAAGGGCTTTTCACCATTCTTTACGGTGGTCGTTTGCCAACAAAAAAACTTGTGGGCATAAATGTCATTTTTTAGTTTAATTAGCTGTATCTGTATCAACCCATATACGTGCGTCGGGCTTCCTTTACTATCGAGAGAACAATTGAGAGGGGTTAGGCCACATAGTCCAACACACTGGCTAAGTACGGATTGGCCTAGTTAGATGTAATAAAAATGTATGTATTTGACATGACAGTCTCCGTGGCACAGGTGGTTAGACACCGCCTGTGAAACGAGAGGCCACGGGTTCGATACCCGCACCGAGAGAAATGTTTAAGCGGCCCACAAAGATTGTGAGGTGTCTGTGAGAGGGAAAAATCTCTCTTAGTTCCTGATACCCACGACACAGGACTCGATCTTAGTGTGAGGCCAGGACTATGTATGGGTGTTATTATTATTATTGTACGTACTGTTCGGTGTAGCAGCGAGCCTGCGTGTGCAGGTCGGGGAGGGACTTGTGGCTGTTGATGTTGGTGCAGCTGTCGTCTTCACGCATGCTCGGCTGCGAATGGGAGTTCGATCTGGAACAAGTACATTTAGATGATATAGCATTTTGTTGATGGTAATCGAAAAGATTTGGTGTTATGTATTTACTATTTAGTGTGCATGCAGGTGTTGGTACACTTCGGCAGGGTATGTATGTATGTCCCTAGTGTATGTACAGGATGGGTTAGTCAATAGTGTACGGGGTATGATACCTGGTGTATGCACAGGGTGGTGTATTTCCTAGTGTACAGGGTGGTGTATTCCCTGACGTACAGGGTGGTGTATGTCCCTGGTATACAGGGTGTGTACCTGGTGTATCTGGGCGCGGAGTGCGCGTACTGCGCGGGCGGGCTGATGGCGGCGGGCAGCTGGTCGGGGGAGGCCGCCGAGCCCTCCACCGGCTCCGGCAGCTCCATGTGAGATGGACTCGACTGGGAACTCGCTGGAACAGTAGCGTCAGGTTTAAGTACCTGGACCGGTGTAAATCTTGATCTTTTAAAGTTGAAAAATTGAAAGACAGCTTGCAGCAAAAGTAGCGGCTGGAAAAGGTCTACATCCAGCGACCTCTGTAACCTTTAGGTCGTCGGTCCATTATTTGAACATACAATACGCTGAATATGTTACATTATTTTTTTGATATAACATTAACGAGGATCAGATCAGAAGTAGCCTAAATTATTGAAAATTTCGGAGAAAATTGTTGAAAGCGGATGAACCTAGAATTATGTTAGATTGAGAAAAAGACATAATAACTTTTATGTATACCTATACTATTATATATTTTTTACCCAAATATATTTCATAACACTTACGTATAGAATAAGCATTCTTAATAACAACTTCATTAGCCCTCTGGCGTGGTATGACAAACGACTCCGGGAAGAACACCCTGGCGTCTCCGAAGCTCAGCGGTCTGTTGTGCTTGTCCCGCTCGTCGGACTTGTGCTTGGAGCCCGACGTGCCGGAAGAGGAAGTGCCGGAAAATGTCCCCGAGTTGTGTTGGGAGCGCGGCACGTCGCGATCGTACGTGTCCTTCATGCGGCGCGGCTCCGCGTAGATTTTGTGCGCTGGAATTGAGATGGGGTCAAATTTTGGAATTATTTTTACTTCTGTCTCTGATATGTGAGAGGTCGCCTGGGTAAGTAAAGCAATGGCTATTTCTCCAAACAGTAGTGTAAATGTTCAGTTGTGTTTCGGATTGAAGGATATTGCAGCCCGAGTAACTACTGGACATATCGAGAGTTAACATCTACATAAGATGGCGAGTACAGTGGCGTGTTAAGCATTGCCTTGTAATTTAAGGCGTTGTTCGGTTTTCCTACTGCCCATGAGCGGTCGCATCGCTTACCATCAGACGAACGGCATTGCTCGTCTCGCCATTCATGGCAATAAAAAAAGAAATAGAATGATGTGTTACTCACGCGTGCCGAAAGCAGGTGAGTAGACATTCTCCCGGCTATCGGAGTGGTCTAGCAGGCGCCGCAGCGTGTTCTGTAGACCCTCGCCAGCAGACACCGCGCGCCGCCCGCCGCCCACGCTGCGGGACGTCGCGTCTGCACACACAATTTGTAAATAAATACACCCAATAGTCACATACATAGTCCTAACCAAGATTAAGATGAATTAAGTATTGTGTCGTGGGTATCAGAAACTTAGAGAGACTTGTCACCCGTTTTGCTGCGGAGGGAAGTGGACAATTATATTTTGTTTTCATTCCTCCTATTTTTTTTATTATTTCTGTTTAATTTCGATGCAGTTTAAAGTTACTTTGACGTGACACAATTGTCTTACTTGTGGTAGATGTTTTTAATTCTAGAATTCTCTGTAATGTATCAGAAGGTAAGTACATTGTAATATAATTGGTATTTGTACCGGAGAATGATGGTTACATTTTTCGATTATCTATGATTTATTTTAGCAGTTTTATTTTGTATATTTTAGTTCAATAACTTACAAGGATTGCAGCACGCGTCGTTATTGAGGGCCCCGGAGCTGATGAGATGGCAGCCGCCGGCGGCGATCGCCTGGCCCAACCCACTACTCATCTGAAAACAACATCAAACATATTAACTCAAAGGTACACACGCAGAATCAATCTTATGTACATATTGGTTTGAAACGAAATGCTCAGTAAATGGGGATTCAAGCACGTTCTGTACCATATATTTGATCAGGGATACACATGAGTCAATTCAGTTTAAAAAAAATTGATACATTTTACGCTGAATCATATATTTTGTCCCTTTCGAACGACTTTTGAATTCAGTTTGAGCGAATAAGACATAATATTCGATAAAGTACATAGATTTCAAAACTATCTATGTATACATTTTAAGTCTAACTCCTCGCGCGACTTCAACGGCTTTACTAATCTCTCCATAAACTTTAAGACCACTTATATCCGTACCCTCAGCGGCAGCTCCTGCTTCCGATCCAGCACAGTCTCGGACTTGACGTAGAATGCCTTGGTCTCGGCCAGCAGCTCCACCGCCGACTTGCGCTTCTGCTGCGGCGGCTGGGCCAGCGAGCGCGGCGCGGCCATGCCGTCCTTCTTGCGGGGCAGCTTAAAACTAGCGAACAACGAGTCTGCTAGCCTGCGCCTGATGACAAAAACGTATGATAGTTTTCTTAAAACAACGTGAAGAAAAATGCGTGCTATATATTTACACGATTTATTGTTTGATGTATTATATAAAACCGCAACAGGCCAGGCGGGCACTCACATATGAGAGACCAATCAACTACCAATACTGTACTACATACTACCAATAAAAAGTGTCGAGAAGTCCAGCGCTCAGTAATAAGTAATTATGGGCTAATACAGTGCAGATTTTTAGATATTATAATAGTAATCTGTAGCTTTAGTGGTAAATAGTGACGTCCTGGGAAGCCAAACCTCCTCTCATTAAATAAATACTAGTAAGCATTAAAAGCTTTGCGTTTTATATTTTAGTTTCAGAGTTCTTGAGTACTTTTCAAAGATTCTTAGAGTCAACTTTGTAAATCTCTCGATTGTCTGTTTTATATGTACAAGATTTTAATTTTTTTAGTTCTTTGGACATTATTTGTTGTTATTAAGATTAACATTTAATCTTTAAAAGTGCAACTAACCTGGGAGGCGACTCAAAAGACCTCGAGTAGGACGCGGAGGCGGCTGCGCCCTCGAATTTCTTGCGCACCTCCTCGACCTTGGACCAGCCCGACTCGACGTTGAGCCGGCGCGCTAGCGGCACGGCTTGCGCCGCATGTTTGGCCAGCTCCTCCCTGGTCCTCTTCACCGACACCTCAGGGATGGTGTCCCGATGGCGAGGGTTGCGCGCCTCGTGGCATCGCTCGATGAACTGCTGCCGTCGCAGCTGCAGCGACGCTGTGTGTTCGTCGTCCTCGTCTACGCACCTCGTATACCTAAACGATCTTGCGTATGAGTCTCTAGAATAGTAACTTAATATGTTAATTAGAGTTCTACTGAAGCATATTAATTGGAGGAAGTTTTTTAGAAGCATTTCAAAAACAAAGATATTTCAAAATACTGTTACTGAATTTAGTTGGCAACATTTACAATTGTAAACGACAAATATCTTCACCACTCTTCGAACTTTCGCTTGTAGAATAGTTTCATGGTCGACAGTGGGCGTTTATGGGCTGAATACAGATACAGTACAATACATCTTAAAGTGGTAGAGGCAAGCTGTTGTCAGTCATGATTCAGAATGAATGGACAGGCTCGTCCAGGGCGGTACCACTGTTTCATAGGAGATCGACGTGAACTGACAACGTTGCTGTCGCGTTTGCTTCGGTGAGTGTGATTGCCGGATACCCTATACCTCTTCTGTCTTGCCATTCTTTTTCCTTCTTGCACCTCTCCCATTTATGGGCCGAAAACCCATCCATGATTCAATGTTATGATTGTTCAGGGCGGTAGGGATCACTTACCATCTGGTGACCTGTTTGTGTGTTTGCCGGAATCATGCACTAAAAAAATAAATTATATAATTTAAAGACTATCCCGTCATCACACCCCCCAGTACCAACATTCGGTGCTTCTATCAATTTACCCCGAGCATTGAAGCTCGGCGAGTCTCTAGGAATATCTTCATTATTGCCTCCATCACAAGGTCTACAATGGGTAGTTGGTATGTACCTAGTTGGCTGGCCGAGGTGCGGCCTGCAGGGCTGGTAGCAGGAGAGCGCCGCCATGTCGCCGGGGCTGGGGGTCGCGCCGCCCGCTCGCCGCGCTCATCATTCGACGCACTGCCGACCGACCAGCGCCACCGCTCAACACCTGCGGTAGCTTCTGAATTCTGAAACAAGAGAAATGTTTATTAGCATCCGGTATGTTCTAAATCGATTGGATGGACATAATAAATAAATTCACCCAACAGTCATATACATAATCCCGACCAACTAGTTGTATAAAATTAGGCGTAATAGAGCAACTCAATTTCCAAATCCATTATTCAACAAGTTACAACACCCCCCCTCTAATCTTTTAACCTTTTAAAAGCACAAGAGACTTCGTTCTCAAAAACACCCAGACCCCAATCAATATCTCTGGTTCACACATATATTAGGCCCGGCTCGAAGATCGAACCCATGGCCTCACATTTCACAGCCGGTGTCTAAACAACTGCCCCACGGAGGCGGATCAATGACTAGTCCACTTTCTTCTAAACCCCTTATATCAAATTAGGCATAATAATATGTGCAAAAGTAACTCGGTTTCCAAATCCATAATTCACCAAGTTACAACGCTCCCATTCTAATCTTTAACCAATACGTAGCCATTTAGAGCCTCTTTTGGACGCAAAAATATCCGTCATCTCATCAAAGTATACCTACGTAGCCACAATGCAGATCAATAACAACCATTATGTACTTCGGAGCGCAGACAGACATCAAACACAGACATAAAAAAGTACTGCGATTTTCCCAACCTCCCCCCTCCCCCCTCACTACCCCCTACTCCATTACCTGCAGGTTCTGTGCTGCAGGTTTAAAATGTGTGCTATGGAAATCTGTTAGCGCCTCTCATAAAACAAATAATAGCGATTCCACCGATGCTACTTTCACTCGTTTGCGAGTTGACTCAATTGAACGTTGCGTAACAAGCCATCCTTACATTACGGTAAACACGGTATTAAATAATAGTTACTGTATTGACAATAAGATGTAGAAAGTTGAGAATTTCTACGCGAAAGAATATCTGCATGTTTATCGGCCCATATACGTCTCAATGCCAAACCGCACTAGGCCAGTGTGGTGGAATGTATAGCCTAACCACTCTTTATCGTACTTTCGATTATAGAGGAGGCCCGTGTCCTGTACTGGGACGTATATGAGCTGATACAATACGTCCCAATGCAGGGCACGCCTTCTTTACACTCTAGAGTACGATTGAGAGGTATTAATGCACTTTGAGAAAGAAAATGTTCTGGTTATGTGAAGATGTGACAGGCAATGGATGAGACCTTGTTATTACAGCAACGGATATTATCATAAGAAATAGAAATCCATGTTACTCAAGAGTATTTCTACAATACATTACTATTAAGACAACGTTCCGATCATACATTAAGAAAAGCAACTATAAATTTCCTAGACATCTCTAACGGGTCCACTTTGTTCTCTAATTCGTATGAATATATAGTTTTCTTTAAACTTTGGTGTGACAAATTTCATATTATACCAGTTGGATTAAATCTTAGCGATTGTATTCTCTGTATTTCTTTTCAGCTAGAAGCAATCCACTGCTGAACACAGATCTTCAAGGATCTCAACATCGACGTGTTGGAAGCGGCCAGCTATTAAATAATGTGATATAACCTAACATGTTCATCAAAATCCGACACAATAGATCACAGGTGAGTGACCCCATAAACTATAAAGTATAGACCACACTCGCGATCTAAATTCTACGCGCGTACGTTCGCTAATTTGGCCAGCGCCCATAATAGGACACTTCCGCGAATAAATTAGGCCCACAATAGACCTGCGCTGACCTCCAGCTAACGAGGTTATTATACTCTGTTTGCAGGCCGAATTAATAATTAACAACATTGTATGGTGGTCTAGTGGCATCATATTTAGACGAATTTCGGACTTGAGGCCGTCTGTCAAATTGGCAGTGCTGTACATAGTTTTATCAATGGTTTGTTTTTAAGTCCAGTCAGCAGATATAACTTAAATTATAGAAAATACACTTAGCAAAATAAAATTAAGCGCAATAGTTAATGGTAAGGTTTTCTAGAAATAGCAAATATCTATAGATCGTCTCGAATTAGTAGTTGTTAAAATTTCCGATACACCATCACAAAAACCTACAATTTATTAAAATTTTATTCTGGGGCGAAATGGTAAACCTGATTTGGAAACCAGCCGAGATCACACCAGTTACCAAGACAATAAACATAAATAACCAGTTAATTTAATAATGAAATAGCGAGCGCGGAAGCAGCAGTCGAACGCATTGTCCGTCAGTGAGCACTCACTACCCAGGTAAAATGGCGCCAAACAATAGGCGACACTTTCAGAACGCATTTTATAATCGCGATACATTTCTCCACTTCCTAGCTTTAACTGATATAAGGGCGATGGCAGACTATGCAGTCAACTAATTAGACTCAATCCACAATATAGAAGTGATGCTGTTCTCACTTCAGTATCAGCCCATATACGTCGCACGGCAGGGCACGGGCCTACTCTACAATCGACAGTACGATTGAGAGTGGCTAGGCGATATAGTCCACCACGCTGGCCTAGTGTGGGTTGGTCGACTTACATACCATAGAAATTCTCGCTACGGTATGCAGGTTTCCTCACGATGTTTTCCTTCACCGTTTTAGTGCGTGGTAATTCACTATTATTATCAATACTAATAATCTGTTCTCACTTGGTTCTGAATAAAATAATATCAGAAAAAAATGTGTGTGTTTCAAAGTATCCATGAACATCAAGTGACTGACAATGAACCCTACATGTGATAGTGTGGATTAACCCTTAAGTCGATAGTTCACGGCCTTTGACTACTAAAGCTGACACTGCTGAAGAGCTAATATTGAACATTCAGTTTTAAATAAAGTCATAATTTATCTGTGACCAGATGAAATTCTGGAAAGGAATATATCGATTTTCAAGTATAAACGAACATACGATTTTTATAATTTTTATCACGCATCTCAATATACTTTATTAATGAAAAATAATTCCGTTTAAAATAAATTATTTTCTATTTCAATAAATTATTTTATAAACGAATGTAGATGTCAATTTCTCTGCCTCTCAGCGTTTATTGTTTAGTAAAGCTGTATCCACACGTTAGGTTAGATCAGGTAACAATGCAACTCGCAAGTAAGCGTCAATCATTGCAATGTATTCCCAACTTCTATCATTTTTTTCTTAATAATTTATTTGCTGTTTAAGGAAATCTAGTATCCTTAAGAGACTCGCGGATCTTCAGTGCTCTAAATTCTTGAATAGGTGTATAGGCAGGTTAGTCTCACAAATATCTCCAAGTATCAAAAACCTTAAATACGATCAAGACTTTTGGGTGGGATAATCTCATACTTACCTTCAAATATCAAAGAATCAATATGATTAGTTATACTTTAGTTGTTATAAATTAATGTACAAACTTTCGCATTTACGAGTGGGTTTTACTTGACACGTAACATGTTTTTTGTTCAGCGAAAGTGTAGTGACAAGGCGAATTCAATTCTTGTTTATATCATTTCAAATTATTCTACGTTCACCGATTCAGTGTGGCATTTTGGCAGGTGAATTTCTAAACGGCTCGTTGAGTTTTTGTTATACATTGAAAACTGGCGATATTTTTCAGAAAATCTTTGATAAATAGTGACAGTAGTTCGGTAAATATTTTTTTGAAGAACAAAAATAAATATATTGATTGGCTCGCCTGCTATTACTTGTGATGAAATAAACGATATATGTATGTGTTTCTCGTTGTTCCTCTGCCTACCCTTTCGGGGGTACAGGGTGAACTTTATTTGTCCATTAAAATACACATACACTGATACGAAACTAAAATAATTAAATTATAAACCCATTACAATTTACAACCGAGATATTACAAAAGAAAAAAGTTGAGGTTATAGGAATAACAATTAAAGATAAAAAAATAGCCTACGTAGTTTTGTCCCGTACTATCGCGAATAATTCTAGGAATGAGTTTTGAACCCCCATGCCATATCATTTTTAACGATCTCGACATACAGTTATGTTTTTTAGCACTACACCAGTGTGCACACACCACAAGCATCAATTGAGAAACAATCCGTCATTGTGCACTCGCGCCGCGCCGACTCGATTGTGTTATAATTTCGCATAATTACACACGTAATTAGCCATTAGAGCGGGAGGGGTAAAAACAGGTTGAACGCAAGTACTTTCGTTTTCCCCGTGAGCACTAACTTTCTAGTTCAGCTGCTGGGTTCAGTGCGGTTTTATTGTATTTAATCGGATCTGTTTAAAAATATATAGTAGTTCCCAAGCAGACGACATTAAAAACAGTGTACTGCGCTCTTAGACTCTAAAATTAAACGTTGCCAAGAAATCAGCTAGCTTGAAGTGGAACTAGGCTGGTCACATATGCCGCATGCCCAATGAAATGTGGGCAAAAACGTCACAATGGAAACCCTCTAAGACTTTGAAACGTCGCGATAGGCCCAGAGAAAGAACTCGAGACGAGTTGGATAGCTGGGTCATACTCAGAGACTGACAGGATCAAGGCCTCAACCGGGACGAATAGGAGCGTAGAGAGGCCTTTGCCCTGCAGTGGGACAGCGCAGGCTCTTGTATGTAGTTACTAAGCAATAAAGTGGCAGATTATGTAATAAAGGTCACTGGAAGTTCTGACGTAATCCTTGGAACTATTAGTAGCAGGTCATAGCGCATTTGCCCTACTTATTATCATGGGACATGATTATTATTTGGTAGGAAAAATATAAAGACACAAATAAATAAATAAAGTTTGCCACAAGAGCTAAGGTCGTAAAAAGTCACTGAATGCAGACAACCTTGCACAGATCGCGGTACAAAACCTATGAATCCTATGTCGAGAAGTGGACTTCCTGTGGCTGAATAAATAGAGAAAAAAATCGTAAAGCCTTATTACCATGTTTAACGTAATAATATTTTTAAAGTCGATGAGAAGCAAAAACCTCGCCTCAATGAATTTGCACATCTGTGAGTCTAGCCATATCATTGAAAGAGGCGATTGCAGCTCGAACGCAATTAGACGCTTGGCATATTAAATTACCTTATTGCTGAATCAATTAATTTATTCCCAGTAATAGAAGCAGTATCATTGAACGTAAATATGCAACGCAAGCGAAACAGGAGGCTTCTTGCGAAATTCTCACTAAGCACTTGGGCTATCTACTGTCCATGATATTTACACAAGATATTTTTGTGGCGTAGTTATACTCCGGTACGGTTACAACGCCGAGGTCTCGGGTGCAAATCCCGGGTCAGGCAAAGTGATATTTTTCTATAAATTATTTATCAGCCGATATGGCGATAGACTCGCCCCCTATCACATCGTGGAGCGGAATTCACAAGGTGAAACGTGGATATCGTGTAGGCTGTAGCACCTCTATCCTAGCTCTTCTGGGAAAATGGCGTGGGTTTATGTATGTATGCATAATAAAAATAAAAATTGACTAATCCTACACAACTGTTCCAAATACCATCTGCCATTAAAACAAGCAATCACTAATATCAATAAACCAAGATAAACATAAAAACCGGTAATAAATCTAGTCGTGACGGCAAAGTTTCGTAACTACCATAAACAAATGGCTACAAAGCCTACTGTTCGATCACAAAGAGCACCATAAACAATCCCTGATTCACATAGACAATTATTGTTTTATTTTCACAATCGTGCCTTTCTTGTCCATGGAGGTTTAATAGAAGATATCGTGGCATAGCACCGAGATGAATGCTTGTGCGGCCCAAAAATATTGGTTTGGAGTGTGGGTGTTGTAAAGCCGAAAAGTCTCTCGATTTTTCTGAATCCTACGACGTAAGACTTGCATCTTAGTAAGTCAGTATTGTGTGTTGGATGTATTAATAACTTTAAGGCCTAACCCCTCTCAAACGCACACTCGATTGTACAGGAGGCTCGTGCCCTGCAACGGGATGAATATTATAATTTTAAATCTATTTAATATACGCAATTAAAATCGACTCGTATCGTTGGTATCAGGAAATAAGAGACTTTTAGACTTGGGAGAGCCTCCGTGGCACAGGCGGTTAGACGCTGCCTGTGAAACGAGAGGTCGCGGGTTCGATCCCCGCACCGAGAGAAAGGTTTGTGCGGCCTACAAATATTTCTTTCGGGTCTGGGTGTTTGTGAGACCGAAAAGTCTCTCGTAGTTCCTGATACCCACGACACAAGACTCGATCTTAGTGTGGGGTCAGGACTATGTATGTGACTGTTGGGTGTTATTTATTTATTTTCGGTCTCACACACACCCAGACCTCAAACACTTGTAGTTAACACAAATGTTTGTCTGCTGTCAATATGGGCTGATACAATACGAAACTATACATAATATAAAACAAAGTGGCTACACAACTGAATGTAGTTTTGATCAATAGATAAAGTAATTAAAGAGGAAGGTTTAATATATTTTTATTGCATAGGTGCGGACTAATCTGTACTGGTATTGTTACATAAACTTTTTACATCCAAAGTTCCATTTCAGGTCAATAGTTCTTCCTGTCCCCTCGGCCTAATTACAAGACTATTGTTCTAAAGGTTGGGTTTGTCCAGTGTCTGCGATTAACAGCTGTTTGCTCAAGACATCTTGCCCCGTAGATTAATGTCCTTTCCTTTGTCATCGTGTTTTTAAGCAGTTTTTAAGACTTGATAAATGGGAGCAATTTATGAGAGTGCGCGGATTGTGTTAAAAGGTTGGTGAATGGGGGAAAATTATTTCTTCTGTCTGTCGCTATTGTTTCAGAGATTTAATAGTTATAATATTATGATTGTAACAAATTCCAATCTATTCGGGTTATTTATTACAAATGCTTTTTCACACTTAAGTGCATAAAAGACACTTATTCAGAATCATATTATCAGAATTTCTCTAAATGTGGTTTATTTGACCAAGGATAAAAATCAATGCCGGGGCATTATACCAATGACTTGACATTCTTACAATAAAAAAAAGTTCAGTTATTAATGATCGTGCAATAATATCAATTAAATAACGGAATATTCAGAATCATACAAGTACAAAATTAAAATTACTTATAGTATTTTGTTACGACGTGTTTTTAAGATTGTAATAAAATTTAATACAAACATAATGATTTTAATGGTTGGAAAGTAAAACACTTCCTTCAGCATAATTTTTATGTGCGGTTTATCGCTTACCATCAGGCGAACGGCATGCTCGTCTCGCCATTCATTGCAATAAAAAAAAATATTATAGAAAAACATTGTTTTTTTTTAATATTAGGACTTTCTATTATTTGTAATGCATTAACAAAGGATAGGGCCTTCAGTACATTTGGAGTTTGAAGAGATGAAGATAGGAAGCAATGCTTGGCATTCATAAGAGACATATTATGTCCAGTAGTTACTCTTACTCTGGCTACAAAATCCTTAAAATCCAAAAAGAACACTGCATTTGCACTGCAGTCTGGCGGGAAAATTGCGGTGGTACCTATCCAGGCATCCTGTCACATATGAGGTATCTACCACCAGTAATGTAATGTATTCTTTATCAAAAGCAAGAGTTGAAGCAGATTATGTATTTAAAGAGTTACGACATGCGTAAGACGTATCCTAAAATTACAAACCAAGGTTCTCTGGAACATATATGATAAACAATTTAATATTCACTGGTGGTAGGTCTCTCATATGTGAGAAGCCATCTGGGTAGGTACCACCGCAATGTCTATTTCTCCTGTCAAATAGTAGTGTGAATGCACTGTTGTGTTTCGGATTGAAGGGCATTGTAGCCAGAGTAACTAATGGACATTTTGAGACTTAACATCTTATGTCTCAGGATGGCGAGCGCAGTGGAATTCCAAGCATAGCTTTGTAATTCAAGGTGTTGTTTGGTTTTGCTACTGTTTATGAGCGGTCGTGTCACTTACCATCAGGCGAATGGCACGCTCGTCTCGCCAATCATAGCAATAAAAAAACATGTATGATAAGCAAGGTCATATAGAAAAGAAAATCAATATGACCTATTTCCGTTTAATTACATCACCTGCCGTTCAATTTAACACCGAAACAGGCAAATCCGTAACACATAACAACATTTCCAATAAGTACTGCGGAACATTAAGCAGATAATGAAAGCTAAAAGCTTACGCAGCAAAGTTACCGTTAACCCGATGTTGTGATAAAGCCAGGTTAAACGATGTGGCTCGGGCAATCTACCGGTGAACTAAATAACATCATACTAAAACGTTATTTTTCGTGTTTATTTTAAACAATAATACTTGCTTTCTATAGGGGTAGGCCTCAATTCCATTTGAACCTGACATTAATTATTTTTTGGGCATGACCAAATTTTGTGGGATTTTTGTGACTGGAATGTCAAAGTAAGGGTCCATGCAGGTTTCCAGCTTGTTGTCTCACATTCTGAGGTGAAACATTTATTTGAATGACCTATAAGTTTTGCAGAGCGAGAAATAATATAGTTACCTCCTCGTTTCCGTACATAACAATGATCTTAGATGATATATTTCCAATTAATGCTATTATCTTGGAAGCATACATTCTGATAGCTGATAATTTTCTGAGAAAAGCGCTGTATCTTCGAACACATATTGACTTTTGATAAAGGAATAAGCAATCACAACAAACATGTCAATAATGCATTATTTGTAATATTAATATTACTGAGGGTTAAGATTGCTACTTATATCTAATAACCTACTTTTATGTATCGAGATGGCCACAGCTTCAACCCTAAGAATAAAGCATTATTTTTAAATTATATTTAAGTTAATAATCGTTTGCTATTAAACTGCAGCTGCAGCTAGCCCGTACTAGGCCAGCTAGGTGGACTATAAGGCCTAACCATGGTATTCTCGATTGCAGAGTGCCCTGCAGTGGGACGTATATGGGTGATCAAAAAATAATTACATTGAATAGAAACATTGTGAGGACAGCCTCCATGGCGCAGTCGGTTAGACGCCGCCTGTGAAACAAGAGGCCGCGGGTTCAATCCCCGCACCGAGAGAAATGTTTGTGCGGCCCACAAATATTTCTTTCGGGTCTGGGTGTTTGTGAGACCGAAAAGTCTCTCCTAGTTCCTTATACCCACGACACAAGACTCGATCTTAGTGTGGGGTCAGGACTATGTATGTGACTATTGGGTGTTATTTATTTATCTGTGTAACTGAGACTTTATCATAAGACAGAAAAAGAAATCCAAAAACCGCTTTAGACCCCCATGACTATCCAAAAAGATCTTTAACTAAAAAAGTTGCCAAGCAAGTAGCCGTTCGTTAATTAATTATTCAAATTATTATGCAACACTGCTAAAGTCGCGTCGCTCCAACCATTTAATTTATTTATGAGAGGAAGAGTAATTGTGAGATAAGAACGCGATGAAGACTATAAAGTTACTGGTATTCATACTATGAAATGAAATGAAATTCGTTTGTTGATCATGTAGGCAATTAAATAGCTCTTGTGACAAGTCAATACATGGTACTTATTCTATATTTACAAAATAATTGATTATATTATTGTATAAATTAAATGTATTTAATTTTAGGTATTTGTCTTATTTATTATTTATAGTAAGTCAAATGCTATTTAAGGAAACACATTATTGATGTTAATTCATTTTTAGTGGAGCATGAGTATTACTAAAACGTGCAGCGATTTAATGTTACCACCGGATCCAACGCGGCCCTGCCTGAGAAGATCAGGCGAAACATACTATATTTTACTTTACTACCGCTAGCACCTTTGACAATAATAATGTTTGAGAACTATAACTAGGTGTTTCGGATCTGGCTGCTGTGAGATCGAGAAATCTTTTGTATATTCTGATACATGACGTCAGACTTCTTAGTGTGTGGTCGGGAATATGTATGTGACTGGTGGGTGTATTATACCTTCTCTTTTTATTCAATAGGTCCGACAAACGAGCATACAGGTCACCTGATGATAAGTGATAACTGCCGCCCATGAACATCCACAACGCTTGGATCATAGGTATGCATCATCACATTGGCAGGATAACAGGAGGCAAAAATAATGACAAGAGGAAAGGGGTAATAGGCATACGGCACCGTGATAATAAGAAAACTCTATCCATTCTATCTATCTATATATCATCCCTATCCTACCCGCCGTGCCACTTGTTTATCCTAACATAAGAGGGCTAGACTGCGTCGCAATTTTATTCACCGTTATGAATATGTATATATCAGCACGGAACTACTCTGAATATATAAATATGCACATTTTAGAGGGCGTTGAACTGCTATTTTATGATGTGTGCTTGGGGTGTTATAATTTTTATTGCAATGAATGGCGAGACGAGCATGCCGTTCGCCTGATGGTAAGCGACACGGCTGCTCATGGACAGTAGCAAAACCAAACATCATGAATTACAAAATATAGAGCCAATATAAATAACACTGGCTTTACATTAGATGCATTGTAAGTACTCATTGTGCTGCTTGTAGATATCAAAAACATCTCATTCTTTATAATTTAGGGGGCAAATGAACATAGGTTTCACCTGATGGTAGATGGTCCCATCGTCCATGAACATCTAACACCATAATAATAAATAACACCCAACAGTCACATACATAGTCCTGACCCCACACTAAGATCGAGTCTTGTGTCGCGGGTATCAGGAACTACGAGAGACTTTTTCGGTCTCACAAACACCCAGACCCGGAAGAAATATTTGTGGGCCGCACAAACATTTCTCTCGGTGCGGGGATCGAACCCGCGGCCTCTCGTTTCACAGGCGGCGTCTAACCAACTGCGCTACGGAGGCTGTCAAAATAAGGCATAGAGATGCGTTGCCCTGCCTGTGAGGACTCTCTTTTTTTAAGGACATCATGTCGTATTGAGCCAAAAATGATAAAAAATAATCGTTCCATGCTAGATACTACAAAATTCATATATCATATTTCGGAGCTTGAAAACCATTCTGACATACACCAACGGTTCAGTCCACATGCATAATTTTAAAAATGGTAAATTTAAAGCTATGCAATATTTAAAAATCTCTGAAGAGAATTCCAGCGTTATTCAAACTATGAATACGTTCCGCCAAGTGGACCGCATTTCTGATTCCTTTTAAATAAAGTAAATTTTTTCGGCGTATTTTAATTGAAGTGGCCGACCGCCACGGTGGCCGGAAGAGGAAAATTAACAAACTGAAATTTTCCATCTCAATTCGAATAAAACGGAAAGATGGATGCGCCCCGGGCGGGACGGGAAATTAATATTATTTCACGCGAGTACAAAGTTTTTGACTTTAATAAAATGTGCAGTAAATGAGGCAAGGTTATTAGTGAAGCACGTTTTATGTTTTTTAGAATTCTCGCCGCAAGTTGGAATAGGTGACTTCTTGCACCCGGGCTTGAACCAACAGTAATTAATATTATAAATGATATTCATATTTCTATTCTCGCTTACTAAGCTATAGCAGCTATGGTGGATTTCATCACACATACATATATTATATACGCTACTGTACTGTACTGTATCAACCCATATACGTCCCACTGCAGGGCACGGGCCACCTCTACAATCGAGAGTATCATTGAGAGTGGTGAGGCCATGTGGGCCACAACGCTGGCCTACGCTAACGCAATCCCTATTGATGGACAGGGATGACACTAATATCTATCACAGTTCACCAATCTTTCCATCTCAAGATGAACCTGTCATGCTAGCCCACTAGCTTTTATTAATGTCGGAACTGTACTTTTCAACTTGGTTTATCACAACGCTGTTTAGTCAGCAGCTGGGCGATAAGCTGAATACACAGCTATCGATAATCAAACAATCACTTATGTATTGTTCTGTACGTGAGAAAGTAAAATATTATACATTAGTATGGAATTATGTATTAGGAAATAGCTGTGTAACTCTTTGGCATAGAATTTTTAAAAGTGGATTATGACTAACGATTATAATGTAGTTTTGGTGTTCAAGCTATCTGGGTGGGCATTATTTATATATTTTCTTGAATGGCAATCGAAACCCTGTTACTCAGTACTCGATTTCTATCTCTAATACATATTATTAAGACTACAAGTCATACTTAAACTTGGCATAACCAAAAAAACGGTATTTGGACTTCGTCGATCCGTTTTGAATACGAAAATGGTCACTTTGTCAATATAGGCAATCTAACTTAGTGAAGCTAAATTAAAAACTGACTAGCATTTTACTATTGATAAAATAATATATTATCAAACAATATCTCTACTTTCGTTTCGCAGCGTGATTTATTTATTACACGCTTTATATTAGCTTCACTTGTATGTTTGTTTGTATGTTTGTAACCGACTCTTTAAGACGCGATTTTGACCCACTTTATTTTTAATTTCACAGCCTACGTGTCCTACGTGTTGCAGTGAGCGTAAAATCTGCTGCGAAATGAAACGTTCTGGATTGGATTCCCGCACCGAGACAAATGTTCTTGTAATCAAAATATATTTGTTTTGAGTGTTGTGGCACCGATAAGATCTTTGTTAGTAATATTTGCGGTCAAAGTAACTTATATTCTGGTTGAGACTATGTCTGTGGTTGTCGTGTGTTTTATTTCACTTCAAATAAATAAATAAATAAATACCACGCAGTCACATACATAGTCCTGACCCCACACTAAGAATTAGTCTTGTGTCGTGGGCATCAGGAACTACGAGACAATTTTCGGTCTCACAAACAACCAGACCTGGAAGAAATATTTGTGGGCCGCACAAACATTTAACTCGGTGCGGGCTCGAACCCGCGGCCTCACGTTTCACAGGCGGCGTCTAACCAATTGCGTCACGGAGGCTGTCACACAATCAAAATAAAACAAAATATTCAAACAGTGATCCTTAAATTTTCTTTGAGCTCAGAAGAACAAAGAATGGAAGGAAGAGACACCTTTGCCCTGCAGTAGGATAGTATCAGCTGGTGTATCTATGAACGTATTATTTACTTGCACAGTTCTGATATTGAAATATCAAAACATAAGCTTTAGGAAGCAATTAACTTATTGCATTTAGTACAACTCAGTCTACTGGATAAAATATACCCAAGTCTCATTGGAAACTGCACCAGGATGCTAGAACGCCCGGAAGCAAAGGCGCTACGCCCTCCCGGAAAACCAATACTGATTACAACTTGTCATATTTATGCCTACAACCTCGGTAATAATTATTATTACTAGCTTTCTCCCTAGATGTTGTGCGTACAATTATGATCTAGATCTGTTGACGGTAGTTTAAGATCCGTAATATTTTTAAGAGTGGTTAGGCCATATAGTCCACCACGCTGGCCTAGTGCCTAACCACTCTCAATCGTACTTTCGATTGTAGAGTAGGCTCGTGCCCTGCAGTGGGACGTATATGGGCTGATACAGAATATTTTTAAGGCGATTTTATGTCTCAGGATGACGAGCGCAGTGGAATGCCAATCATTGTTTAGTAATTAACGCCACGCCGACTGCCTCGGTGGCATAGTTGTACTTCGGTACGGTCACAAAGCTGAGGTCTCGGGTTCGAATCCCGGGTTGGGCAAAGTGATATTGGATTTTTCTATTCATTATCAGCCCAGAGTCAGGAATTTGTGCCCGATATGGCGATAGGCTCGCCACCTATCACATTATGGGACGGAACATACTGGCGAAATGTGGGTGTCCTGGCACCTCTATCTACCCCTTCTGGGAAAAAGGCGTGAGTTTATGTTTGTATGTATGGTTTGTAATTCAAGGTGTCGTTTGATTTTGCTACTATTTATGAGCAGTCGTATGACGTATCGTTGCTCGTCTCGCCATCCATTGCAATAAAAAAGATGAAAGTGGTATCAGACCTGTAGCAATCCCACACCTATCAGCACAAGACGACAAATCCATCGGTAATGATCTATATGAGACTGGATTCGAGCTACCACGCGCATGTAAATCAGAAAGCGACAAGTGATTACTGTAAACGTCAATAACCGTGCAGTACACGAGCTGGTAAGGCTGCGTGCACATAGCTTTGTACTGCACGTTTGTACATGATGTATTGCAATGTAAGACTCAAGACTTCTACCAAAAAAAAACACGCTTTATATAAAAAACCTAACTAAAAAATAGAAAATAAATTTTAATAATATGACAGCCTCCGTGGCGCAGTTGGTTAGACGCTGCCTGTGCAACGAGAGGTCGCGGGTTCGATCCCCGCACCGAGAGAAATGTTTGTGCGGTCCACAAATATTTCTTCCGGGTCTGGGTGTTTGTGAGACCGAAAAGTCTCTCGTAGTTCCTGATAGCCACGACACAAGACTCGATCTTAGTGTGGGGTCAGGACTACGTATGTGGCTGTTGGGTGTTATTTATTTATTTATTTATTATAATACTGAATTAAGGATAGTGTAAAAAATTATAATAAATATGAATAAATAATAGTGTATAAATAAGAAAATAAATAATAGTTCAAAAAAACTAAAAAAATACGCTTTTATAGAAAATCCAACTGAGAAATGCAAAATAAATTTTAAAAAATTTGAATTAAGAATATTGTATATAAGAAAAAAATATTTTTATTGTAAAAAAAAGCGTGGGGTGCATGTTTTCAATAGATATAATTATTTTATCGACAGATATAAGTAGAAGGATTATCATTTTGATAATATCTTAAAAAGCACCCCACGCCTTTTTTTACAATATTTTTTTTCCTTTACGTTTTTTTGATTTAGTATTCTGTGTTTTTGATAGCCTCCATGGCACAGTAAGTTAGATGCCGACTTAGAAATAAGACACCGCTAGTTCGATCACCGCACCGAAACAAATGCTTTTGCGATCTACAGGTATTTGTTTCGGGTGTGAATGTTTCTGAGACCGAAGAGTGTCTCGTAGTTTTTGATGCCCACGATAAGACTCGATCTTAATGTTGGTTCAGGACTATGTATGTGATTGTTGTATTTATTTGTACTCTATCACTCTCAATCGTACTCTCGATTGTACAGGAGGCCCGTAACCTGCAGTGGGACGTGTACGGGCTGATACAGATTTATTTGAACTGCATGTTGCGCCATTTCTTATTGATTCAAAAAACGTGCAGTATAATACTATGTGGGCGCAGTTTAACAGTTCTGTCATTACATGTGACGGTAGAGCGCCAATAGCCGCGAATACCCATCACGTACCGTTCTAACGATATTACATTTATACAGAATGGTGGACATCACATTAAACTACAACACGATCGATATGACTCCATTGAAATCGTTTAAATGTAGTAAGTGTAGCATCAAAATTAAAAATAAAACTTTTTGTAAAATAAAATAAAAGTAGGAAAATCAGAGAAATGCGGAATTATGTAGTCCTGTGATGTAGTCAATATACAAGTCACAATTGCCTAAGTTGAACCCAATGACAAGTGCGAAAATATTAGTGTTAAATTTTCGTTAGCATCAACTTAGTCATTTTACAATTAACTTCTCATTGCATTTCTCTCTATCTCAAGAATATATTCAATAAAAATCAAAACGATTCACAAGCCTTTTTAACTGTTGTTAGCATCCCTTTGTACCAATTAAAATGTGCGGAATTTGGTGTTGCAATGCGCAATTATAAATTGGATATTTCATGTGCTTTTCTTTTGGAATAAAATATTTTTTTTGCAACGGGAATGAAATTTTTAAAGAGTCCAATAGTGGATATTTCCCTATTATATTCCCCCATATAAAATGCTAACAGAAGAAAGATGATCATTGAACCCGCAACTGTCCACTAATCCGAGTAAAAATAACCGAACGCATTCGGAGACATTAAAACTTTTGCTCTTATTTCGCTCGCACTTAAAACCCATATTATGGTTTCAACCGCTAAGCTTTCTATTTGTAGGCGATATTATTTTTATTGCTGCGTATTTGAGCAGATTCTGGAGACTTCTAGAAATTAAAATTATAGATTTATAATTTCAAATTATTGTCTTTTGTGGAATATGCAGTAAATGCATATGGGCCTGATGGTAACACCAACAATACCAGAGGAATCGTCGCTGCGTTGCTACACACGCGCTGTTACACAGTAGTGTATTTACACTGCTATTTGGTGGCAGAACTAGACATTGTGGTGGTACCTACTCAGGTGGCCTCTCACATATGAAAGACCTACCACCAGTGTTTATGGGAGGTGGCCTGTTGGTAAACGGACTAGACGCGGCTGCCAACATATTCACGGCGGTCGCGGGTTCGAATCCCAGGGCACACCTCTGACTTTTCGAAGTCATGAATTTACTGATAGTCAATCACCATGCACTATAACGGTGAAGGAAGACTTCGTGAGGACATCTACTCAGCAAACCATAGTGATTTGTAAGAATTTCTATAGCATGTAAATTCCGCCAACTTGCACTGGGCCAGCGTGATGGACTATATGACATAACCACTCTCAATCGTACTCTCGATTGTAGAGGAGGCCCGTGCCCTGCAGTGGAACGTATAAGAGCTGATATAGAGAGGAGCGCCATGCATCAAGAAATAATGGAATCCCAGCATCATGTCCATAGTGCAGTGGTGGAATTCAACGGCTGGTTTCATTATTATGATTCATATAAAACGTAAATTAGAAAAAAAATAAGCTCAATTTAATTTCAGTAGTGGACTCGCTGTCGTAATTATTTGTCTCGCACGAGAATCAAACCCGCAGCTTCTCTCATAGCCTTTCTCACTATCCATGACGTCAATAAATATGTGTAGTTAGTGTGAGACGGCGACGCAATTGTGAAATCTGACGACATATTGATTTCCAATGTCAGCTTGTGTAACGCTTGGAAAGTGGAATATGGGCGCCACGCATACACTTGGGTGGATTTCTTAAAATAACTTGTTAAATGTAGTTATGAGTATTAAATAAGAGGATTTAACCGAAAGAATAGTATCCTCATATTAAAAGTTGTAAAGGTTGTGCTTTTAACTTTTTTGTACACAAAGGGCTGCATAACTGTTAAAACTATGTATTAAGAAGAATAAAATATCTAGTTCAAAACAGGAAAAAGCGAAGAGGCAGAAAGGTCATTGCCCTTCAATGAAGCAATACAGACTAGCAATATTAAATACAAATGGAAGTATAATCGTACTAGTTTATTTCTTAGAGACAACCATGTCATATTTAAGAGAGGGAGAAAAAATGGCAGTCCAAAGGTTTTAGGATAAAACGAATAAAAAATGTATCACATACTTAATATAGAAAATGAAACAATGCGATGGGAAAATAAAGAATTACATATTTATCAAACATTAATCGGTCACTGAGGAAAAAAGTGAGAGATAAATTAATTGGTAGGCGACTAGACGGTTAATGGAAGTCAACAGTTCCAGGCCTAGGCACAAAGAATATGGGAGGGTCGTTACCCTAACAATACTCAAGAACTACAGCTATGCAGATGTTATTTCACTAGATATTACTAAAAATCTTTTGAAACACTACCGAATACTGACACTACAGAGCAGATAGATATGTTACAGATAAACCCATATTCCAAAGAGACTGAAATATAAAAAGTAAGAAAAATATTCAAAAATCTGAGTAAATATCTGAACATGCTGCACGCCCGTCACGACTGTGGCGAATTTTTAAAAAACATTTGTAAAGGTCAACCGCCATTTTGGACGTGACATCGCCCGATGCACAAGTACCGTTGTACAAAAGTTTTGACGAGCGCGTGACGCAGGACCGTATTTAGGATGAATGTTGAGGGGCAACGACCCACATTGAAAATTACAAATATTATATTATTAAATGAGCATAGAACTCCCCCAAGGTTCTCTACATCGACCTGAGAGATCCTGGAGATCCTTGGGGAGGCCTATGTTCAGCAGTGGACTTCCTGTGGCTGAGATGATGATTATTAAATGAGTGATTAATAATTATAAGCTGTGAGATGCTAAATTGTTGTTTAAAAAAACTCTATTTGGTCAACACCGTAATTACAATTAGGTGCATTTTTCGTGTCAGTAAAATAAAATTACCTACCTATCCTAACATAGATCATATTTCACCTAAATATTAAACATTAATGTTGACTCCCGTAACTTATTTTTTAGTTCCAAGTGCCGTCTCTGTCCCTATACTCCGAAGACACGTCGACTCATTAATACAAAAACTGGTAGAACAAAAATATAATTATGTGTACACTGAGTCGAAATGCGTATGAAAAACGCCGAGTGTTAGTGCAACTGCTTTGCTTTTGTAACATCGGGCACGAAAGCGTTTACGCACAGAAGATTTATAAATGATTTAAAATACCTAAATGTATTACATCAATGTTTTTTAAATACTTAAAGTCAAATACATATAGATTCAATATTTAAATGTTGAAACGACAGTCTTCCACCATCTGAATTGTCCTGTCTGCGAAATTAAATTCAGAACCTCACTGTGCGTAATATGCTTAGGGCGGTCATTGGTCATCACATCATCAACTGTTCAGTTGTTTATTTTTATCAGTATGTCAAACCTTCCACAAATAAATAAATAACACCCAACAGTCACATACATAGTCCTAACCCCACACTAAGATCGAGTCTTGTGTCGTGGGTATCAGGAACTACGAGAGACTTTTCGGTCTCACAAACACCCGGAAGAAATATTTGTGGCCACACAAACATTTCTCTCAGTGCGGGGATCGAACCCGCGGCCTCTCGTTTCACAGGCGGCGTCTAACCAACTGCGCCACGGAGGCTGTCAAACATTAATATGTAAAATTTCTAGAAACAGACAGTTTTGGATAAGCCAGCGTAATTACATCGAAGTCCATCAGCAAACTGAAATTGAATCGAAGCAGAACTCTGGTCACCATTACAATTACCAACAGGTCCATTAGTCACTTTTGCGTACGACAAAAAACGAAATTGGCATAAATGTATCTAAATCCTCACTCATTCAGTAATTTACAATGTAGAACGCAAAAAGCTTGTCATTATTGTGAAAATGAAAGTGGCCATTGTTGAAGAGTTCGTTCTATTAATCCACTTACCATTTACATTAGTGACTGAAATGTTTTAAATTAACCTCGCCCCATTCAGTTGTTAATGTTAGTGTTGTCATTTTCTATTGCAATCAAAATAGAGTATTATCTTGATGCTTTATTTTATTTATCACGGCTTATTCCACGTATCTTACGAGATTGCCGTAATTTTCCGGGAACAAAAGTAACTTATTTCAACCTCCAGTGCACTACTGCCGCTATAAAAGAAGGACTTACTAGTAAACCTACTTTCTCATGTTTATCTGTATTACATTCTTATTAAATTTCAGTTATCTTTTTATTTCACTTATGCGTGCGACTGCCTCCGATATATATTCACGGCGCGACACCTCGCGTTCACCGCACGACAACAATCTACACGTGTAGTGTGATATTTACATGGTCTACAACAGTTTACAACACACTGCCGACCTTTGTGCATCGGCCCTTGCTTTAAAACAGTGGTTCTGACCTTTTAGCCACGAGGAACCATTAGAGTAGCCATTGACCACCCGGTTGATTGACTGGTTTGATTTTTAGTTAATAACGAAATGTACATAAATAAAGGGTCTTGATATCTATCTAAGAATAAAACATTTTAAGATTATTTTAAGGATGGCCTTAGGATAGCTCCGCGAACCACTTGGGATACTTCCAGGGACCACCAATGATCCGCGGACCACCGATTAAGAACAGTGCTCTAAAACATCCTTTCCTTTTACTTATAACTTATTTGGGAGAGTCTAAAGACAGTTATAGGAATTATATCACCAAGAAATTCGAGATAATTATTTTTTTAAACTTTTAACTTACGCGCGCGACTCTCCCCGATATATATTCACGGCGCGACGCCTTCGCCGAACGACAACAATCTAAACAAGTAGTGTATTATTTACATGGTGTACAACACACTGGCGACTTTTGTGCACCAGCTGTTGCTTTAAAACATCCTTATTACTTGCATTTTAATTATAACTTATGTGGGAGCTCTAAAGACAATTACAAGTATCCTTTCTCCAACAAATTAGATATATTATTATTTTTTAAATTTCACTTTCGCGCGCGACTGCCTCCGATATATATTCACGGCGCGACGCACGACAACAATCTACACGTGTAGTGTGATATTTACATGTTCTACAACAGTTTAAATACCCGACACCGCCGACCCATTGTGCACCGGCCGGGCCCTTGCTTTAAAAATATCTTGAAGTTAACTCAGGTGGCTTTGTAATTGTCGTGTTAAATAGTAAGTGGTTTAGCTTAAAGTTTTAAAATGAGTATATGGTCAATATTGTTGTGTTAAATGTAAATAGTAAGTGCCAAATGGTTTAAGGTCAGTTTAAGGGTTTGTTTTAAAATTAGTATATAGTTGACAGCCTCCGTGGCGCAGTAGGTTAAACACCGGCTATGAAACGAGAGGCCGCGGGTTTGATCCCGCACCGAAACAAATATTTGTGTGAATCACAGGTATTTGTTTCGAGTCTGGGTGTTTGTGAGACCGAAAAGTCTCTCGTAGTTCCTGACACCCACGACACAAGAATCGATCTTAGTGTGGGGTCAGGACAAAGCAGTAATTCACGGTGTTGTTTGGTTTTGCTACTGATGACCGGTCGTACCACTTACCATCAGGCGAATGGCATGCTCGTCTCGCCGTTCAATGCAATAAAAAAAGAAAGAGCCATATTATTAACAAGTTCATATTAGCATAGAGCACCGAGTGAAGACGGATTCAGATGTGCGATAAGCGCGTCTCACCGTGCATTCTACGCACTACGCACAAAGGGCGCGTAATCTATGGGACGGATGTCCGTCTAGACTGCAGACGGACGGCGAGTGTCGACGATATCGAGCATTCATACATTTATTTATAGGGGACATGTGTATTGTTGGTCTAAGGATAAAATGGTAAAAAAATATTATTGTAATTCAAGTTGGGTGATTGAAGAAAAGATTGTCTCAAAAGTTGTAATTTAAAAAAATATATTTACTCAATCAAAATATTATAAACGTTTTCTTTTTTGACAGTCAAATTTAAAAGTAATAAATACAAGTATTTGAATTCATAGTACGTAACGTATATGACACAATAGAAAACTTATTTTTTCTATGAAAAGAGCTTTCTAAAGCTCGTCATCCCTATAAGTTGATTTTAAGAATACGTTAAAATACTTGAATCCAACTACAATTTACAAATAATATTGAAAAAGAAAAAAACCCAATACAAATAAATGATCTGGGGAGATTTCGCCGAGATTACGAATCCAAGCTTATAGTGTCTTTATAAACTGATCAAATGAAGAGATAAGGAGCAAACAGTACGTGATAAGACGTTATCACGTTGTTTACTGTTCTCCCTGTGTTTGTTTGGGCACAGATAAAATATACTGTCCGAATTTATTTGTACTTCCTCTGGTGTGTTTGTTTAAAGTTTTGTGGTGACCCATCAGTGAAAGTTTTATCAGTGACAAGTGACAATTTATCGATGATTACCGTAATAATGTTGTTGAATAAAGCTTAATTGCTTTTGTATTGTTTCCAACTGAAGGAAATGTAAACTAACAATAAAGTTACAAGCATTTGAAGTATCTATATTAACTTTAAACCTCTGTGGTCTGGCAATGACTTTTATTCATTACTGTTTTGTTTTCTCTCTGTCTTTGCTATTGTAACGTTTAGTTTGTCATGTTTAATATATCTTAATTCTTCTTTTGCATCTGGTGTTTTTGTCCATAACCCATCACCAACTAGTCATTGGAGGCTAGTTTTTTCAATATTAACAGATACATCCACTCATGTTTCCGGACATGTTTTGTACACAATTGGAATAAGATGAACAAATCGTGACCGAAATACCAACCTATTTCGCATCGCTTTTTAATAAAATAGGCTCAATCAAGCCTCATTCAGGTTTTGTTGGTCCAAATATGCACCGATTTATACATTCTAAAATGATCCTAGCTACAGCGAGATGTGAATAGTCACCGCGCATTGGAACTAGTCCCACTGGATCGGCGAGGTGTGACGTGTGGTGGTAGCGTGGGAACCGGTCACCACGCTCGCCCACCATCCACCACCTCACCGCAACACGGTATACAAGGAAAAACTGCAACCCGATACGACTGTATGTAAAATACAGGTAAATTCGCTGAATTTTAAAAATTAAAAATATAAAAAATAGTCTTGGCCCTACGCTAAGACGACGCTAGTTGGACTTTTCGATATCAACTAATAATTTCGCTCACATTTTTCTTGGAGCTACCAACAAATGAGCAAGCAGGTCACCCAATGGTAAATGATCACTGCCGCCCATGAACGTCCACTACGCTTGGATCATGGATGTGTTGTCGGCCAGTAAAAAGGGGAGCAGGTAGGAAAAAGGATGGGACGAGGAAAAGGGTATGAGGTATCAAGCATTAATTTATGTTGATACTATTATCAAACCTTAGTTTCACAGACGGTTTCATAAGTAAACGCACAGATGCGACCAATATCCGTTTGCATAGATTCTCATTTAAAAAACAGATACAACGTAATGTCTGTAGTCTCCATTAGTTTGATGCGCATGCGTATAACCAATGCGCCAGGCAGCCCTAAATATTAGCCAAGGCGGGTTTATTTTTGCGGAATCACATTACACTGAGCTTCCGGGAAGTACTCGTAGTTCGACTAATTTCCGCGCTTGCATCTTTTAGCTTTGCATGTTTGCACCACAAAATATGGAAGCAAAAATACTCGGCTGACACTTCAAGATGTTATCAGAGTGAAGTATTTTATTTTCCGTGCAATCAGTTGTAACTGCCGTCAGTTGTAAGTAGCATGTAGATTGTGGTTTTGTTAGACACATACTTTCAATAACGCACAGGATAAGTTAGGAAAGAAACCGACTACAAAACGAATGGCCCTTATTTCAATCCCAACGCCAAATATATTTTTTTTTACAGATCAAACATTTGGAAGATCAACAAGTCTTAAACCATATTCCTCACCGATTGTCACCGTCACCAATTCTTGTTTGAAGGCATAAATCATGAGAGACTAAGCTGACTAATTATTTCGAAGACTCGACACAATCAGTTATAGTATAAACAACATTGTGCACTGTATCAGCCCGTATACGTCGCACTGCAGAGCACGGTTCTCTCTACAATCGTGAGTACGATTGAGAGTGGTAAGACCATATAGTCCACCACGTTGGCCTAATATGGGTTGGCGGACTTCACATACCATAGAAATTCTTGTAAATTGTAGAATTAACAACGCTTTATTACTACAGGCTGTGCACTTGTAAATAAACCAGAAAGCGCAGAAACGCAGGAGTCACGGCTGAGCTAGTCAAGTGTCCTTGATACGGACTGTTGAATTAGAATGGCGGGATTGCATTAACACCGACATGATAGTTTCCGATCTATTAGCTGTTTTGGGAGATTATGTATTGAATTACTATTGGATAAATACTTAAAGAGTGGGCTGTGAAATGTGAGGTGTTGGGTTCGATTCTAAGGACGCGTTGTGTACTTTGTAAGTTGTAAGTTTATTAAAATGTGACATTTGTTGTTCGTTAATGGGATTTGTACCCAGCATTTGTTAACCTCGTTGTTTTTACATATTGGGGCTTTTATTAATCTCAGTAATTTTACTGATGTATTTACTGACGACCCTTTTGGTATCTCTGCCTACCACAGTCCACAATAAGAATACAGGCGTGACATAAAACACATATGTACAAAAAACAACTTACAAAATGTATTTAAACGCACAGTTGTCGATAACAGATGGTCCACATAAACCATTTAGTCTTGTATACGCTCAAAACCCTAAGTACTAAATCAATGAGATACAATTACAGTACAACCCACACACCCAAAAAGCTTTTAGCCCAAAACGGGCCTGCCCACTCACGCCCACCGCTGAAACCGTGCCCCAACTAAATTGGTAATTATCTCAACATGCTGTACTTTAATAATAAACGGATTTGCTCAATATTGTCGGTGAGTAACGTGATGCAAGAGGTTTCTGGAGAATTTGTTGTTGTGAAATAGTTGGATATGAGACAGTTTTGTTTATAATAGTGATAATACACGGTGGATCCAGAGGGAGGTCATGGGGGTCATGACCCCCTGGGCTGGGTCTAGATTGACAGAATTTATTAATTACTAGCTGTGCCCGCGACTTCGTCCGCGTGGAATTTAACAAAAACTTTATATTTCTAAAATAAAAGATTTTTTCTAAAACAAATGTAGCCTAAGTTACTCCTTATTATATCAGCTACCTGACAGTAAAAGTCCCGTCAAACTCGGTCCAGCCATTTCAGAGATTAGCACAGGAACAAACAGACAGACAGATAGACAGACAGACAGACAAAAAAAATCTAAGGTCATTTTCGTTATAGGTATCGTGTATATAACGATATGTAGTTGGACATTTTTTTATTTTCACTTTACAAACAGACACTTCAATTTTATTTATATGTATAGATTTATTTATTTATTATGTGCATTATTTATTATCTTGTTGATAAAATTTATAAGTGCACATAAATGTCGATAAATAAAGTAAAAAGTGTGTGTGTTCAAAAATTACGGGTGTAACAAGCATTAAAAAACCATTATTACGAATTCGAGTATTGAAATCGTACCCAGTATTCTGACAAGAACTACATGACCTCCCCCTGGCTTGGAAGCTGGAACCACCCTTGGTGATAATACACGGTTTTTCTGATCAACCTTTATATACAGGTCTTTCTTCCTACGAATCACAAAATTCAGAGAACTTTTGCCAGACTTAGGCCCCATTCGCATGGGCGCTTAAAAAGCGTCGGCTTTGAGGGTTTGTTACCGTTCCCAATATTTATGTGTATATGAAATGAAAATTTAACATCTAATACTCAACGTCGAAAATCCGATAGCGCTCGATAAAACACACCGCGTTTTAAAATCGCCTACATTTCTTTCATTGCAACGTTTTTAACAATTGAATTAGCACCCGTTTAAATGAAGCCTTACATCCAGGACCAGACACATTTAATCTCGGCGCAAAAATGGAATATAAGTGGATAACAGTCAGTTTATTTGACCTCCCATTCAGTCTCCCTCGGTCTATCAGAAAAAGGGCTTTATTTATTTACAAAAGTAACCAAGGCGAACTCAATGACAGTCGCATTATCTCTTAGTCTACGTTTAGGTGATGCAGAGATGAGCTTAAGTAGATTTACCGTTTCCTGTCTTTAAAAAATTAAGTTTATGTAAAGAAACAACACATTATATATTACATCACAGTATGTTTCTATAATTACCATCAGATGCCATACCCAATCTTGGTCACGAAGGACATTAAAAACCGGTTACAAAAATTTCAAAACGGCTCCTGACTTTTACGGCTCTCATAAATTTATGTATAATTTGTAATTCGTTTTATTTCTATGCAAATAACGCGGAGGATGTCTGCGATTTGTCAATATTTCCACAAAAAAACCTCGTAAATTTAATTTATGGGTTAGATGAGCCAAATGGAGCGGACTCAAGATTATAGAATTGGGGTAATAATATTATATTTTATTGGCAACAATAGATAGAGTAGATATATTGAGCATTCCGTATCTAGATTATATTTAATTTAATTACACCAACAATAGGTTATTTTTGGCATATTTATCCCATCAAAAACATCCTGTAAAAAAATTCCAAGTCTCGCAGCTCAGGTTTTCTACCGCAAAATGTTGTGAGATGCATGTAATACCAAGTCGATTCATTTATTTAGTCCTTAAGGGATCTTCTATATAAAGTTATTATGTAAGTTATTACCATATCAATATTAAAAATTCTTTACGTTTTAAATAAATAGATCGACTTGGCCATCGCATGAAAACATAATGTATCGTACAATTTATACATAATGCTGCTGGCCAAGTCGATCTATTTATTTAAAACGTAAAGAATTTTTAATATTGATATGGTAATAACTTACGTAATAACTTTATATAGAAGGTCCCTTAAGGACTAAATAAATGAATCGACTTGGTATTACATGCATCTCACAACTTTTTGCGGTAGAAAACCTGAGCTGCGAGACTTGGGTTTTTTTTCTCAGGATGTTTTTGATGGGATCTCACGTCTTTTTGTAGAGTCCTACTTTTTTCCTTTTCGGTACTTTTTACTTCTAGAATATCTATTATTATAATATTTAGTTTACTATTTATTTGCAAGTTTTTTTAGAGGTATGTTGTACAATTTCATGGGCTGAATACACCCTTTTCCTCTCTATACCTCCCTCCCGTTATGCTTCATATATCTAGGTACATCTACTACTATTATTCCATTATATACGGGTACAATGTTTCATTAAGTGCAAATGTAACTTTGTAATCCTATAAATTTATATAGGATTACAAAGTTATTCACGCAATTGGTCTGTCTAGAAAACTAGACACAAATAATGAAATGTTTGAATTTTCCCTTACTTTAGACACTAAACACTAATTATATTCTAAATTTGAAGGTTCTATGTCTGCTAGAAGTGCCTTAGACTTTTGATGATCGGTCAGTCAGTGAGTGACAAAATTAAGAAAGTTTGACTAGTTACAATTCTTGAACTACTGGTTCAAATTGAATGAAATTTTAAATATACCGTTTTTACACAATGCCTGCTTAGTAACTGAAAATTCAGGCTTCATGCTTTAGCCACAACGAAGTTATAGGGGGTTGAAAATGGTCTGAATTGCTTCGAGAAAAGGATGTTACGGCCTATAGCTCGACTTGGAGGGGGCTCGGCCGCGCCCCCAGATACTCCATCGGTTTAGGTACTTAACTAAATGTGAACAAACCAGAACACGTGACGCATGGTTGTTCAACATTTTATTGCAATGTCCAATTTACGAATATTTTCTTAGTCAACCAAGTAACAAGTATTAAAACAGAGTAAAGAACAACGATGAACACTTCCAAACACTTCACCACTTCACGAAAACGGTAAGTACATTAATGCAATGAATAATAATTGGCTGCTATAGATAACATATGTTGATGCTTAGTTATCCGACCTAACGCATTATCTTTCATTCAAATGGTCGCATTACGGTAAAGTCGTACTTCTAGATTTTGTAGCATAATATTTATTGTAACTTTTATAAAAATGTTTTGGATGCCTGACTGTTTGGGTCTTTTTTATAGACAGATTGCATTATGTAAAATAAGATAATTTAATTTAGATAATTTAATTATGATCTTACATAATTTAATTGTTTCCAAACTCACACATTCATAATTATAATCGTTATAATAAATTTGAACATGCAATGTAGTTTTACATTTACGTAAACATTTTTTTGTCTTCAATTAATTTAGAAATGAGAAATGGCAATGTTAAATAACCTTTTTTATGGTTTGTTTACATTTAGTTAAGTACCTAAACCGATGGAGTATACTTATCTTTATTGCTAAGCAATTTATTGATTACAATTTAAGGGCTGACGTTTAGACTTAAAATAACATGATTAATTTTACAAAACAGATTTTTTTTATAAAATGATAATTTTAGACTATCCGTAGATATGCCAATTTTTATTATTATTCTCATTTATCGAGATTTATAGCTTTAACCATACCAAAAACAATCAGTACGGTATTAAAACTCTGTACTTTCAACACATCATTTCCTTACATAACAAAACGACGAAACAATTAAAAAAACAGAACCCACACATAAAACTACGCATTAACAAGTAATAAAGCCATTTGTAGCCGAAAGATCGTTGACCAATTCAAATGAGCCAAACAGACTGACTGCCGATCACAAGTAAATCGATCAACACACAAGGGTTTAATTTCACCCGAGTGTTCCGTGCGACAGCGGTTGCCAAACATTTAGAGCTGCTGACATAAAAGTTATTACATTCTATGAAACTCCAAACTGAAGATACTGCAATTTGTAATAGTCGAAAAACACAATATACTAGACATATATTAAAAAGTGAGACATTATCAATAGCAGCACGTTAATGGTAGTCATAGGTCACTCCTGCAGGTTTCTACGATCTATTTAAACTAATCGGCGCGACACCCAACTAATACATAATCACTTTATTCAGAACGTCGGTTCACTTTGTGTATCAAATTCACTGGTGGTAGGTCTCTCATATGTGAGAGGCCATCTGGGTGGGTACCACCGCAGTGTCTATTTCTCCCGTCAAACAGCAGTGTAAACGCACTGTTGTGTTTTGGGTTGAAGGGCATTGTAGCCAGAGTAACTACTGGACATATTGAGACTTAACATCTTATGTCTCAGGATAGCGAGAGCAGTGGAATGCCAAGCATTGCTTTGTAATTCAAGGTGTTGCTTGGTTTTGCTACTGTTCATGAGCGGTCGTATCGCTTACCATCAGGCGAACGGCATGCTCGTCTCGCCATTCATAGGAATAAAAAAAAAAAAAAAGATCACCCAGCAGTTACAAACATTGTCCTGACCATAGGTAAGATATACATTAAACTAGTATATATCAGAAACGACAATAAACTTTTCAGACTCACACACGATTTTTCTATTGTTTATTACTCTTCCCTACCTTAGCTTTCTAAAAGATCCATAACACCAATATTAATTAATAGACAATCATAATAACTTCACTATGGGCCCGGCTCATTGGGCCGCAACCAGAGACTTTTACTGTAAATGAAATTGTTCCTTAGTAAAGATTTTGTTAGTATAATCTATACTACGTAGTTATTTGTCATTAAATGTCTCCGAGTACAGCCGTATGACATAAACAGCACCAACTTTAACAACCGCTGTCTAGCGGTCAGCGACACCAATGCACTTAATGCTAGTGAATTGAACTGAAACGGTTCCATCAATCGGGTCGGTTGGAGCCGACACATGTCCACACATTTAGTACTGGTTTATTTCACTCATAATGGAATACTGTTCGTGTCTGGTAGGAAAGGAAATAAGTTGTAAAATTGTATTTATTTAATTCGATAGCTAGAATAAGGTTATTATTTTGTTACTTTAGATAAATTTGAAAAGGAATATGCTCCTTCTGCGACATATCGTAACTTTTCTAAACCTCGTCTCACATGCTGGTTTAAACATATTTATATTTTAGTTCATATTACCCATAACGTGTGTATAAAACAGCAAAATCTCTTGAAATGCGAGCGAAGCGACGATCCAAACGAAAGTTTATCGTCAAAAGTAATTAAGGGGTACGTTTACAAAACTGTATACTGTAAACTGTAACTGTATCAGCCCATATACGTCCCACTGCAGGGCACGGGCCTACTTTACAATCAAGAGTACGATTGAGAGTGGTTAGGCCGTATAGTCTACCACGCTGGCCTAGTGAGGGTTGGCAGACTTATATACCATAGACATTTTTATAAATCGCTATGGTATGCAGGTTTCCTCGCGATGTTTTCCTTCACCATTTTTAGTGCGTGGTGATTGACTATCAGTACACACATGACTCCGAAAAAGTCAGAGGTTTTTTTTTTTTTTTTTTTTATTGCTTTGAATGGCGAGACGAGCATGCCGTTCGCCTGATGGTAAGCGATACGACCGCTCATGAACAGTAGCAAAACCAAACAACACCTTGAATTACAAAGCAATGCTTGGCATTCCACTGCGCTCGCCATCCTGAGACATAAGATGTTAAGTCTCAATATGTCCAGTAGTTACTCTGGCTACAATGCCCTTCAACCCGAAACACAACAGTGCGTTTACACTGCTGTTTGACGGTGTGCCCTGGGATTTGAACCCGCAACCACCATGAATGTGTTGGCAGCCGCATCTGGTTCGTTTACCAACAGGCCACCACGCACTTCACAAAACTGTATATGCCCAATTAAAACAAGTCACTTACTGACATTCCTAAAGCTTTTCTAAAACTAGGTCACAATCAATTAATATCCACAACAGTCACACACCTTGCCACCCGCCTAGTCCCGACCCACATGAAGATACAACTCTTGTTTCGTAAGCATAAATTCTACTCAAATTAACTCACACAAAACTCGCACTAAATTATCCCGCAATATATTACCTATTATTAACCCTTATATTAATTTATTATCGTAACATACGGAAATATAAAACAAAATTGTACATCTAAATGACGATGAACATAATATGATAAATCAAGTGTGGGCGATGGCGCCTCATAAATATTCCGAGTGCGCGCCTGCTTAATACCAGAGTGCAATAGTCGCGACGTCCATGCTAATCGCCATGTAATTATATCGACACTATTCAATTAATAGCTGACAAGGATATTACTAGACGCAGTGCAATAAACCTATTGCAGATTTTATTTATGAATTTTAAAATGACGCCATGAAATGAAGCGATGCTGTCGTGTGTGGATTAGCAATACCCGATATATTTTTACTGTATAAAAATCGATCAAACGGCTTCATCATTATTATCATCAGCCTACTGCCTCGGTGGCGTAGTTGTACTACGGTACGCTTACAAAGCTGAGGTCTCGGGCTCGAATCCCGGGTCGGGCAAGGTGATATTGGATTTTTCTATTCAATACCTATCAAAATTTGTGTCCGATATGGCGATTGGCTCGCCCACTATCACATCATGGGACGGAACATACAAGGCGAAATGTGGGTGTCCTAGCACCTCTGCCTACCCCTTCGGGGAAAAAGGCTTGAGTTTATGTATGTATGTATGTATCATCAGCCCATTGCAGTCCACTGCTGCGTTTAGGATTGTAGAGTAATCCCCCTGAACTGTAAGTAGGGTAAACTGAGCAATTAACCATCCTAAGAAAATATGCTGTCGTATAAGATATTTTTTTATCTATCAAACGACTTGGCTGATGGTAAATGGTTAAGCCTCTAAACTTATAAGCCTCTTAGCAATCCAAGTTGTCCATAAGTTTTGTCGGTTTATTAAATAGTAGGGCAAAAAGAAAAGAACGATAGGAAAGAGATATTAAGCGTCCGGCAATATAACTTATTGAATGAAACACAACGGTACAGCTATCGCTTCCAATCGCCTTTCTCAGAGACAGTGCTCTCACCCTAGTCAGACCGTCCATTCCTACATTAGTCTAAATAAAATAAATAACACCCAACAGTCACATACATAGTCCTGACTCCTGACCCCACACTAAGATCAAGTCTTGTGTCGTGGGTATTAGAAACTACGAGAGACTTTTCGGTCTCACAAACACCCAGACCCGAAAGAAATATTTGTGGGCCGCACAAACATTTCTCTCGGTGCGGGGATCGAACCCGCTGCCTTTCGTTTCACAGGCGGCGTCTAACCAACTGCACCACGGAGGCTGTCTAAGGTCGGTAACATCACAAAAATCTACAATATATTTCCTCACAACAACCCTGAATTCATACCTGGCGATTTTTCCCGTATCAGGTTATTGCTCCAGGCAATTTCAATTCAATCAAAATCAAAACATGAAAACGATATATTCTTTGACATGAAACCTTTTGGGGCAAAATATCGCGTATTTTTATTGGAACCTTTGAACATATACAAAGCGAATAAAAAATAAATAAATACACCCAACAGTCGCTGGCGTAATCCTGAGCCCGCGAAAAGTTTCATATCCAGAGCTGTAAGTGGGGTAAATTGTATTGTAATTGTCCATCCTAAAAAAATATACTGTCATAGGAGATATTTGTTTTAGATTTTTTTCTATTTATTACTTTGAAAACCGCTAAGATCTTTGTAACTATATCTTAAGACTTAACAGATAAATAATATACAGTTCATATAAAAGAGTAAAAATGTGTGTTAATTTGGGATGAACAATTATTATAATGAATACCTATACGAACCTTAAGAAACCGATTGAGTTGAAACACCTAAATTCTAATAATAATTTGATCATACCAGAGACAATTCACAAACATTTATTGTTCTAATAACGAGAATCCAAGAGAATTTAAAAAATAGAATGTGTAAAATATTACTCAACAAATTCTGGCTCAAATTCAATGGCTTCCCTATACGATATGGACAAAAGAGGGAACAACAAATACCTATATGTACATCGCATACAACTAAACAAGCCATCCCCATTCGCAATGAAAAAAATATTAAAAACAACCCCTTGTATTCACGGTAACTCGACTACAAAAATCATCCAGACGCACGGCATTCATTAGAAGTATTTCTAAAGCCGTATTGAATGGAACAATGGACAGTGACGTCACAATGTCACTAACTGGGACGCGGAGATCACAATGCCGGCACGCGCCTGGCACAAACAAGTATCAGACGGTCAGTTGTCACTTGGCAGTGATGCTGTGAATGCTTCACGCCCTTCGAAGAGCCTTGGCATTTTGCACGGCAAGTTAAATATACCAGTCAGTAGTCACATACATTCCAACCAGTAAGATAGAAGTCCCCGAGTTCCTGATATTTAGTATCAAAACTCCGAGACTCTTTGAATTTAGGGATAATTAGAATCGAAACAAATACCTACATATTTCGTTCACATACTTTCGCCAAGAACGAATCTAACCCACACTCATTGTTTGATTGATTTGTAAAAATAATCATGATTTCATAAAATAAGCTAAGTATTTAATATAAATTATATATTTGCGAATAACTCTTTTCAAAGATTCCTAAGTCTGCCGTATTTGCATGGTAAGATATGGATTTACGGCCCTTAAACGTATTTACGTTTAAGGGTTTTTCCATATCTTACAGATTGTTTTGTCCCTTTCGAACGACTTTAGTATTCCATTTAAGCGAGGAAGACAAAACATTCGACAATATGTTTTATGGAAAAGGCTTTCTATCTTCACCCCCACCAATTTTCAGAAATAGCTTTTCCTGTCCCAAACTAACTTTCAGAAACTATTATTTAATATTCTAACTTCAATCAATTTCAATTTGCAGGTCTTCAGGCCGACCTTGCGATATATATTGGTCAAAGGTCATGGGCAAAGGTCAAGATCAAATGTCAATATAAGGTGACCCCGCGTCCGAGCACAAGGCTTCCCACGCAACTCCAATACAATGTATTATGCAAAATACTTTCATATTTAATCAAGCAATTTTCACCTTTCTCGAACAGTGAAAAACAGTTTATGTTAACAGTTTTATGAAGATAACCTTAAAGTCATACTAAAACATTAAAGAACTAAGTATCTAAGAAAAAATATATACATAATACTATTACAACATTCTGTATCCCAAAACTTAACCTTCCACAGTTGGGTGGAAGACAATTACTGGTCGAGTTGAGAACCTTCCATTTAACATTCTAACTATAGGTACATATAACTAACATAGTAGTGCAAATTACTATTAGTTACTATGTGTATGTATGTAATAGTGTAGATTTATATCTCTTATACTATATATATATATATATATATATATATATATATATATAGGTAGGTAGACAGTCGCTCAAGATCACTAGATTCTTGCATATTATGTTCACCGTGTTGTTACCATTTCAGAGCAATGCTGTTCGTGTTTAGTATCCATAACTTACGATTTACATACTTACATAAACTCACGCCTTTTTCCCAGAAGGGGTAGGCAGAGGTGCTACCATGACATCCAAGATTCGTCTTGTTTGTTACGTCTCTCTATGGAACAGGGAGCGAGTCTATCGCCAAAACAGTCGCAATTTTCTGACTCTGTGCTGATAATGAATAGAAAAATCCAATATCATTCCTGACCCGGGTTTTAAACCCGAGACCTCAGCTTTGAAATCATAACGTATGAGTAGTACAACTACACGAACGAGGCAGTCTATATACTTATCATTTTAATACTATCAAACTCTACAATAGCGCACAATTTTACCCCATTTAAATTGTTATAGTGGTATGTAATGGAAATTGGTGTCAAGTATAGTCCAGTTGACCCTTTTTAGCTTGGATCAAATATACACTAGATACACAGTTCCCTGTAAAAGTTCTGTTAAAAAGTGGCACCGATGCATGACATGAAAAAAAGTAAACAAAAAGATCACATATTCCAAATATATCAACACAAATTCCACCTTATTCCTGGAGCTTAAAGTAGCTTTTCACATAATATTAATAAATATAAACGCGACGTTTTGGAACGTTGCTTCCAAAACGTCGGTGCGTGACTGAAGGCGAAAGAGTGCTTAAAGCACTCTTTTTTGGTGCCATTTTCTAAGCGCTCATGTTGTATCTAGTGTATATTTGATCGAAGCTTTTTAGCGTTAAAAATCTCAAGCCACAACTATCGGTAGCACGGCTATTAGTTTCAAAAGGACGGATATGCACATTGAAGCTATTCAAAACAATATCCACGCTTCATACCACAAACAATAAAACTAGCACTAATGCAGACGACCTCCAGCGGCGGACGTTACGCCCGGTTCGCAGTAGGACAGCTGTTGCATTCTTTACTTAGAAAATTAGTACAACTTATTCTGATTCTTTCAATTATAAGGACTGCAAACAGCAGTGTAAATGCACTGTTGTGTTTCGGATTGAAGGGCATTGTAGCCAGAGCAACTACTGGACATATTGAGACTTAACGTCTTATGTCTCAGGAAGGCGGGCGCAGTGGAATGCCAAGCATTGCTTTGTAATTCAAGGTGTTGTTTGGTTTTGCTACTGTTTATGAACGGTCGTATCGCTTACCATCAGGCGAACGGCATGTTCGTCTTGCCATTAATTGCGATAAAAAAAAAAAACTTTGCGTGCACGATGTCTAATGCGATGTAATGTTTTATCCAGGACGAAGCTGCGATTATGTTCTTTGGAGATAAATTGGAGATAAATCTGGATTGCTTGTGTGTAACTTACGGAAATGCTCATCCAATTTTGCTATGGTTTGGCCAGATATGTAATTACATACTTACTTCATATATGTAATTCAATAATGATCTGATACGTTGGAGAACTGATGTCGTATGTTTAGAATGATTCATATATCACTATCCTAGAACTGCGTGGTGGCCTGTTGGTAAACGGCCCAGACGCAGCTAGCAATATATTCACAGTGGTCGCAGATTCAAATCTCAGGGCACACCTATGAATTCTTCAAGTCATGTGTGTATTGATAGTCAATCACCACACAATACTTATTATGTTATAGGAAAATATCGTGAGGAAACCTGCATTCCATAACAATAAATAAGAATTCCTATGTGATGTAAAGTCCGCAACCCGCACTGTGCTGGCATCTCGTCTCGTCTCAATCATACTTTCGATTGTAGAGTATGCCCGTGCCCTGCAGTGGGGCGCATATGGGCTGATAAAGATTCAGATGTTCCTGCGCAAAGAAAATCTTATCTTTCTTTAACTTATTGTCAATACAGTAACTATACAGTGAAGATACAGTACAATACTATCCTAGTGTGAACGGCGCATTATACCTGGGCAACTAGCAGATATCAATTGAAGGCGGGCGAGTGACTAGCGTGTCCGGGGCGAGTGGCGGCCTGCGCGGATCTTGACATCCTTATTGAAGCATTGTTGGCGCTGAGTCATCGAGACTGCGATATCGAGAGGACGCCGATATTCAATCGCTATTCACTAGCTTTGCTTCACTGAGAATACCTCGGAGATTTGTGATATTTTTATAGTGGTTGGACAAATGATTAAAAAGTATCTGAGGTTAGGTGTAACGCATGTAAGATCGAGTATTCAATTTTATTTTTATTAGTAGAATGAATGTCGAGACAAACATGCCTTTCACCTGATGGTAAACAATATGACCGCTCACAGACAGTAACAAAACCAAACACGATGAATTGCAAAGCAATGCAATCCACTGCGCTCGCCATCGTGAGCCATAAGATGTTAAGTCTGAATATGTCACATAGTTATTTTGGCTACAACGTCTTGCAAACCGAAACACAATAGTGCATTTGCACCGCTGTTTGGAAGGAGAAATAGATATTGCGGTGGTACCTACCCAGGCGGCTTCGCACATATGAGAGACCCACCACCACCAGTTCAATGACGGGAGATGGTAGTCTCTCGACTACTAACTTATTTTCTAGTAGCAGTATGTTTAAATAACCATAACTCATGAGATCTTATGTTCAGTTCCCAGGCCGGGAAATCCATTTATAATATTTTTTATTGCGAAAAATTTCATATGATTTACTACTACAATGGCCTCGCCTCGTATGACGTCTTGTGAATAAATAGGGCAAACCGAGGATGATGTCTCTTCTGCCTACCCCTTATGTATGTTTGTATGTATGATGTATGTTATATTTAATAAAAAACCTTTGTCGATGTAGAAGGGGATGAAAATGAAGTAATACGCGGTGGCGGCGGGGGCAGAATATGAGTGAAGGGGTTGCGACGTCGAAGGGGTTGCGAGGGTGCGTTGCGTATCATTATAAATGAATTATATACAGACGAGCCTCGGCTAGACTTCACACAAGTCGAGCTATAATTTTATATATATCTTGCTTGTGAGTGATTGCGTAACATATGAATCTCTTATATGATGGAGGTCATAATCTTAAGTATATACATTGTAGATACAATGTTTTATTTGCCTTAAGATCTTAATAGAATGAGAAGTGCCATACCAAAATTATTAATATTTAATAATTAGGTTCCATCTGATGGCGCCAATTTTCTCATTTATAAAATGCTGAATGAATGAAATATAAATATAACTATTATATTATTTTTAAAGAGGACACGGCAACGCCTGCCGGATCATTGACATATTTTTGCCTCAACCAAAAATACGCGCACCCAATAATCACGTTTAAAACACTCGATAATATCACAATAGCGTAGAAGCTTCACAAGACAGGCCAACAGATACTCCGTGTGACACAATCCGGGACAAAAACATTATAAAAACAGAAGTAACGGTACCCAGGTCAATTTATATTGGTACGTAAACACGTAACGTTTCAACGAGCAGTTTTGTATAGGTATTTTAGAGGCAGCAATGTAACCAGTTTACTGCATGAATGGGTTCAATAGGGACCAGACTACTGCAGTGACTTTTACTGGTGGTAGATCTCTCATATGTGAGAAGCCGTCTGGGTAGGTACCACCGCAATGTCTATTTCTCCCGCCAAACAGCAATGTAAATGCATTGTCGTATTTCGGATTGAAGGACATGGCAGCCAGAATAACTACAGGACATATTGAGATTTAACATCTTACGTGTCAGGATGGCAAGCGCAGTGGAATGTCAAACATTGCTTTGTAATTCAAGGTGCTGTTTGGTTTGCTACTGTCTATGAGCTGTCGTATCACTTACCATCAGGCAAACAGCATGCTCGTCTAGCAATTCATTGCAATGAATAAAAAAAAAGGTGACTTCCGCAGGTATTTAGGATATCAAAACTAAGTCTTAACTTAAAAAAAGAAAGATTTGATTGTTTGCAATGAATAGGTGTGAAACTACGAGACAAATTTCAAAAAATATTTTAACATTATACTCATAATCCTACATAATCCCTTATGAACATAAGCGATAGAGTAATAACAAAAAGTGTATCTGCACCCGGAAGGAACCAGGCTAGGCTGCTATACTACATAAATGTGTTCATGACATCCATGTGTAGATAATATAGGTATTAAGCATAAAATAATTGACAGTCTCATGCCTGTAATCTGCATTATCGTGGCGTATGCAGATAATATACTGTACCGTCCTACTCCTGCCACTGCTACTCCAGTAAGCCCCTGGGTTACTTTATACTCCGACACGAAGTTTGAATGTTCGGACGTTGAACCTCAACATAAAAGATAAAAGTTTTCCACTTTTAAAACCAATACTATTCTCTCTATGTGTTTGTCTAAAACTACCACCCGGCTTCGTTTTCGGTAGCAGTCTTGATATACCCTGTATACACAATATTCCTAATTATGCTTTAGTCCCAACCCGCACTAGGCCAGCGTGGTGGAATATATGGCCTAAACACTCAATCGTACTCTCGATTGTAGAGGAAGCCCGTGCCCAGTGGGACCTATATCGGCTAATACTGATACTGATACAAATATATCGTTTTGTCAATAATAATATGAATATAATGTTGCTTGTTATTTTCCTCACCGCAGTGATTTATTCTAGTAATTACCGTATGTAACCGAACACGAGCAGTGAGCACATGTCAGCGCATTCGCGGAATATTGAAAACGCAACGTTTATTCACAGGAATAATACCGCATTGTTATTGGATATCATAAAAATGAGTCCAATAAAAATATACTTGAAAGTAATAAAGCCGGTATCCCAAGGTATTATTGGTACAACTGTACTGATAGGTCACTCATGTGTGAGAGGCCGCCTGCGTAGGTACCACTGCAATGTCTATTTGTCCCGACAAACAGCAGTGTAAATGCACTCTTGTGTTCCGGTTTGAGGGACATTGTAGCCAGACCAACAATGTCTTAGTCTCAATATGGCGTGCGCAGTAGATTGACAAGCATAGCTTTGTAATTCATGGTGTTGCGGTTTCGCTACTGTCCATGAGCTGTCGTATCGCTTACTATTAGGCGATTGACATGCTCGCCACCCCATTCATAGCAATAAAGAAAAACTTGTATTGTTTAAGAAAACTGACTTGATGCAACGCCTTGGCTGTTGTGTTTCGTCCAATGAGTGAGATTCCCAATTGTCCCATACCCCTTAGCTTCTCCCTGTCTTTTTCCCTCCATTTCTTCTTCTATTAATCCACATATACAAACCACGTGCAACAGATGTTTACGGGCGGAGGTGAACTTTTAACATAATCTGATTTTTTATTGTAGAACTTTAACAATTTACAAAATACAAAAACATGAATTTGCCTCAGTGAGTAAGACGAACCACCCATCGTTTCTGACACCCTCCTTCGTATATTTGTTTTCCTTTACAAAAATTTTGCAAAATCCATCAAAATATCCATTCATAAACCAAACATTACTATACATAGATAGATAGTAAATTACCCTGATAACGATCCAGCAGACGAAAAGGAACAAACGGGAGCAAATAAAAAAAAAACACCCGCACAATAGACGAGGTCGATGACCCCGAGAGGCGGGTAGGAAATAGCTGATATGAGCAAAAAACCAGCCAGCTCCCAACCAACCGCCACGTAATCGATTTTAACGCACGAACCGCACACGGTGACCATAGACAAGGCTTTATTATTTTCAATGGTAAAAGGAGGTTTTATGCTAAAAGTAAAGCCTGCCGTATTCCTGTTAATGTTTTACTCAGACTGACGGTTGATTTTTCCTCCTTTCACACAGCAAAAATAAAGTATATTATTTTTTCCTCGAGGTGATTTATCGGCTGGAGAGCGAGTAAGGATTCTTTTTAATAGGGAAAAATGCATTATTCTTGTAAAATAGAGTGAGAATTTTTAATATCCTAGGATTTAATTTGCGAATAGAAACTGGTAAAGAATAACTGACATTGGCAAGTATAAGACCCATTTCTCGGTCTACTTTCATGATAATAGATTTGTGATGATGCTACTAGAACCATTGACATATTCCATGCACTGCAAAATATCGTTAAAAAATTTACCACCCCTAAAAAGACACTACAACAAATTTTTATATGCTACGCGAGACAGCCACAAACCATGACGTTCTTCCTATTTCCCCGTACCACACACCAAATGTAACTTCAAAGCCGATTAATACATTGACCATGAATAAGTGTTTTAAACTGAAATTCCACAATCGCATGAGACCTCACAATGAAGCTTAGATCTCCGTGACAACTAAATATTAAAATGCTTTGAAAGAAGTCACAATATTTCACCGGGCACGTTAGCACGTAATGTCAACGAGCGATGACCTCGCCGATACGAACGCGGTTGCAGTTTAGAGCTAAAAAATAGATTTCCTAGATTCTGATAGGGTACAACTTTGTGTTTGAGGGGTCACTTAATATTTCGCCGAAGCAGTTGATTTTGGAACTGTGTTTACAAAGAGCTGCTCCGTTTTAGCAAAAAGCGATACGATGAGAAAAGAGTTTCATTGAAATTTTCAACTGGTATGAAAAAAGATACTGGTGGTAGGTCTCTCATATGTGAGAGGCCATCTGGGTGGGTACCACCGCAGTGTCTATTTTTTTTAAATTTTGCCCGCAAGAAAAAGTCAACATTCCTGAACTCGCCAAATCTTAATGCTCTGTGCTCATGTGAATTAGAAACACTTACAACATACGTTATTTTAGGATTTAGGAACCATAGAGTTTATCTTTATATTTTTAAAACTACCTATACTATTGTATACATTTCAGTACATCTCTCGGCACACTCAGTGCGTGATCAACCATCGTCTGTCGGGATTATAGGAGTGAATCACTGCAAAGGGCAGACGACTCACACAAGGCTCCTTGTCGTCAACTAATTTACCAAGTTTTTACCAAAATACATCAAAGTATTCTCAATTTGTGATACATCTCGCCTAAATGATCGCCTAAATAAATCGCTAATCTAACTTCGTTTGAAAGTTGAAATAAATTTCGTAAAGATCAAAGTGGGTAACTTATTTTTGTAACTTGACATTTAACCTTCATTTCACATAAAAATAACATGTTAATAATAAATTTTCCTATGAGACAAAACTTTAATATACATATTTAATACATACCTTACACATTGCATATCAAAAAGTATAAAGAACTGCTTGGTCCCAAAACAAAACTCAAACCAAAATTGCGTTCACACAACCACCTTCGTGATCTATCAGTCTTTTGTTATATCATCACATCCAATATGTCGTCAGTTATTTCCACTCAAGTACAAGATATTGTATGAATGATTTGATTGAAGAGTGGCGACAGAAGCATCGTCGATCTGTTTATTAGTTCATGCAGGAAGTTAGGGCTATCGAGCACTTGAACTCGGCGGGTTCGTTTGAACTCAAAATAGTTTTATCTCGCACGATGCAGGGTTAATGGCGTCAATCTTCACTGTTTTGTAAATAAATAGTTGGTGGCGAAGTGTAGAAGATGACTGTAGGATGAGAGACTACGAGCTCGAAGCATATTTTCTGGACACTGTTTTAACTTTTTAAGTATGAGACCCCGGTTTTTTTAAAGCTACAGTAAAAATTGGGGGGCTGGGCTGAAGATCAAGCCCAGTGGCGTGCCATAGGAGAGGCCTATGTCCAGCAGTGGACGCGGATTGGTTGATGACACATTTTTCTGATAGTCCTTACAAAGCATAAGCTTGCAAGATGTTTCTTTTTTCTGATAAGAAGTATATTATAAACAGTAAATCAGTGCAAGTTTTCACATGAATATAGTGTAAAATCAATAGGCGGCGGTGCGGCGGTTACTAACGGTAACAAGTAATTTATTCGATACGATTGATCGGCAAGGACTCCGCTCGCGATACAACTCGTTTTATTGCGCTAATAAACACGCTTAGCATGCGATTTTTGAGTTATGACCAGTTTTTGATAAACCTGGATTGGTGTTTGGAATTTGAGGATGTCATTAGATGGTAAAAGACTTCAGCCTTTTATACGTTGGGGAACAGGATAAAAGGAGGGGGTTCTCCTAAGCTCCTGCTAGTGCATGCGATTATGATGTCTCTTAGCGATCGGTCTAAGGGTCCTGATTTACCGATTAAGTGATTTATTCCTATAACATGAGAAACTTTCATACGTTAGTCAATTTAGACTGTATGAAAGGGTAGAATAGATTGCATTCTTGAGGATGGGTGCTGAGTTTTGAAACCTAAAAAACCATGAGTTTAAGCAATCCAATTTGCAGCAGCTATTCGGTTCAAAAAACCTCATAAATTGACTGGTACAAGTATTTTTCTCTAGCATGTCAACACAGTCGCCCGTTACCACATTTTGACATCTTATTTCTCAGAAAAGCGAGCGCAGTGGAATGCCAAGCATTACTTTGTAATTCAAAGTGTTGTTTGGTTTTACTACTGTTCATGAGGACTATCGCTTACCATCAGGCAAACGGCATGCGCGTCTCACCATTCATAGCCATAGAAAAAAGAATCTGCACTCAGGCGAAGTCCTCAAGTACCTCATAAAAATCGTTCAATCAAGCATCCCCATTCAGCCTCCAAACGGGATACGGTGTCAATTAGTTATTAATTCACTTTAGCTCCGGTAATGTAATATCAGCGCGGTGACAAGGCCGCGAGTATCATGTTAACAATGTGTGATTTTAAACCAGGTATTTATTACTTATGAGTATTTCGATGAGATTAATAGGGATATCACCCTGGATAGCTCCTTTCATATAAAAAGCTTGAACACTGTTATTGTGAAAGGAAAAAAGGATGGGAAAAGGAAAGGGATATTGAGCATCTGTTACGTAATACTCGTACACTCAACGGATGAATTTAAAGATTAAAAATTGTTGCATTGTAAATTAGTTTTTTTTTTATTGGAATGAATGGCAAGAGGAGCATGCCGTTCGCCTGATGGTATGCGATACGACCACTCATGAACAGTAGCCAAACCAATCAACGCCTTGAATTACATACAAAGCAATGCTTGGCATTCCACTACGCTCGCCATCCTGAGACATAAGATGTTAAATCTCAATATGTTCAGTAGTTCAACTGGCTACAATGTCCTTCAATCCGAAACACAAAATTATATTTACACTGCTGATTGGCGGGAGAAAATGACATTGCGGTGGTACCTCGCCAGGTGACCTCATACATATGAGAGAGCTACCTCAAGTAAAAAGAGTACTGTACTGTATACTGTATCAGCCCATATACGTCCCACTGCAGGGCACGGGCCTACTCTACAATCGACAGTACGATTGAGAGTGGTTAGGCCATATAGAATAGAAAAAGAGTACTAGAATAAAAAAAAATATGTATGCCCTAGGTACGGAATTGAAACCCCAGGCTAGAGTCTAGACTATAGCTCACCCAATCACAACAAATCGATTACTGATTAATTAATTTGATCCGCTATAATGCTGGCCAGATAATAAACTAATTTTAGTTGGGCAAACATTTTAATTGATTCTGTGCAAATCCATCGTAATCAATTAATGCCGGGATTGCAAATAATTTAACCTTTTGTGTAACTCAAATAGGTTTATTATTACATTAGTTTAGAGGAAGAGTATATTGTGGCTCGTGTATATTAAATTACTGAATTAGATAGCCAAACAAAATATAATAGACTATAATTATATGTTTATTTACTTATTATATTTTTACTCCTAATAGGAAAATAGCGTGCTCATATATAGCTTATAATCTTAGTATTTTTTAATTTTTTTAATGATTTTAAAAGATGATCATTGATCACTTCCTAAAAAAATTGGCCATAAAAAAAAAGGTTTTTCAAATTCGACTGGTCTTCAAATCCGTCCCAGTGATTAGTACAATATAGATAAAAATGTATATTTAGAACAATATAGATAAAAATGTATATTTACTATGAATATACCCCGTTAGCTTAGTGGACGGCGAGCCATAATTAACAAATCCGTGTTCCCATTGTTAGATTCATTAGAAAGAGTATATTAACTGAAACGCACACAAGCAATTACTTGCAGGAAACCAACTAATTAGTCAAAAACAACGCTTTGAAGGCCATGAAAAAGCTTACCGGAATTATGCTTCAAATTCTGGTTATATAAGCACGATTATCATTGAGAGTACAAAAGGTAACTAATAATTATGAAATTTTCATGAGATTAGATCAATATTTTCTCCACTTAATGAAAACGAACACACGCAATTGATTCCCTAAAATGTTATACATTATTTAGATTATTATTTAATTTTTTCCACTACCACTCGTTTCGCAACAAGAAACTCTAGCGTTGGTCTTTTGAAAACAAGTTTACAAAACAGTTATTATATCGGAGTCGCAGCTTAGTTAAATGAATTTAAAGATACATTTTCTATAAAATTACTAAAACATATTGCGGATGGCCGTGTTAGAATAAAAATCTGTTTTTAAATAGTATTGCCAAGATGCAAACAGACCAATCGGAAAATTTTTATTGTTTTTCTTTAGGGTTACACAACACAAAACGACGTCGCAATATAATAGACGTAACAAAAACATAAAGAAAGCCATAAATTACATAACGAACAAAAAAATACATTAAAACAAAACAATTATTTACGAATGTTATTGCGGATTTGGTATTTTTTTTTTTATCTTACCCTCGTTTCGATTACTTTACAGCTAAAAAAACATTAAAGAATCAAAACCCACCCAACATACAGAACAGTGACGTCACAAAACGAGAGACAATGGCTAATTTCTTAACTTTCGTCCACAGTGTGTGTGCAAGTATATCACGTGTGCTGGCTCGTGGTCACCACGGCGTGAACGGTCGATGCAACCCGGCTCGGGTGACCACGCTGTAGTGTATTATTCCGGACATTTGTCATTCTATACTGGGAAATACGGATACGGAAATGTATGTGTTTTATAATACAGATGTGTAAGAGATGTCTGTTTCTGAATCGTCAAGCTTCGGAGCTCGGTATCAATTCTTTGCGTGCTGTGGATACCAGCTGACTGATCACAGAAGTTGAAATGGTGGGAACGTGGGTGAGATAGTCTTTCATTGCAATCATAAAAATGTATGTGCCTTTTGGATTTACGTATCTAATATTTTTTACTATCATTAAAGTTCTTTAAAACAGAACCCAATTATGCAAAGGGGGGTAAATAAATTATTAATTTGTAGTAAGTAATTTATTCTTTAAGTTATCGGTTAACTAAAATTTGGCAAAAATATGTTTTACTGATACGGAAAGTCATAAAACCTAGCGAAGTGAATACATTAAAAATATCATTCAAATTACCCTCAGTTTTGCCACAAAATGAAGGTCACCCTAAAACCGTCCACGGTCTAGTGCATCGCGAGACGTATGGTCATAGCACCCGGTTACCTCGATTCAAACCATATGGACCGACTGCGGAGTAATGTAATATTAAAAACAACGGATGTAATATATTTTGGGGAAGTCGGGGTCCTATGAACATGTAAATTTATTTGGCCGAAAATTAAAATTCGTATACGTGATATCTTAGGTATTTTATTAGAATGAGGCAAATTAACCGTAAACCGATACCAAATCTTCAGTATATCATAATTTCCTTTAAATTTATTTATAGTACCCAAAAATATATTTCCGGGAAGTTTATTTACCGTTTAATAACAAATTAAATCCAAAAATCTGTATGGACCTATTCGCAAATCAACATAGTATAATAGTAAGTGGAACTGAAGAGTAAAGAACTCCTTTTTAACTCGTTGAAAAATACACACTATAAGGCTCCCGTTTCCACCCACCAGCGTATCTGAAATGCAACTACATTTCAACGTAGGATATTTAAGCGTACATTACCTCATTGTTGCAGCTCTTAATTGCTAGGCTTAATTGCGAACGAGTAACGAACGCGAACAAAGCGATTTAGCAACGTAAAAAGCTATAAGGACTTCTAATTGGTAACTACGGGTAGTGGAAAAAATCGAGATTCATTGTGAATGGAATACTCGGTAACAATCGCGATTTCTGTATCAGCTTTCATTCGTCCTACTGGGGATAAGGCTGTGTGAAAAGGCTTTAGGATTTAGTACTACACAAGTTTAATGCTAGTTTTTTATGGCATGTAGAAATGAGAAGACGGCATATCTGATGGAAAACGCTAAGCTTCATAAATGCAAGGCACAAAAATTGAGAACTTTTGATGTAACCTTACTTAACCTCATTTCTTTTTTGCACTCCCTAACCATATCTAAACAAGGTTAGGTGTCATGGCATTTGCAGCGCCAGAGATGTCGTGGGCGTAAATGGCGACAAAAATCGTTTAATATCCAATATGGCGCTCTATAGCTCTAAATTTATTTGTTTTAATGTGGATACATTGAATAAAATATAACTACGTGCTTAAAGTAGAAGGTAAATAAAAATGGCAGACTTACCCCCGTCTCCTCTGCGGCAAACAACCGTCTGAAAACAACGAAAAACATTAATTTAAGCAATGCAAAACTCGTTATTATTAAAATACCTTCACACTGAGATATTAAAATTGCGATTTTGGATAACATTATGTTTCTAAACATTGTAATGGGACTCAGATTATCTCATGCCAGATAGGTAGAACAAATATAACAAAAAATATGATTTATTAACTAACATGTTGCCAGTTGAAATATTTTGATCCGAAATATACATTTTTAGCACAGACCAAAGACCAATCCAACTTGAAATATGTGAAAAGGCAGTTCATTCTTTTACAATACGATGCATACAAACTTGAGTAGTCTGAAGTCGCCGTTAAAAACAAATGTAATGGAAGAAGACCTTTGCCTTGCAACAGGTTCAGAAATAGCTAAATAGTACAATACAGGTACAACTTTAACATTATCAATTTGTGAAGACAGCGTGCGGCGAGGCAAACACGGTATCATTAACCCGCATACATCATTAGTGATTTCACGCGGCTCTCGTCGACACACTTTTATAACGCCGTTTCTAATACACAGGTTTACACATAGGATATTCTGTAGTGCATGAAGTGGGTACAGTTAAAAATTGAAAAAAATATCCAAAAAATATACAACCGATCCGGCGATGGGAGGCTGTCCCGCCCCCACACTACCGCTGCAACTCCTGTAAACCAGGATCAACCGTGGCAGTTGTAATAGCATCGAACATTGAAGCTCGGCGAGTCTCAGGGAATGTCTAACTTGTCATGAAATCCGAAAATAGGAATATGATTAGCACCGTGGGTGTCGAAAATTACTAGAAACGTTGACGCTCAAAACCAATTACCGAATATTAATCAAAGACTTCGGAGCCCAAGCCATCTTAATCTGGTAAGGTTAACAAAGAAGGCCCTAGCAGCCAACAGATGAGAGTCTTAAACATCATAAAGATGATGAACTCAATGTACGGGCTAGTGATGAGTGTCGTCGGCAAATCGACAAAATATATAATACATATACTATTAAAATAAATACTCATAACCAGGTGTTAAAACCTAAGTTATTAGTCCACCTAGTAAGCCGACTTCCGACATAACTTCAACTCAACTCTATCTAGCACACGGCCGTATAAAAACAAAATAAATTTCAACAATTTTCCATGATTCATAAAACGAATCGTAAATCGAATGGCGACCGATAACGAGGCATCGTTCGGTGCAAAAAGTGCACGCAAAGCGTTTACCGACGCGACCGTCGCGGCTGGCGCGTGACGTCTGAACGCTGTAACTGGGATGCGTTGCGCAACACCACTAACAAGCTGCTAAAATGTATCTGAGAATTTAAATTCTTCATCTATTTGTTATCAATCTTAGTTAGAAGGCGTTCTACAGTAAACGCCAAATAATTATGGTGATTTATGGATCAGCCCATATACCCACTGCAGGGCACGGGCCTACTCTACAATCGACAGTACGATTGAGAGTGGTTAGGCCATATATTCCACCACGCTGGCCTAAATTATGGTGATTTACGTAATGAATATTATGTTTGATTCATTATGTCAATTTTTTTAAAATTTTATTAGGGGGAAAGCGACCATGCATGTATACCTAATGGTAAGTGATCACCGCCGCCCATGAACATCTGCAACGCCGTAGGGCATGAAGATGCGTTGTCGGTCGGTGGGAATACGCTCGTTTTTTGAAGATCAATTTTACAATATTATGTTAGATATCAAGAAAAGTCGCTGAATACCTCTAGTCGCGAATATTTAATTTCATAACTAAAACAGGTGTGAACCGAAACCACGGATGACAAGAATATAATAATTATTATTTCTAGAATCCTAGAATAAACTGCAAACTCTGTTTAATTTTCTTCTAATTCCAACCCTCAAAATCAATAAGACTTCCATTTTCATAGAACAAAAAACCGTGTCCAAAATCCGTAAGCTATGCATTTGTTTACCCACGTGTAATAACTTCATAAGCAATATGCCTATTGTCCACGGGTCCGTAAGACCTCACATAAATACAGTCAGATTTAGACAGCGGGATCATCGGCCCATTTGGCAAGCGACTATTTTCCTGCTCCAATGTGTCGCCAAATGTCATTGTTGCATAAACTATGATGGCATAATATATTCTAGATTTGTAGATCAGTAATGAAAGGTTTTTAGGGTTTATAAAATTACATACATGCATACATAAATTCACGCCTTTTTCCCAGAAGGGGTAGGCAGAGAACCCACGTTTCGCCTTGTGTGTTCCGTTCCACTGTGTGATAGGAGGCAAGCTTATTGTTTTTTTGGGCACAGATTCTTGACTCCGGGCTGATAATTAATGAATAGAAAAACCAATATCGCTTTGCCCGACCTCAGCGTTATTATCGATCCGTAACAATTCCATAAAATTTTCCACCTTCTATTATTTGGCTATTGTTGTTATTTGATAATAAAAGATAGGTAAATATAACACTTTATCGTTCATCACTTACTACAAAAATATAACACATATTTTATTAGAGAGTGCAACAAATAGCGGTCTTATCGCTATTAGCGATCCCTTCCGCACAACCATAATATAAAAATAAATTATTCGTTGAAGAACACACGTATTGAGGGGATTAAAAATATGAGAAATGGTCCTACAATAAGCTTTCAAATATATAATTTGAAAACGTCGACTCTAGGATAACTGCTAGTGTAATGAAATCAAGCCTTCAAATAGGCCGCATTGGTTCAATACTTCGGATATTCGTTGGCTGAAGCCCAAGCCTCTATAATATCGAGGCGGGAGCTGTTGCGCTCGGGATTATGTCCAATAAGAAATATATAGGACAATATAGAATTTATACACACTACAATAAAACTCTATAAACCCAGCATGATATACCAAGGTATAGGGATCAAGTCAACTAAAACCAGGACCAGTGCGTGGTTAGGTACGGGTTCAAACCCAGGAAACACCTCTGACTTTTCAGAGTCATGTGTGTATTGATAGTCAATCACTGCGCACTATAACGGTGAAGGAAAACATCAGAACATCATAGCGATTTGTAAGAATTTCTGTGAAAAACCGACCAACCCGCACTAGGCCAGCGTAGTGGACTATATGTCCTACCAGTCTCAATGCCCGTGCCCTGCAGTTGGACTTATATGGGCTAATACAGACATCTAAAGCCAAACCAAAAAAAAGTAGTTTCTAAGGAATATCTGACAGAATTCGCTAGTAAGCATTCGCATATCATTATAGCAAAAAAAATCGCATAGTATTTGTTAAGCAGTCCGTCTCATTAACATCAATTAAAACCAATATTATTATTATGTTAGATACTTATTTTGTAATAAATAACGTGACTAGCAGGACAATTAGATATAAAAACCTCTAAATAAACATTTATATATAAACACTTTCGAATGGTAATAAGAAACTGGGCTACAATTCCAGAGGTTTACGTAACTGAATTCATTTGATTGCCTCGGCGCGATGGTACGATTACAACGCTAATATCTCGGGTTCGAATCCCGAACTAGGCAAAGTGATATTGGATTTCATTATCAGCCCGGAGTCAGGAATTAGTGCCCGATATGGCGATAGGCTCGCCCCCTATCACATCGTGGGACGGAACACGCAAGGCTAAGCGTGGGTATCCTGATAGCATCTGTGCCTACCCCTTCTGGGAAAAGGCGTGAGGTTATTTGTGTAATTGATTTGAAATACTAAAAAGTTATTTGCAGTTGCAATTACTTCGAGGCAGTAATCTTGTAGGATACAATTAGGGGCACTCATTTAGCCAATCTGCAAGGATCGTAATGTGTTATTTGGGTCAGAGTGGATACGAGCAGTATTATATACGGGATTACCAGTTTCTATACATTTATATACTTTTTAATTATCCTGCTATATTTAAATATTTTATTCCTCAAACGATTCTTGTCTATTCAATGAGTAAAAGGTTTGAGATAACCTTATACTCGTATTACCTACTTTAGCTTTCTAATACTTCTAAACTTAGATCTACCTAGACAACCCCCAATTTTAATATCGTCACATGTTTTTGCTACTACCTTCTCTGTTTATCTGATTTATATCACCTAAATATTCATCAGTTTATTTATTTATTTCTTAATTATACACAATAAAAAATAATAACAATTTTACAACAATACAAAAAACAAAGTACAGATCTTATCGCTCTAAGGCAATTTCTGCCAGACAACCACGGGATGGATATATGAGCAGGAAAAAAGAAATGGCAGTGTACATAAATAATATATAATATAGTTCTAAATACTAAATCAACCTAGTTACTTAGATAAGTCATCAAAACAAAATATCTCGGCCCAGTTTCCGTAGTCACAGACCGCAGAAGCGAATTACATTGAAACGTACGTGATTTGTTTGCTGAATGGACAACGCAATCAACGCACGCGCGTCGAATAAACTTTGGAGAAATGTACATTTACTTATATCTATTGTACGAGTGTAGATCCAGATAAAATATTCTCTAGGACTTAGACTATAGCCTTACCCCTTTCGTGATAGAGGCTATTGCTCTGCAGTGGCACGCATCGACTAATGAAATTGGACATTTAGGAACACAATTGCATTGTGTCTGAAGTCACTAAAACTACCACCGGCTTCGTTACGGTAGCAGTCTTGATATACTCTGTATATTTCGCTTTAGTAAATGAAATCTACAAATAAATGTTTTAAATAAGTATAATTATAATTTAAATGACCCCAAAGACACCTCGAGTCACAGTCTTCCTTCAGTGATATTTCTACGCACGCCACTATTACTCTAAATCACCGCATTTATTTCTATTTAAAGAGACAATTTCATCTTTCTCCACCCAACAATTAACACTTCAACCCGAAGTATATAAAATTACAATATAATTAGTCCCACGTGTCATTTAGTCAGATGTCACGTGACTTCAGTATGGTCCATTAACTCTGCCGACCCCCTGACGGCAGACACATGTTGACTGCATGTGCTGGCGACGTTGTGACTGATCGAATGCATTACTGAATCACACTTGTGGATACTGGGAGATGAATATTGCACATGTCTGGCACACTGTCCACAATAATGTGGAGACACAATGCAACATGCTATGTAAGTTTGGCTTTTGTATTTTTTTTCAAGGCGAATCCCCCATTCACTTCTGGTCGAGGCAAAAGGACTTTTCTGGCAAGATCCCGAGTCATTTAGACTATAATTTGGCACTCTCCGTGGCGCAGTTGGTAAGACGCTGGATGTGAAACGAGAGGTCGCGGTTTCTATCCTCGCAACGAGACAAATGTTATGCCCACAAATATTTGTCTTGAGTCTGAGTGTTTGTGAGACCGCAAAGTCTCTCGTAGTTTCTGATGCCCACGACACAAGATTTAATTGATTTTAATGTGGGGTCAGGGTATGTGACTATTGGGTGTCATTTATTTATTTAATTGTACGACCAGCAAACCTCCTGACATCAACTCATTCGGCGACAGGGCTTTCCGGTTCCATTTTTATCACTGAAGTAACCTACAAGTATTCTAAAGCGACGTTGCAAATCTACTGTAGTTTCGCTAGCCATCAAAGAGCAATGAAAACTATTGAAAGATACTATAGAAGATCGTTATTTTTATATATATTATTTTTAGCAAATTTTAACCAACTATTCCGCTTAGACATATAAAAATGTACATAGCAACACGCATTTTTATTTACCCTTAGATTGCTAAAGTGCCAGCAAAATCCCGCCAAAACAAAAACAAAAAATAAAAACAACAGCTACCCAATCAAAAACAGTATGTACATCAATAAACATGTGTCAATAAGCAATAATCAGGAAGTAGTAGAACATGTTCAGCCACAATAGCTTGTAAAACTAATAATTACTGCGTTTGTAGGTTATGGGAATAACATCGGCGACGCGTGAGAGCGTGCGTAGACGGACTCAATCATGTACTTAGTAAATCATCTCTATTTTTTATACGCATTTGATATTCTGCAAGATCGTTTATGAGATGTGGAATTAGTCTCGCACTATGACCTCTTTAACAGATGTAATTAGTAGTGGCCAGTTTATTAAATTGCTTTTTTATCCTTACTAAAAAAAGAAAAACAGATTTATGGTCACAAACAATACATCGCACAACTCACACAACTTATGGTAACATGCAAACAATAAAAAAAAAGTTGGAGGGAGTTTATACATCGCATCGTTGTGACCCGGGCGGATTGTATAATCTATCTATCTTTAACAAGAGATTTCATTAGATATTTCAATTCATTTTATGTTTCATATAACGAAGATTACGAGGTATAGATATGTAGCATATATTTATAGATAGCTAGGCACGATAAATGTAAATGTCTATCTTTGTTTAATGAAGGATAGAATTGTATCGACACAGTAATGGTAGCTATTTTAACCCCTTGTTAAAGATAGATAAGATATAGAGACCGGCCGATAGCTGTTTTGTGTGTACTGTGTACTGCTAGTTCTAGTACTAGTACTAGATCCTGAAGATTTTAAACAACTACGTACTAATTCGAAATGTACAACCGAAATCATGAACTAAATTATGGCTGATGGAGTTAGCGTTTCTACTTTCTATTCTAATATAATAAACCAGAACGGTCTTATTCAGTTTTAAAACGCATTTTAGTTATCGAATGTTTTGTCCCCTTCCAACGACATTTGAATTCAGTTTGAGCGAAGAAAACAGAAAATTCGATAAATAAAACAGGTTTTTAAACTGTCTATGAATAAGGAACAGATTATTCGTTTGACATTCTTGAGGTAGCCAGCTATTTACCACGACACTATGATCGTTCGTAAAAATAAATTAATACTGGACATGTACTGGTGGTTGAATTACTTAAAACTTGCTGGAAAGTGGTATAAAGTGGATAAGGAGGAAATAAGTGTTAAGGAGATGAAGATATTGGACCTCGAAAAAGTCGGGCCCAATTGCTAGTATTTTAGGATAGACTATTTTGGTACCAAGACTTTAACTACCACGCTCCGAAATATTATAATACCACTTAAACTTGAAAAGGAGAAGCTGTCTATTAATAGTTAAAACCTTTCCCGCTATACAAGCGCTGCATCGTATCGCCTATCTTTGTAAACAATGCGGTTAAATTAATTATTAAATACAATAAGACATAGCGACCTGCGACCAGCTTTTGACGACAGAAATCCGACAAACACGTAAGGAGATTACACGATGGTAAGAAGCCACCATTACTAGTAACCATGAAATTGATTTGAGGATGAAATTTTCTGCCGATCTTTAAAAATAACGTACATTTACAAGGTATCAATTGAATGATGTAAAAAATTAATACGATTTTACATAATATGCCAATTCTTATGCATTGAAATAAAACTCTTATAATTACTTAATTGCAAGTAAAACTGACAAGACAATCTAACTTTAAATATTTTCATCATAATCTGCGTTTAATATCCAAACATAATATCTGTATCTCCCAAGCTATAGCGATGTCACGCTATTATCTTATGTGCGTAAAGCTTTACATCAACGACTGCGCAGACAGTTTTAAGCGCGCATATTAATATACTCCAAAATAAACGAGAGTGGCTGGAGATGCATGAGAGAAACTGAGGACTGTGGAAAATACCATGCATTTGAAAGGTTGTGTCTAGCACAGGCTTATTATACTTGCGAGATCTTAGATATACCATGGCTGTAGCTGTTCGTAGTATTTTATTGCAATGAATGGCGAGACGAGCTAGCAATTTATCTGAAGGTAAGCGATATGACCGCTCATGAACAGTAGCATAACCTTGAATTACAAAGAAATGCTCGGCATTCCGCTGCGTTAGCCATCCTGACACATACGATGTTAAGTCACAATATGTCCAGTAGTTACTCTGGCTACAATGTACAGCGTAGTAAACCATGACAGTACAATTATCGCATCAAAAACATATTTTTGTATTAAGTTCTATAAAACATCATCCCTCCATTGCGTCGGTTGATTATGTCCCATCCAACTTTCACATACATATTCCTGACCCCATACTAAGATCAGGTTTGTATCGGGGGTATCAAAAACTACGAGACACTTTTCGGTATCACAAATATCCAGACCCAAATCCAGAAACATATACCTGTGGATCACATAAATATAATTTATATTGTTTTGATGCGGGGATCGAACACGCAGCCACTCGATTCACAGCCAGCTTCTAATCAACTGCGCCATGAAAACTGTCGTGTTTTATGCAAATATTTCGTGCTTGATACTTCTCATGGTATGTTACGACCTAATAGCCAGAGAATCTCAACGTCTTATCAATCTTGGTTGTTCAACGCCTATTTTAAACCTGTGTCATGGCCTTATGGGTATCAGGAAATAGTGAAATACTAGAGATTTGGGTGTCACAAACACCTAGACCCGAAACAAATATTTGCATAAAACACGACAGTTTTCATGGCGGTTTTAACATATATTTTTATTGCAATGTATGGCGAGACGAGCATGCTATGCGCCTGATGGTAAGCGATACGACCGCTTGTGTACAATAACAAAACTAAACACCATTAATTACAAAGCAAAGCTTAGCATTCCACTGCGTTAGCCATCCTGAGACATAAGATGTTAAGTCTCAAACTGTCCAGTAGTTACTCTACATATGTGCACATATTGTTATATTATTGTTGCTTAAAATCATAAAACAATTATTTTTTACAAAACCACTGACGGTACATCCATTTTTCTTCATAATAAAGATTGCCTCAGTTTAACGGGCGCACAGTTAATAACAGTAAGATAATAAACGCGTATCCGTATGTCCGTCCGACCTAGTTAGCCAACTATTTTTCAGCTAATTACCGTAAACAGGGCGTGAAGATCGCATCGCATATTATTTTGACTAAGTTAATATTAACCATGGAATGTGGTAGCGGTTTAACACGGTTTTGTTCGCTTCATATGTATGAGTGTATATAAACTGCAGTATTGTAAAATGTTTCATATTAGGTAGTTTTTGCTTACTTATTGAGTTAGACCATTTTTAAAAGAAAGGTTTTTATTTTAAGAGTAAAATAAGTGATAATTATTAAGTTGGATTGAGTTGCAGTATAGACATATCATTGGGGAATTATCAAATGTTATGTCTTAATTTTCTTCTCTCAAACTAAATTCAAAGGGACATTTATTAACTAAAATACGTATTTGAAATGTCTATATACATATAAGGCCATAAAAGGATATTATAACTATACATGCAACAAAAATAGATACTCGTAAACTGGAAGAAATCGGTAACTATAAAGCTGATTTTTGTAGATTTTGTTTGAAGTCTTTTCAGTAAATTAAACAGAAATTAAGAAAACTGTCTTATAGTTAACCAAATATTGGTACACTCTCTATAAAAAACCCATGAATCCTGTGTTGTTTTTCTTTTATTTACTGTATTTATTTATGTATTTTAGAAACCAAACTATCAAAATACTTCAAACAAAAACTTTTTTGACACAAACAGTCAACACTAAGCACTCCGAACACAAATGTTTACGATATTATTATCTAAACAGAGTTCTCTCAAGTTTATTAATACAGCATTATAAACATGCTCGTGCCAATACTATAAATCATTTAGATATGAACGATGTGGCGTGTCAGGGCTTCCGGTCAGTTGTGTTAAGCTTTATAATGTACTAGCGGCCAGGCCCAACTTTGCCCGGGTGCAAATAGATTTCTTTACAATAATATGTACGTATTATACAGATAAACCTCTTGAATCACTCTATATATTTAAAAAAACCGCATCTAAATCCGTCGCGTAGTTTTAAAGATCTAGGCATACAAAGGACAGATAGCGGGAAGAGACTTTATTTTATAGTACGAGTATGTAGTGACTAGCGGCCCGGTCTGGTTTCGCCTCGATGCAGCTACTCTTTCTCTCTCTCTGCAGTCAGTTCAGTTCAGTCTTCTGTCACAGGAAGTCCACTGCTGAACAAAAGCTTCCCTCCTAAGGATCTCAACATCAACCTATTGGAAGTGGTCTGCATCCAACGACTTCCTGCAACTTTAACCAGATCGTTAGTAAATCTTGTAGGCGGGCGTGTGACACTGCGCTTGCCTGTACGTGGCCTCTACTCCAAACATATAGCCCCAACGACTATCAGTTCTTTGTGATACACTTTTTTAATATATTGTATCGTCATGTTCTTCGGGGATAATGTAGGGTTCTTATGGTGAAAGAATTTTTCAATTCGATCCAGTTGCACAGCCTATTCAATGCAAAAATAAAATTCTTCTTCTTTATTACTTATATTAGTTTAGATTAAGATTAATGTGTAGTTATTACGTATCTATATAATGTGCATAAGCAGTACATTAATGGAATGGGTATAGGTCAATTTGGTCTATAATGTGATAGAGGGAAGTACTTTAGTTATGGCAGCAGAAATTGCTACCACTTGATTGTGATTGATTAACAAAAATATATATTTAATAGATTAATTTGGATGCGGGTTAAAAACAAGCTAGTGTCCCTGAGAGACTCGCCGAGCTCCGGAGCTCGATGTCAAATCTTTTTGTGCCACTGTTGATCCTGGCTGACAGGAGTTGCAGTGGCGGGTGTGAGGGCGGGAAAGTCTCTCTAACAAAAATATTTATTTAATACATATTGTTTTTTACTTTTACATATAGAAAGAATGACATCACTGAATGCGTTACTTTTTCAAAGAATATTAATAACACGAATCTTTCAATAGGTATATATTTTTATCTAAGACTTATGTTATTTTACAAACTCCCATATGTACTCGTAATACCCTACTTTAAAAACACTATCAAACTTGCATAGTATCCAAGCACCCTAATTACCCCTCACCGCACTATAAAACAATCTCAAATATGACCGCAAAAACATCCCTTAACATAAACAATACCACCCTTTAAAATATTACGACAAAAACCCTCACACGTGCGAGCTCATCACAGATGTAATTTATCCAACGACGTCATAAGAAAAGGGGATGATGGCCCGGGGGTTGAGGGGAGGGGGTGTCGACCGTATTTAGGCCAAGGTCCCGAACTCGACCCAGCGATGGGCTCAATTGAACTTAAAAGGGAATTTGTTGGTTGGTTCCGTGTAAATAATTTATTATATTTGGAGAGCTATACTTATGTGCTATGAATCACTTTATTAAATTTTAAGATTTTCTAGGGACCTAAAATTTTAATAATAAAAAATATTGTTGCTTTTATTATTTAAAAAAACATTGGAATTCCATGAAATGTATTACGTAGCCAACTAGACTATAGAGCTATTAATTGAATCATTGTTAAATAATTCGTAATTGGAATATATTTTTATTGCCCGATACGTTCATAGTATGATCTATGATTAGCATGCCATTCTTCTGATGGTAAACGATACGACTGCTCGTGCCTGTAGCAAAACCAAACAACACCATGAATTACAAAGCAATGTTTGCTATAATTTCACTGCACTCGCCATCTCTGAGGATGGATGTATACGATTTCAAGTCTGTCCAGTATGTCCAGTAGTTACTCATTACATTATTACATTGTGGCCAATGTCCTTCAATTGTAATTCTTATTTGATGTAATTATTAATCTTTTTCGCTGTGATTTCACATTTGAAACAGCCAGTGATTTGTCATGCGAAATACTAAGCCACCCATGGTACGGTAACCAGTTACTGCAATTTAAAATATTATCTACTGTTTGTGTGATTTTTAGCAGAAAAAGGTAACAAGTGTTTGTTCTATTTTTTAAATTATGATTTTTTTACAGCCTTTTTGACTTTGTGGCGCAGCTGAATGAGCCGGTTGTGAAAAGAGAGTACGGGTTCGAGTACTGCATAGAGACAAATGTTTATTTAATACGGAAATATTTGTTTTGATTCTAGTTGTTGTGAACCTTATGTACGTATATTACGGTTGTGTCTATTTTGCATATATTTATCCACAAGCTACTCTTTTCCATACGTAAGGGCTGGTTTACAAAACTGCGATGCGCCGTCGCATCATAAAAATCTTCGAGCTCCTAAGCATCGCAAGAACTTGCGAATTTATTCGCACCACGCATTCCTGCTTCTTTGTTTGTTTTTCCTGTATTTTCTTAGCAATAAGCGTTACCCGAATCGAGCAAGAGACACACCTTTCCGTACAAAATCGCATCGCAATTCGCAGCTATTTGCGTCGCTGTTTTCTGCGTTGCGAATTCGCATCGCAACAATTCGCAGCTTTGTGTAACAAACCTAAACAAAATCACATCAATGCTTTATGTCTTCCAACCAAAGATCCTCAAAAACTCAAGCAATAAAAACAGATATGAAAAATTGATATTTACACACATGCTAACGTTTGCCTAAGCGAGTTGAGTAAACATGTATATAAAAAGTTTGTCAACGCCGTCTGTAATCCTCCAGTGTATGAGGCACGTGGTGCATCTGTTCTCTATGCTTGATATTTCAACACTTGCATTAGATATTATTTTATGTTTTAATGGACTCTATGGAATACACGCTTTGAAATGTGTTTAGAAAATTCCATCGTTTTCTTTTTATTAATTTAATGGTTGTAGCTATTTTTGTAATCTTTGATGCCATAATAAGGAGGGCAGCCAATGAGCTGGCGTCGCAGTTACTACTATAACCAGACAATCGTATATTGACGATATTAAAGTAGATATTAAGGTAGTTATACGTTTATATCTACAATATGAAATGTATATTATTTTATCTGGATATAAAAACATTCCGTACCTGTAAGGTCTTGTACATCCTTTTACTCAGTAATCAATAATGACTTCCTTATTAGTCTTGCATGCTCATTCTCGGCTTTAAACGGCATATCATTAGTATAAAGTTCATAATTGTTTTGAAATTCCTTACTACTCATCTCCACAGAATTACACATACGTCACACCATCTCGCATAGTCTGGCTTTACAGGTTTCCTTTTTGTCCGATCCTGATCTGTTTGAATACGCTTTCACTTCATTTTCGCCAACCTCTCCAGGGGTCAATATTATTTACTAATATTATGATCAATTGACCCATTGCATACTAATATACTAATATGACTGAATAGAAGTTATAGTAGGTAGTAGTGGTGTTAATGTAAAAACAAGAACTATTACCATGCACGAATAAAAAAAACCATTACAATTATGTTGGTAGAAAAGCTTATCATTAAAACTCTGATTGTGTTGTTGATCACAAGGCTTGTAGTGAAACTGCGCTAGTCGACATATAATTATCTCCGTGTAATAAAATTATGTATTATAAATATTTGTTTAACTCAATAAATATTTGTTGATACTTTGTAAACGATAAAGACACGGGCCTCGAAATAATTCCCGCTTTTTTGGGATATATTACTAAAATCACTGTTGTATTTTTACAGATACGACTAATTGATTGCATTCCTATTATGAAATCGAACTGCAATGTTATTATAGTATATGGCGGGAGAAATTTATCTTCAAGTAACCATTATTGGACATTCTCAATCGTTCTTTCGATTGAAGAGGAGGTCCATGCCCTGCAGTAGGTCGTATATGGGGTCATAGAGATACAAAATCATAGTTAAAAGTACTGCATAAAAATAATTACATTAATACTAACATCTGTACATCAATAAACCATATTTATCCGGGCACAATGCGACTCCGGGACGTTCCGGGTAACCGGGCCAAGGACACAGGGGGACAGAGGGATTTCACCCCGCAGCTTATGTACCGCTATCTTATTCACCCAACATTGGATAGCGTTACGTCAATGAAATTATTTTTAAAAGAATTTGTTATTTGAAATTATGTAGGGTAGTTTTTGTCTATTTTTGATACGAAGTAGTAGAGTGTAAGCGTCACTGTATATGTCATTGAAACCTAACTTTGTAACGAAACAAAGAATCATGAGTCAATGTTTTTTTGCATATAAATTGTTGTGTCCACTGTCCAGCCTCAAGGTGACAGACGACCTAATAAAGGTTTCAGGAAGTCGATGAATGCAAATCGGTTCGAAGAAGCCCTTATAGAATTATGGAGAAAGGATTATATTTATCTATAGCCTTTCTATGGTTAACGGCAGTGACGACAAAATGGCTACAGGTTGATAATAATGATAGAAAATGCTCATGACCTATGGAACAACATAAATTACATATCATAATTGATGCGTGGTGCCTGTAAGTCTCTTTTACTGATGACGACGAAGTCACGGATAAATGTTAATTCATAATAAATAAACACGACAAGTAGTGGCAAGAATTTAAATTAATTACAATAGCAGTGATTCACAAGCGATTGGTATTACGTGCATCGTAACGACCTATCTTGCATAACTGTTACCAGGAAAAACATAATGTTTCAATTGTAAACAATATTTAAATACTTTAATACATAATTTAAATACTGAAATGTCGAATTGTAAATACGTTGACTACCTTTCGAGCGCCCAGAGAGTTTTGGAGCTCGTAGTCATTATGGTCTAAAGGTATTTTTTGAAGATTTCAATGTGAAACCTGTTACAGACTAAGTTGTTTATATTTTTCATTTTTTTTTTGTGGTTTAAAAAGTTCTTCAAATATCAAATAGTAATACTTTATATACTTAATATGTCTTTTCAAAAGGTCATTGGACGGTAATCAAAGTCGTGGCTGGAAACGTTTGGGCGTTTATTATAAATTCGATTATGGGTATTTCAAAGGCGCTTGGGCGTAAGGAGGCTACATACATGCGACGAATAACATCTCATGAATGTCAAATAAGATTTTTGATCACGTAATACTAAAACCGCAGGAATATGTTGGCAACGTGCGCTTGTGGCTCAATTATGCTGGACCTCGAGGTAAACCAAAACATCTGGGTTCATGTAATCATTACAAATATGAGAATCAATGGTCTTGGCAAAGAAGGATAGCAATGAGCGAACGAAATTACAAAAAGCGAGCAGGAAAGCAGACCCTGGCACCAGCCGGGATAACGCCAGATAAATAGAAATAATACATTGAGAACAGAATTTTAAATAGTTACAATGTTCAAGGACGATACTAAGAGATGTTGAAGAACAGGCAGACGAGTTAAAACATTGATATTACATGTATATGAAGATACAATTGAAGATATGAAAAACAAAGATTGATTAACGAAGGCAACATTTAGTAACGGTATAAGGAAAGGTGGATAAATCCCGCGGCTGCGGGTTCGATCCCCGCACCGAGACAGATGTTAGTGAAACCCACAAATATTTCTCAAGGGTCTGGGTGTTTCTGAGACCGTAAACTCTCTCATAGTTTCTAACACAAGACTGAATTGATCTTAATGTGGGGCAGGACTCAGGACTATGTATGTGACTGTTGGGTATATTTATACCTATTTAGTATACGAGTTAGTTTGGCTAATGTAATAAATAATTCCACACATAATTCCGACATTACAATGAAATATGTAGTCAAATCAGCATTCCGACACTGGCAACGGTTTGCGTCGGTGTAGCCGTGTTAACTAATCTATAATGGGAGACAAGACAATGCATGCACTGTTTAGCATATCAGAACTAAATCGTTGATAGCCCGCTAACCTACATACGGGTATACTTGTATCTTTCACTATCAGTGCAATTACGTTCCGTTTGAAAATAGACACAATTCGTACATTTATTTATTAGATCATTATACTACTGATGTATAGGAAATTTTTGAATCTTCCCACCGTAAATACCACAATAACAAATGCACTGTTTATATTTTTGTCATTAGCATGTCGATCTTTTGTGCGCCTCTAAAGTTGGTCTGCATATGGGCTTACAAGAATCATTTTATTTCGTCATTTTTCCCTTTCTTCGTAAATGGTTGCCAATGACTAGACTTCTTTAATGTAACCCAAACCTAAACAAATAACTCAATGAAGCCCTATTTATTACTCCAACAATTTCTGTTCATCCAAAGTTTGCCAGAAAGAAATCGCTCAATGCGATATGGTCACCCATTGTACTATTAAATTTTACCTGATATATTTATTTATTATGTTACTTAAGATGTACAATAAATAATAAGTACTTATAAATAAATAACAAATAAATTAATCTACTGATAATTTAGTAAAAAATACTTTTGTAACGGCGCTTAGTAATATTTATTTTATATTTAACTCTGTGCAATATTACAGATGGTCAAGATGACCAGTTCTCGTGCAACTTCAAAGTTGACGAAAAATTCCAATGGCATGCAAAGGACATGATATAACCGCTATGTTACACAAATGTATTATCTATGTATGTCTAGAACCGCATATCTATAACGTTTGGTGGTTATGCAAAGAACCGGATTTTGTTGAAAATACTCTAACTTTTTTCGATGTTGTGTATTTCAAAAAATCCTCCAAAACATTTAGGTTTGTTGGGGTTTATTTTTATTAATTTGAATGTATTTTTATTATGTAAATGAGCTTACAATTGAGCACAGGATTGAGATTAAAAACTGTACTGATTAGGCCTATAATCGCCACAGTCACAAACATGACATACAAATCCATGTAACTAGTCAGACTTGAACTAAGAGGGCTTACGCCAAACCGATCATTTCAGAGTATATATATTTACTTAACATGGAAAACGATTTAAAAAACCATAGACTCAAATTCATCTGTTCGTGGTCTATCTTACGAACTAATAGTGGAGGCTTTGGCAGTCGGCAGACCGTCGGATAAACATCATAGAGACTATCTATATAAGCACATATTATTATGGTATGCCAAAGCATAAAATAGGCAGATAACGGGTAGGAACCATTGACTTATATTCTACCGATAGACGCGACGCGTCATAGAAACTGTTTGTCCCATATTTCAATAAAGCTCAGTAGCGACATCTAGTACGTTTACTTGAATATTACAAATTATGATCAAAGATTATTAGACAGAAGAGACAGTTCAAATCAATAATAGCTTTTCCTAAGATACTGCCTAAGTATGAATGCCGTCATAGCAATTATATATTTTGTAATATTTTTTTATTTATGTGAATAATTCATGAAAGTTATCTAAATTAAACTAAAAACTCTTATAAGTGTACAAGTTTAGCACAGTTTTACAATAAGATAATGAAACAACAGACAAATATTATAGAGATCTCCTTCTTTTGTAACGACGCGCAAGAATCTAAAACAATTTTGAGTGATATTAGTCTTTAATAACATTCAGTGGGTTCGAAATTTCAACGTAGTCCATTAGGTATTTCATATAAATAATAATAATAATAATAAATAACACCCAACAGTCACATACATAGTCCTGACCCCACACTAAGATCGAGTCTTGTGTCGTGGGTATCAGGAACTACGAGAGACTTTTCGGTCTCACAAACACCCAGACCCGGAAGAAATATTTGTGGGCCACACAAACATTTCTCTCGGTGCGGGGATCGAACCCGCGGCCTCTCGTTTCACAGGCGGCGTCTAACCAACTGCGCCACGGAGGCTGTCAAAATAGGTGTAATAAAGAAATAGGGTCTAAAAACTGTCCACTGTTTCAAAACATACATACAAAACACATATTTTGTGTTATTAATTAACAACATAAAATTAAAATAAAATACTGAAATCAATTTTTACCTACATTCTTCCTACATATCTGTATTTGTAATGTATTCGAATAGTTTATGCCTAATTGGTCGTCTGATATGAATGTCCCATGAATAATCTATATCTAATATAGTTCGTCTCTCTCACTCGACGGGCAATTTTTATGCGCGGGAATGAGACGTACGATTAAGAAGCTCACCTTGTATTTCTAATGACCTATACAAATATTTAATCGAATAATAAATAAAATATCTGTATTATCGGCATTATACTGCAATATTTTATCACTTAAGTTGTATGCTTTAATTATATTGTAATTTTAGAAAATTTCGCTATCGGTTTGACGGGGAAAAGTCAAAATAAATTACTTATAAATATAACCAAAGACGCGTACTGCTGCGTAGCCGTCACGCGGCAGACTGATTCGTGTGCGGTGCATGCACCGCACTTGGGTGGGACACGTTTTTTACAAAGAACGTCTTATCTAGTGTAACATTGATATCGATGGTAGGAACAGTATTAGCGCGAGAAGCTACCCTCTGCGCTTGCCAACCCGCCTGCCAAGCGTGGCGAGTATTGGCAACCCACACCAGAAGTTAAATCCTTGGGGAGGCTTATGTTTACGATGATTAGTTACATGGAGTTCCTATAGCAATCTTCATTTTTAATTCAGGAATGTTTAGCATATTAAAGCCCACGCTTTCTTTATTTCCACGTTGCTTTATCCCAGCCATTGGAGTTGTCCATGTTCAACACCAATTTCATCTCGTCCACATTTATCTTGGCAGTCGTCACTACTACGAATTCATAAAATCTTCCCTGACGACTCTAACCAGCGCTTGTGTTTCGTCCTAAACGCGAAAACCACAGTAGATAGGTGCCTATCAGGAAACCGAATAATCCTCTAAGGCTTTGTAATCAAATTTCACCGGTGTTTGGTGTCTTTACATTTGTCTTCAAACAAGGCAACACGGACGTTTTCTCTCGTTCTTAATTTCATATTTTAAAACCAGAAGGGTATAAATATATTCAAATATTGCATTCTAAACTATAACTTTATTAATGAAATTCTATTTGAATCATGTTTAATAATATCGTAATGCAAAAAATCATCAACGGAAATAAATAGAAGAACGACCTTATTTGATTTAGCGGAGCACGAGGGAACCTAGCAAAGGGACTGTGAAATGTGATCTTTGCGAAAACCTTTGTCTTAACTAGGTAAATATTTACGACAGCGGGATTATTTTCAAATAAGGTTTCAAAAGAACACGCCCCGATTATTCTGTATTCATTACGTAAAAAGAGCGCAAATGATCCATTACGAGCCGGATTAAACGCATTTGTATTAGCAGCAATGCAATCATAATGGCAACAATATACTGGCAAATAATAACTTCAATTGAGTTACATAAATAACTTGATAAACATCAAAAAGTATCTTAAAAACACGTTTGAATATTAAACGACTAGTACCTACAATCCTTATGGAACTGTGTTAGGATTACCCATATACACGAGATAAAAAACAAGAATGAAGACCGCAAAACAAAAACAAAAACGACGTGGGAACTAAATATGAAAAAGCAAACAAGATTCTATTCAAAGACATACAAAGAACATCGCCTACTTCGAAAAGAAAAATCCAATTCGGACAGCTTATGAGACCGTATTGAATGAAATTAACGGAATATACTGTACATCTCGGCAGTCGGCACAATCCGTGGGGCGTTTTGTATTCAGTGCACTTTCTAACATAGCATATACTTGCATAAGTATTATGCGATGACCACAACATAATGAGGACTACACTTACCGGGCACAGATGACTGGTCACTGAGGACTACGTGCAACGAATTGCAGCATCACAAACGGCACAATCACTGGCAAAATATACCTATATGTAAACACAAAAAACCCAACGGTCTTCTAAAACCAGTTCTCGACGCACCGACACGGCTAGCGGGGCCCGCACTTGTTGCAAAACTAACAAAAAGCTGCTTCACTGCGAGAAAACCCACCAAAAATATATTAAAGTCGTTTTTTAATCGATTTTTTTCTCGTCTATTGTGTACACTTCGAACTTTTTGCTTCGATACTTAGACGCACTTTTCCATTAAAAATGCCAAGTTTGATTTATTGTTGTGTGTAAATTTTATTTATTAAAACTAATCATAATTATTTAACTGATCTGTCAATTTTCATTCAGCCACCTCACAGCTGTGCGCGCATGTGCGGTGGATACAGAACGACAACACCACCTGCCTGCGCAAGCCAAACTGATGAACGAAGTGACGGGCGGTGTGGCCATTCTCAAATTTCAAAATCTACCATAGAAATGTGTTGCCGGTGAGAAAAATACACTATCCTGATATAAATATGAATAAGGAACATTACAATTATAAATTCATTTTAGATTTAATTTTAAGTAGTCATTGTTGCATTTAGTTTTTGCAATAGGTCGCCATGGTTTCTATTTTTGTAAGCAGCCTACAAATCATGTGGCTTTACTGTGGAAATACAATTCATTTCAGACAAACACTTCTAGCAAGTAAATCTATGGATTTGGATCTACCAAAGGCTTAAACTTTGGGGAACTATTGCAAGATACAGCAAAGTATCTACACATTTTGCTTCAATATACACAAATTCATGTTTTTGTTTTCCAGAAGAGCTAGGCAGAGGTGTTAACAGGACACTCACGTTTCGCCTTGTGAAATTCCTCCCACGATCTGCATGTGGGCGAGTCTATTGCCATATCGAGCATAAATTCTTTACCCCGGACTGATAAAATGAATAGAAAAATCTAATATCACTTAGTCCAACCTGGAATTTGAACCCGAGACCTCAGCTTGTAAAAATAACATAGTCGGTACAATTGCGCCACCGAGGCATTCAGTGTTTTGCTTCAATTGTTCTAAAAAGTATACATATGCACCAAAATCTCATAGACATAATCACAGACATAATATAGTACAAATCTACAGTAAAGGAACTTCTTAAATTGTAATTATTAACAAAATGAATCCTTTTTTTTTTTTAATTGACAAGCACACAACTCAAGTGATATGAAATTTTTCAACTCATTTTCAGCCCGGAATGAAGAATTCGTGCCACCAAACTCGCCCCCTAATACGCCGCGGAAAAAACAATACGAAACGTAGGTGCCTTTGCCTACCCCTTCTGGAAAAAAAGCGCGATGTTTATGTGACTATCAACACACTCAAGGGTTCCGTAGTTTCGTGCAGATGCGAATATCTAAATACATACATACATTAATTCACACCTTTTCCCAGAAGCGGTAGGTAGAGAGGCAACCAGGGCACCCTCACTTCGCCTTGTATGTTCCGCCCTACGATGTGATATGGGGTGAGCCTATCGCCATAACGGGCACAAATATCTGACTCCGGGCTGATAATGAATAAAAAAATCCAATATCACTTTGCCCGACCCGGGATTAGAACCCGAGACCTTAGTTTTGTAACCTTGTATCATTTATTTGTTTCTAAATAAACGATATTTATACATACAATACTTATATCGATATCGCGTAAAAGAATCTTCCGTATATTGATTGAATTGGAGTTACGCATTTATCATTAAAATGAGTGTCAGAATATAAGTCTTGAGCGCAATTTTATAACGTTTAACTTTAGAAACATTCTAATCGTACTCTTATATTATTTCTATATTAATTTATTTATATTGTACACCAAATTTAACTTAACAACAGAATATTATAAACATTGTAATAATTACTACATAGCAGTCCAACAGGTCATATAGTACGAGACAATTTTTCACTGACTAGCTTGGGATGGACATACGAAAAAAAAGGGATTTCATTTTCATTTTTTTGTACAGCATTTTATTTTAAACCTCAAAAGGTGAAATCTTTATTGACTGCTTAATATATTTTTTCATGTCTATTGAAACTTTTCCATACTCAGTTACCATAATGTATGTATGAAACCTCGGCCGCCACATCCGGCCAAGCCAACGAGATGACAATACGCACAAATGATTTGATTACGAAATTCGAAAAGCGATTTGAAATATAAAGAAAAAAAATAAATATCATGCATCCATCAAAAAAGTGGAAAATTTTGTTATTGTAGATTTAACCACCAATGTATTTAAAATTGTGGTCATTTTTATTAACAGTTTTACCGTTAATTTATCTCTTAAAATTTAGTGACTATTATATTAGTTCGTTTCTTATTCTAAAGATAATTAATTGTATGAGTGAAATGTCACATTGAATGAGCTTCGAAGTGGATCGTTACTCGTCTGCGTGGGCACATATCGCCCTTTGTGCGGATCTCACATGGGCTACGGAACCCCCTGATGAATTCATTATAGCCAATCAGGTATAAAATTCTCATCTTGTCTGTACACCACAAATAGTAGGTGCATAAACTACAGCATGTAAAATGCAGCTGAAACTCAAGCAGATGACAAAGAGCTTGGAGTAGTGTCATGAAGGAGACCCAAAGAACAGTATTAAGGCCTACACAAAAGGCAAGGGAAGCCTTTATCTTGTCGTGGACATTTCTAGTCTAATGTATTATAATTTCAGTTCTGATACCTAGTTTCTGATGGTCCTTTAGCGGTGCAAGACCTAGATTTGATGTGGGTCTGATCTATTTTGCGGAGTCTTCTTGATTTTGACAAGAAATTTGTGATGGGTTAGTACTCAGCAGTGTCTGATTCTAGCAAAACGGTGAGCCATTTTATGAATACTTGACTGTCACGATTTCGCATTTCAATTTGCTTGATGGAGGCGAAATTCCCTCTGATCCAGACATCTCTTCTGTGACGCACTGCCAACTTCTGCCAATACGTCTTGGAAGATATGAACAATATTTAAAATGCTATTTTCTATCATTTAAGCGCCTCTGGGCACAACATTGCCGAGTTTCCCAAGTATTGCAAGACTCAACATTGGAGTTGCAAAGTTTACCGGCAAACGATTGCGACTTATCTGGTAAGAAGATACTCTTTCATATTGTTACGTGTAAATAGCATGTAAATCCGATCCAACTGAATGTTTAACTGTCTTTCAAACAATTTGCAGACAGCAAACGCACTACATCTAGCCACAGTCAGGATAATTGCAACAACATCACAAGGAGAAGTGTTAAAGACGTCATACCTGAATCTAGACTGGCTCAGTTCTATGGCAACTTCTATTACGATGATGCCAGGTTTGAAGCTCTATTATGGTATATAACTATCATCATAAAATAGTATCTTCTTTGTCGCAACCATAAGTGTGTAACAGTGCCCAGTAAGAAACTGGTCAGGTCTTCAGACTTCATGCATCAATTTAGAAAATCGTAAAGTTGAATGAACACTAGGTGTGCTTATTACACCAAGCTGTCGATTACAAAACCTTTCCTAGCTTCACGCAACAATAATTATTATATTATGAATTTAAAAGGTTTTTTCTTTGCGCAAGTTTGAAATTATGGTTTGATTTGGTATTGTATTGCCAACGTATGTTCAAGCATCCATTAAATTTGAAAACCCGATGAGATGTTTGATTGTGGTCGGAAATAACGGTTTTAAGAGTATAATTTTGACAGCCTCCGTGGCTGTTAAACGAGAGGCCGCTGGTTTGATCCCGGCATTGAGACAAATATTTGTCTCAGGTCTCGGTGTTTGTGAGACCGAAAAGTCTTTCGTAGTTTCTCATACCCACGACACAAGACTTAATTGATCTCTAAGTATATGATCTGTACTAAATATGTGACTATACCCATGTGTATTTTTTATTTTTATTTCAAAGAATAGCGAGACAAGCATGGCGTTTACCTGATGGTAAGCGGTACGGCCGCCTATGAACAGTAGCAAAACCAAACGACACCTTGAATTACAAAGCAATGCTTGGCATTACACTGCGCTCGCCATTCTGAGACATAAGATGTAAAGTCTGTTCAGTTCAATGTCCTTCAATCCGAAACACAACGGTGCATTTACACTGCTGTTTGTCGGGAGAAATAAACATTGCGGTGGTACCCACCCAGGCGGACTCTCACATATGAGAGACTTACCACCAGTAAATTTAATTTAATTTTGAACCTATTTGAATTTATAATGATCAGTTTTAACAATAACATTACGAAAAATTTAAAACTTCGTGAACTAATCTAAATATGTTTGTAAAGAGAGAAATGTTATACAAATGGAAATGAGAGAAACAACTTGCGCGGCTTCGTGGGACAAGGCTACGAGAACTGCGATCTCACCGAATGTTGGATGTTACCCGAGGTATGTGTTATTCAGGCTTTTAATAAATCACAGTTATCTCTTATTTTGGATCAAAAAAATCAAGAAAGACTGGGGTAAATGTAAAAGGGTCTGAGCTGTAAAGAAATCGGAGATTGGAAAAAGTACAAACTTTTGAAAACAACTAAACGAAGTAACCAAGGTTCCTAAGATATAAAAGAAAACTAATTGGGTGTAGGCATCCCCATAAGGGATTTTAACAATACTCACCACTGTCGATAGGTGATTTTGCGAGCGCAGGAAGTAATTTCTGATGACAATGCTGCTCATCATCAGTATTGCATCGCCAAGATTAAATATTGTACATAAATACATAATCGTCACGTCTGTATCCCATAGGGGTACGCAAAGACTATAGACCGCCACTAAATATTCTAATATATATATTTGTATGGTAACTATAGTCTCTTTTACCATATGCAAGGTACGGGTATTTACACGAACTCAAGCAGTTTTATTTAAATGGTTTTAATTTCAGGCCTAATAACAATCTGCGAAACTCCATCTTTCGCTACAAAAGTCTGTTATCAAAATATTTCTGACAACTATCCTGCCATTGTTCAAGTTTCCTCTCCTTGTTAATTAACAAAACGCTTACACCGTTTCAGATTTTTCTTCTTTTTTTCATATGCAATGACTAGCGAGACAAGCATGCCGTTCGCCTGATGGTAAGCGATACGACCGCTCATGAATATTAGCAAAACCAAACAACACCTCGAATTACAAAGCAATGCTTGGCATTCCACTGCTCTCACCATCTTGAGACATAAAATGTAAAGTCTCAATATGTCCAGTAGTTACTCTGGCTACAATGTCCTACAATGCGAAACGCAACAGTGGATTTAAACTGCTGCTTGGCTGGAGAAACAGACATTGCGGTGGTACCCACCCAAGCGGCCTCTCATATATGAGAGACCTACCACCAGTAAAAGTAGTAGTTTCTTCTCTTCTGTGCAGGTGGAGTACTGGTTCCGGAAACTGCTAGAAGAGTCGGACCGCAGCATGAACCCGCGCCGCCGCCGCCAGTACAGGATGCTGCCCGATGACGATTTGTGTGTTCATATTTTATACAATATACTGTTAGGGCAGATCATTTCCGACAATCTTCTTTAGTAGGTTGTCTTGTACTGCTACGGAGAACTTTGCGGCAGTAGACAAAGCAAGTGATAGAAATCTTCAATAAACTGTGAAGAAATAAAAAAGAAACAAACAATTTTGTGAAAAAATAGAAATTATATCAACTTACCTTCAGCGATGACTATTGTCATTTAAAATCCGACTGTCACTGAACCCTCACAGATCACTATCATCCATCCAACTGCATCACCATTACCAGTCTCATAAAGGGCACGTATCGGCAGCTAGCGAGCGCTGGGACCCGAATGGGGCGCGAAACGTGGGCGAAGAGGCCGCATTGGCTGCGAAGGTTCAGAGCGTGCGGACGCTATGGGCGCCCGCGGTGAGGCGCAGCCCCCCGCCGCGGCCGCCCAGCCCCCCGCAGGTGTCGCGCAAGATCCGCGCCCGCCGCCGCCAGCCGCGACGCCTGGCCGCCCTGGCGCCGCCGCCCCCGCCCTACTGCCTCGAAGTGCCCGCACAGTTGTTCTGTGATCCTTCTTGTAAAGTGAGTTCCACTAACATCCTCTTTTTGCTTTATTTTATTTTAACTCGAGCAGGCCGTCTACTCTGAAGTCCACCTCACGGTAAGCAGCTACAGCAATTTCAAGAGTATGACTGTTGAGAGGCCAGTTCATTCTTTAAACCTTGTTTCAACAAACCGTACTTTTTTACTGTGTTGTAGATAAACTTTGTTCAAGACAGCTTACCTTTCAACTTAGTATAGCCGATTGGAATCACTGTAACAAGATATTTAAACTTTCCAGTTCCAATTCGACCCACCGCGAGCACCGCAGTTAATCGAATGCCAGAAAGCGATGGGTCGTCTCCAGGCGAGCGTACAGGCGGCCATGCGTGCGTCTGCGATGCGCTGTCCTCCCTACAGGGGCACTAATGTAAGCCGGTACGCACCCACGGGCCAACGCCCCGCACGGTGCCCGGACCGGAGGTACGGCGTGTGGTGGCCCCGGGACCATCCCTCGCCACGACTCAACCACAAGTTTCAACTGACGCACATCCAGTACAACAACGAGACTCTACAGAAGACACTAGCGAAGGCAGACGTCGAACTTAAAGAGACTCAAGAAGAGAAAGAAGACGCAAATGAAGAAAACGCTGTAATTAATGAGCTACAAGCGTGCCAAGAAGAGTCAAATAGTCCTAAGCAAGAAGACATCGTGGATGATGAGCTGCCGTCGACCAGTGCAGCTGCAATGGATACAGGATTGAGAAAAAAGCGTCTGTACAGCACAGTATTGAGCATGAGTGCTCCGACGCCTATAAATTTAACACCAGTCGTCAGACTAGCGCAAAAACTTGTCACTCCTGGAATTTTGAAACTGAACAGAGTGTTACCAGCTGCGAGAATACGGCCACCCAACGTCGATCACAAGTTTGAAGAGCTAGAAAAAGAGGCGTTAGAGCAATACAAGGCCTCGGACGAAAGTATCGACACAAAGTTCCAAGAACTGGAGAAGCAGGCCGTCGAACAATACAGCGCTAGCAACAGCAACACGAGTTGCAGTAGCGAAAACTCAATGGAAAAGAGAACCTCACCAGATTCCGAGCCGAAAACTGCCAAGCAGTCCGCAAAATTTCATAAAGAAAAACCGGTTGACAGCGTTGTGATATACTCTCAAAATTTTCCCGACCTCAACTCAAAGACGACAAGCGTAATGAGTTTAAAAAACTTCCACACCCCCCCGAGGGGGGAAAAAAAGGAACACAGATCTTGTAAGAACTCTCGCGCGAAGGAGGCGCAACGGGCAGCCTCGGACACAGACAACGAGAGTAGAGAAAACAATTTTAAGAACCACAAGGGTCCCATGAGGTGGACTCTGCACGTAGTTCCACCAAAGAAAAGACATTTAACGCTATGTGTGTCAGACTTCTCATCCGATGAGGACATGGAAGATGCCACCGGGTCCATCAAAGACGCAGGTCCCCGGATCAAGAATCACGTGGGCAAGATGAAGATGTCTGCTCACGGCGGCGGGGACCTCCGTCCAATCATGAGGAAAACGTAGCAAGTTTTGTATGCGTATACTTTGCCACTGATTCTTGTGGGGGCGTGCTTTTGCGAATTCAGTTGAATCGGAAAATTCTGGCGTCGCTGATCCCCGGCAAGTTTCAATGGTCAGAATCTGTTTTGATATGATTATTTGGGTGAAGATAGTTTTTTGTGAGATGCCCTGCTGGCGTGTACCGAACAGTGCCGTGATTGCGTGAACCGTGCTCCGAATGTTTTAGCAATGTGCTTATTTTTACTAGTCATAAATGCTTTGTATATATATTTTTGGATTTTTGACTTATAATACCTATAAGAAAAACAATTTCAGTTGGTATAAAAACATAACAATGGTTTGGTTAGTTGTTGCGATAGAGGAAATAAATTTTGTATGAATTGTTCAGTTGTCAGGTTATTTTAGGCTAACTACTATTTTCCTCGCAATAAATAGAATTTAATTATTATGAAAACCATAATCAAGAAAATAACATGTTGCACAAAATTTAAGATAAAATAGTAATCTTTCAAATATTTCAGAGAACAATACAAATAATTTATACTGCAATAAAAAATCAACAATTTTATATTAACATTAAAATAGAAAATAGAACTAATTCAAATATATAAGCTCAATGTCTTAACATAATCCCATTACACCAAAGAATATCAGTGGGATGTATCAACTATCGAGGAATTTTTCCAAGTCAGTGCTGTCATCGTCCAGTTGTATTTGTTCTAATGTTAAATTTGGAGGTGGTTGAGGACCTGGAAGCAGAAAACATATTTTATTTCATCTATTTTCCATTATTCTGGCTCATTAAGGTTGGCATCAATAGTTTAAATCTGTGCTTCTAGATGAGAGGACTTTGCTTCCATTATCTTGCATGTGTTAAGATTGCGTATTATGTTATGTTGAATTTATCAATACTAGTTACTTAAACTATTTGCCAATTTACAAATGCAGAGTATATTAAGACAGCTACGGAAACCAATACGAGTGGTAGTTTTACTGACTAAAAACACAATGCAACTAAAAATTGACCTAAACATAACGATAGAAAAAAAAGTCGCATTTTTTATTTGCTTTGTTTCTGAAGTCACTAAAATTACCATCCGGCTTCGTTTTCGGTAGCAGTACCCTGTATAATTTAGCAAAATATATTGGGCCATTAGTTTGGCCTGAGACTACATTTAATGGCGTGTATCAAGAAGCTACTTCTACCTGCTGGTAAGCTTCCGCTGATCAAGTACTTGGCGACATCCAGTTGGAATGCGATGGCACTGTTCTCTCTCCTGGCTTGTATCTCTGCTAGCTGCCTCTTCTCCTTCTCGTGTCCCAGTTCCGTGTTCTCTTTGGCTAGTTTGTTTCTTACTTCTTCTAAAGCAGCTGCAAATTATAAGAACACATATATAGGGTATTGTTACATTGTTTTATTGTTACAGAATTTGCATTGTTACAAAAAACTGTCTCGGTAGTGTAGTTGTATAACAGTACAATTACAAAACTGTGGTTTTGAGGATTACAATTAAGCTTTGTCAGCCCATGGTTAGAAATTTGAGCCTGATATAGCAATAGCCTTGCTTCCTATCACATCGCGAGACTGAACATACAAGGCTAATTGCGGGTGTACTGAATGCACCTCTGCTTACCTCTTCTGGAGAAAGGCGTAAATATATGAATGTATGTATATTACAGCATTTGCTATGCTACGCCCGGTTGTAAGTTTAGTGCAACCCAGATAAATGACTGACTAGTTAAAATGACAACAGTATTATAATGCAATGTTTTTCATTAGAAAGAAAGAAAGAAAGAAAAGAAAGAAATGAATAAAAGGAAAGAAAGGAAAGAAAGGAAAGAAAGGAAAGAAAGGAAAGAAAGGAAAGAAAGGAAAGAAAGGAAAGAAAGGAAAGAAAGGAAAGAAAGGAAAGAAAGGAAAGAAAGGAAAGAAAGGAAAGAAAGGAAAGAAAGGAAAGAAAGGAAAGAAAGGAAAGAAAGGAAAGAAAGGAAAGAAAGGAAAGAAAGGAAAGAAAGGAAAGAAAGGAAAGAAAGGAAAGAAAGGAAAGAAAGGAAAGAAAGGAAAGAAAGGAAAGAAAGGAAAGAAAGGAAAGAAAGGAAAGAAAGGAAAGAAAGGAAAGAAAGGAAAGAAAGGAAAGAAAGGAAAGAAAGGAAAGAAAGGAAAGAAAGGAAAGAAAGGAAAGAAAGGAAGAAGGGAAAGAAAGGAAAGAACGGAAAAAAGAAAGGAAAGAAAGGAAAAAAAGAAAGAAATCACTCTTTCTCCTCACCTCTACTCTACTTTCCTTGCATAACCCTATTTTCTAACCCCCGACTTAATGTAGGACTTATTTTTGTAGGATTTGAATGTTATGAAGGAAGATGAGTAGAATGAAACTTTAGAAGAATGGCGTATATTTTTTTTTTATTGCAGTGAATAGCGAGACGAGCATGCCGTTCGCCTGATGGTAAGTGATATGACCGCTCATAAACAGTAGCAAAACCAAACAACACCTTGAATTACAAAGCCTTCTTGACATTCCACTGCACTCGCCATCCTGAGACATAAGATGTTAAGTCTCAATATGTCCAGTAGTTACTCTGGCTACAATGCCCTTCTAAACACAACAGTGCATTTACACTACTCGGGAGAAATAGACACTGCAGTGGTACCCACCCAGATCGCCTCTCACATATGAGAGACCTACCACCAGTAATGGAATGTGGTTTGGTTGAAAGAGATGACTAATGAAAGTACTTAAGATGGAAAGAGTAAGAGGACGAATGATTAAGATGTTAAAGTACGAAAGGACAATAAGAGAGAACAGCCAGGAAGACAAAATTATATATAAGATAATTGCAATAATCTTTGTTTAATTTGACCCGAGTAAGAACTATTCCAACATATTTATGGACTAAATTTATAACTACTCCATTCTTAAATTCTTGTAATTGTTAATATCATAAATATCCATCTATCTATGAGCCAAAGGAAGTCCACTGCTGAACATAGGCCTCCCTCAATGATTTCCAAAGTGACCTGTTGGAGGCAGCCTGCATCCAGCATCATCCTGTCACCTTACCAGGTTGTTTGAGCACAATGTGGGTGGACGTCCTACTCTGTGCTTTCTGCTATGTGACCTCTATTTGAGAACTTTTTTGGGTAAATGTAGTATAGAATGGTCAATATATAATCACTATATTTGTTATAAATTGTCATAAGAGCTACATAATTGTTAATAAGTAGGTATTTCATTCAAGTTCCTTGCTATTATTCCACAGAGGAAAATTTTGAAATACAATGCAAAATAAATATACAATATTTACAAATAAAATCAAGAAACAATTCAAAACTTGGCTTATTTTCAAACAATTAACTTCAAAAATAATGGCATTCAGTTCAAATTATGATACTTTAACGACTATAGTCCCAAATAAATGGTTCCAAGATTTACTAATGGCCACATAGTTACATTCAAAAGAAGTAATTAAGATGAAACCATATAGAGCAAGAGCCCGTGAACCCCAGACCTTCGTTATTTTATAAAAGCTGAAAGTTTGTCAGCGCATACTCCCGACACAGGTAAGAACGATGTACCATTATGAAGTTTGGGTTGCCCTGGCTTTGGCAGGTAAACAGTACTAAAGGTGTGTAAAATACCGATCTACTTTCGTCAAATAATAAAGTGCGATTTTTTGGCATTATCTTCAGAATATTATTATAAATCACATTATTCATTGCCAGACACTTTACATCCTGGCAACCCCTTACCAGACACCCTTACTGTTCATGAAATTATAATTTTACTTACATTATAGTATAAAAGCTGATTTTTATATACAGGGTATATCAAGACTGCTACCGAAAACGAAGCCGGGTGGTAGTTCAAGCGACTTCAGACACAATGCAACAGTAAATGTTGGAAAAAAAAGCGATTTTTTATATGGTCGTATTTGGTTGGTAAATATATTTTTTCGTAAAATAATAGTGTATACCCTTTTATTTATAAAGACTAAGATATAAAAGAGTTTAAATTATTTTAGCAAAAGCTATGGATTTACCACCCAAAAATGACGATATTAAAAAAATGATAAAAAAAATTGTCGCGATTCTTAACAATATTTTTAGTTGCATTGTGTTTGTAGTCACTAAAACTACCACCTGGCTTCGTTTTTGGTAGCAGTCGTGAGATACCCGGTATACTGCCTCGCGCTCGCTCCTACTACATGCTTGTCTGTAAAAGGGTTGGAAGTATCAAAAATGTCTGGCTAATGAGGAAACATCATTTACTTATTACTCAAGTATTATATATAAAAATCAGCTTTTATACTATAACGTAAGTAAAATTATAATTTCATGAACAGTAAGGGTGTCTGGTAAGGGGTTGCCAGGATGTAAAGTGTCTGGCAATGAATAATGTGATTTATAATAATATTCTGAAGATAATGCCAAAAAATCGCACTTTATTATTTGACGAAAGTAGATCGGTATTTTACACACCTTTAGTACCGTTTACCTGCCAAAGCCAGGGCAACCCAAACTTCATAATGGTACATCGTTCTTACCTGTGTCGGGAGTATGCGCTGACAAACTTTCAGCTTTTATAAAATAACGAAGGTCTGGGGTTCACGGGCTCTTAGACCAATAAGGTTATTAATGTTAGGCTTCATAAATTAAGTCATTTTTTGGTGTAGGCCATATTAGCTTGATGAATGCTAATAGACTGTGGAGTTATAAATAATAATTATGGCACAGCACCTCTGTTTTGACTTATTAATTTAATTTTATTTCTTACATTCAAAAAATATATGGAATATATATTACCCATCTTTTTCTCCTTGTACATTGTTAAGTGGTACTGATGGTCCAATTTCCAATTTTCCATCTTACTCCTCTCCACAATGTCTTCAAATTCCACTAACTCCTCCTCAACAGCCTGCAGGGAACTTTGCAGAGTCTTTATACTGTCCATACACTGAGCCACAGATACTGTCAGGCTCGGTAAGTAGGACAAACCCTGGGCTAAGTCTTGCGCACTCTTTAACTTCCGTTTTGTCGTTTCATGGAGTTCGAATATTAGTCTATCCACCTCTTCAGCGGCCTTGGCGTTTCTATCCGCGTTCTCGTGCAACTCAGCCCATTGTTCTTGATATTTCTCTAATAACGCGCCACCTGCCCCATAATTAACTTTACTTTCTACGGAAACTCGCTGTTTTTCTTTGAACATGTTTGTCACCTTCTGCACTTCCTGTAGCGTTTGTCGCAAGTTGTTGCTCGAGGACAACCCATCCTGGACAACCGAAATAAATTCTTTTAAGTTACCTAACATTTTCATAAAATTTAAATATAATTATCAAGGATATATCTTCACAATTAAAACTTTTGTTTTGACAATACTGTCAAATGATCAGCTGTCATTTGTCAACTTTACGCCTATAGACAAGAGAGACAATTAGTTTACAATTAGTTCGAAAACTCGCCGAAATGACGCCTGTATAGCAAAAGTACTGTTTTTGTTTTCAGAATTGTTTAATATTTAATTGAAGAGATTTTAATTGAACCATAAATAGAAATATTTTCTCCACTTATGGTGCAATATATAATCAAAGGGAACATTTAGTTTTAGCAATGGAGTTAAGTTTTAGCATTATCTTTAAAACTTACCCTCTTGACCCAGTAGCGCTAACATAATATAATTTTTTTAACCTATTTTTTTACAAAGATTGATAGTGATCGCATCCCTGGTCATATCTCTATTCTCCATGCTTAGGTACGTTAGGTTTTTTCAGCACATTCACACAATGCAAAAATAATCATAAAGCCATTGTGCAATGTGTTATTCATGCAAAATATTTAAAAGTAGATTATTTTGTATGCTTTTTAATGCTCTGAACGGACATCTGTGCAGTATTTATAATAAAACCTGAAATACTTGATAAAAAAACAATGCATGGAATATAAATATGCAATGCCAAGCTGATATTATGTTTATATTCAACAAACATTATATTGACTATTTCTGTTTTGGCAACTATCTTCTACAAACGTTTGGGAATTGGTAAACATGCCTGTCATTGGTAAACAAATGTCGAATTTGAAATTGGTCGCCGTTGCCGCGGGCATATAGTTTGTAATTTGTATACAATTATTAAAATCACAAGAACATGAGTGAAGAAAAAGAGAAATTAACTAGTGATAAAGTGCCAGAGAAACTTACAGAATGGCTTTTAGCAATGGGATGCCCGTCAGACAAAGTTCCAACTTTGGATAGCGCGAAACAGTAAGATCGTTCTTCATATTAATATTTACACTGTAAAATTAACATTTAAGGACTATTAAGTCCGTGAAACGTTTCCAAAATTATTTATTTACCTCAGTAACTCTGTAGTTCTATGCTTTTTGGTACATTTCATTAGAATTAATGCTTATTTTTGCAATACTTTGGCTAGCTTTGTTTACCAATTCAGTTGAGGTATATACTTATTTTTAGTTTAGATATTTGTTTATTGCGTTGAATAGCGAGACGAGCATGCCATTCGCCTGATGGTTAGCGATACTACTGCTCATAGACAGTAGCAAAACCAAACTACAGAATGAATTACAAAGGAATACCTAGCGTTGTACTGCGCTCGCCATCTCCAGACATAAGATGTTAAATCTCTACCAAAAAGCTTATATCCAAATGGAGATTGCATTCCATATATAAAAGTGAAGCACAAAAATTTGACCTTGAATGAAGTCGCTGTTTGACAATGAATGAACAAAACATCATGTTCTACATGTCTCTACATTTCCGGTAAATACTTTCCCCCTTATTCATAAAAACTGCTAATCAACCACATAAATGGAAATTAGTTTAATCATTTCCAATGTCCAGCAGTTAGTTACTCTGGCTACAATGTCCTTCAAACTGGAACACAACAGTGCATTTGCACTGCTGTTTCGCGGGAGGAATAGACAGGGTGGTACCTACTTTAATATGCTACAGTTAGAAGTCACTGTAACTGTTCAGGTTCTAATAGTCTTGCATAATTTGTTTACAATGTAGGACTTTATTGCAAACCAATATTCCAATGAGACAACTCTAAACAAATGTATTATTCTTAATACCCAAATTTTTTATCCAGGATGTGTCGCGGCCAGTATTACATTGTATGGAGAAGTTTAATGGAAGAGGTTCACCCAAAGGACTCCATCAAGTACAAAAGACTAGCAGTGTTTACTGATGATGTAAAGAAATGTGAAGAAAAACATGTTTATGAAGAGGTTTGTTCACAATTAATTATAATGAATACTTTCTGCATTTGGACACATAGTCCCTGAATACCTAGAATCGAAACATTATTTAATTATATCATAGTTCATCATAGTTCAATATTTATACTGATATATGCAGAAAAAAAATATAATTACAGATAATTACAGTTAATGTGTTAATTATTCATACATACATAAACTCACATCTTTTTCCCAGAAGGGCACAGGCACTTCCAGAACACCTGCATTTCTCCATATATTCAGTCCTACAATATGATAGCTTATTGTCCTATGAGCCACAAATTCCTGACTCCAGGCTGATAATGAATAAAAATAATTCAATGTCACTTTGGCTGACCCAGAAATGGAACCTGAGACCTCAATTTTGTAATTGTAGTGTAGTGCACTACACCACCGAGGTAGTGGTTAATTAAATATTGTTAATAAGTGTATTAATGTGTTAAGGCTTTAAAGGTATTTCTGAAGAGGAACGTAAATCCTTGTAGGAGGCCTATGTTCAGCAGTGAACTTCCATTGGCTGAAAATTATGATGGCTAAAAAAATATAATTTAATTTCAGTCCAACACAAGTGTGATAGTTCCTGATGAGTTGTCCTTATGGTCCCAGCACACCAATCTGAAGAACAAACTGTCCGATGCAGATACAAGGCTCTTGCAAGCTAAACAGGATCTTAATCATCTCATTGATAAAGTTTCAAGTAAATGTAAGTATTTATAGTTATTTGTCTATATTCTGGATTAGTTTATCAAAATTTAATAATATTTGAATGAAAATACAACAAATAAGATAAATGAAAATTGACTACAAAACAAACAAAAAACACTATAAAGTAAAAAATAATAATAAAAATACCACTGCAAAGCAAAAAAGAATGTTTATTTCTTTTTACTTGTACATGATTATTTTGCTTATTGACTTGACTAGCCAACAAATCAAAACATATGCATCACATATTGAATGTGAATTGGGAAGGCGGCCCCTTCCCAAAAGAGGTATGCAGAAGTGGCACCAGGACACCCAAATTTTGCCTTGTATGTTCCGCCCCATGATGTGATAGGAGGCGAGCCTCCAGGTCCAAGATCCAAATTCCTACAACCAGGTTAACAATAAATAGAAAAATCCTACGTCACTGCCTTGGATACGAACCCAAGGCCTCTGCTTTGTAACTGTACCATACGCACTGAGGCAGGAGTGTTGTTATTTGTAAATAATGGAAAAATAAATAGTTTTGAACTCCTTTTTCTTTATTCTACCAAATTTTAATTAGAATATAAGATTTAAAAAACTTGTATTAATATCTAGCTACACAATGAAAACTCTTTTCAGTATCTCAAAGGAATATCGCAATACGGCAAGTGCAAGATCTCGAAAGGCGTGTGCTACTGCTACAGAAGTATATAGAAGAGCTACAAAACAAGAAGTCTGACCTTCAGGAGACCACTTCTATTGCAAATACACTGTCTTGTACTGAAGATAGTGTAGATATTGAAGTAAGAATTTTTTATTAAAGTAATTTTATGTTTGAACTATAATATTTCGTATATTATATGTTTGTGTTGATACCATTAGCAGTCAATAAAATTCTCATTATGGTTGTTCTCAATTTTATTACAGGCATTAAGCATTTTCAAAGTAGTAATAAATAATTTAAAAAAAGACACTAAAGGGTAGTTGTAGAAATTGTAATTTGTGTGATTATAACGCCATTTACGGCACTGCAAGGTCATCCTGGGTCTACAATGAATTGTATTAATATTTCTTAAGCTATAGTTATCCATTGACATAAATATGTATATGGACAGGGCGGAAAGCACGTAGTGCTCCGACGTAAGTGGTACGCGCGCTTCAGTACATCTCTAGTGGAGCGTTACTGAAATTGGTCGTCGCTCGCAACGATTTTGAAAATGCTTGCTTGTGTTATGACAAAAGATAAATAAAAATAAAGATAATAATTCTTATACAAAATCTATTAAGTTAATTTAATATATATTTCATTATCTCGTCATCTTTTTGAAAATCCAAATGTACTGTAGGGCCTATCTTTAGTTTTTAAATCAATGTAGTCATCATATTAGACTCAAATCTCACTACTATTACTATCTATAAACAAAAGTAACAACAATAAATCAGATTACTTACTAATTCCCATTGGTATTTCTCCAATATTCGCAGAGCAAGTTGGACAAGTGCGTGTCATGTGTGCGTCGCGCGCGCGGCCCGGCCGCCTCGCACTCATTGTTGTCGGCCGCGAATCCCGTCGCCTGCTCCTCACTTGCCTCGACCACCACTGATAATGAATATGGTGAGTTTCATCAATAATATATTTTGCTTTTTATATCTGTTAAACATATGTGGGAAGTATTACTTCTTGCCATAGATGACTTGTAATGGTTTATATACTAACGGTCCCGCCCAATATAATAATAGTCCCGAACCTCACACTAAGATCAAGTCTTGTATCAGAAACTACGAGAGATTATTCAATATCACAAACAATCAGATCTGAAAAAATATCTGTGGATCAGACAAATATTTGCCTCGGTACGGGGATTGAACCCGCGGCCTCACGTCTTAAAACCGGCGTCTAAGCATCTGTGCCACGGAGGCTGTTTCTAGTTAGCAAGCAGTGAGGAAGTATGAGTTAGCAAGCATTACGTGATACACTTGCTAGAACACATCAAAGAAAGAATTATGCCAACTATATTATTAGGTTTTGTTATTAAATCAAATAGCATATTTATATCGATATAACAGTGTTCAGCATTACATGCAAAGCAATTTTGATGTGCCAGTATAAAAATACTATGTTACACTCATTACTCAACACTTTAATTATACTAATATGTGCAACAACAGCCAGTCTTAACATCTTATGTTTTTGTATGGCGGGCGTAGTGGAATTCCAAATCTTACTTTGTAATGGTGTATGGTTTTACTACAGTCCATGACCGGTTGTATCGCGTACCATCAGTATTCAAGGCAATATAATAAATGTGGATAATACGTGCTTTCTTGCAGAAGAGCTGATGTCCTCTGTAGTCCGGTGCGCAGGGGCACCAGTGTGGCGGCAACTGCTGGAGCGACGCGCGGGACTCTGCCTGGCGCTGTCGCAAGCATGTGCCAGGGACAAGGAACACAACCACGGGTAATACTTGTTCAACTTAACTTCTTTATCGTTTATGATAGAACGTGAATATATTTTGCGTGATTAATAAAACGACGTACTTCTGTGAAAACCCTTGACAAACTATTGTTTAATTATTTTGAACTAAGACAACCATGAAGAATATTGCATATAGTTTATTTACTTCGATCAAATATATACTAAGAAATAAGAGCACAAATAAGCGTGTGCTCTTACTTGATTTTAGTGTGTCCAAAACATAATGAATCTTAATTTAAATGAATAAGTATATATATAATAGTGTAGTAGTAATTTAGAAACGTAGCAGCGAGATGTATACATATGAAAATATAATATATATTTGTTCACAGTGTGAGTGCCAAGTCGATAGTGGCGAATACTGCGGCATTGCATTGTACCATATCATTGGAGGCCATGAAAAACAAGGCACTAATCAGACAAGCAAGAAAACGATTAGCCGCTGCAGTCTCTCAACTTAGCGTGAGTATTTAGTTTTACTATTATTGTCCTTTATTTTAAATTTCTTTTTTTTACATTTTTATATATATAATATTAATACAAAAATACATATAAAAATATAAAAAGTTATCCAACGGTGGTGAGGCTTGAGACCCAAGCCACCGGTGGTTAGGAGCTCAAAGTGAGGAACCGCCTCACAATACGTGCCGTGTCAAGCAATACTGCCTTCTGAATCTGACTCTTGACCCAACAGCCGATTGAGAGCCTCTGTAGATGTTGGTCGAGGCTCTTTGGTATCAACCCATGAGCAGAAACAACAATCGGGACAATAATTGTTGAGTCGACATCCCACGTGTCGGTAACCTCGTGTGCCAAATCTAAATATTTAGACATTTTGTCTTTTTCAGCTTTGACAAGGTTACCGTCATGCGGAATGGTGACGTCAACAAGTATAGCCCGGCGCGCCAATCGATCTATTATCACAATGTCAGGCTTATTGGCTAGAATAGTCCTGTCTGTGATAATAGATCGATCCCAATACAGCGTCGCATGACCATTTTCGAGAACTGGTTGGGGCACATACTGGTAATATGGCACTTCAGGAGTCACAAGTCCATATCGAAGGGCAATTTGCTGGTGTATGATCTTGGCTACTAGGTTATGTCTATGCAAATACTCGCCGTTAGCAAGATACGAACAACCGGAAATAACATGCCTGATAGACTCGCCAGGACGGTGGCATGCCCGACAGATGTCGACCGTACCGTCCTTCAGGATGTATTTCCTATAGTTGTTCGTCTTAATAACTTCGTCCATAATTGCAAAGACAAAACCCTCGGTCTCCCCAAAGAGGTTACCGAAGCGTAGCCAAGACACAGACGCTAGTCGGTCCACATCAGGCCCATGAAGGGCTCGATAGAACCGACCGTGCAGCTCTTTGCTCTTCCATATGTCCTCGCGATCCTTAATGCCTACCACTAGAGGTTTCCGCCAGTTCTCAATCGCCAAAGAGAGCGGTGTAAATCCTTTATCCACCATAACTACAACCCTATGCATATCCATGTTACTGTGAAGGAAATAATCCCTGAGATTGCACACCTCGCGATTATGCAAGTCCTTAGCATTAAGAATGCCTCGGCCCCCACATCTCCGCGGGATGTACAATCTCATCACTGATGAACGCGGATGATGCATACGATTACTATTATTTTATTATTATTACTATTACTATTATTTATTATTATATTAAAAATCATCATGACATTATCACACTGTGTCAAAACTCCTTAAAATAAAGAGAAATTTGGTGATGTTTAATCATTGCTGCAAATGTGTGCAATAATTTTCATGGTGATGGGGCGGACTGAGGTTTGAGCCATCTGCTCAGTGACTGTAACAATTTAACTACCCTTATTTTACAATTATTAAATGATAAAGTCCGTAAATAATAGTATTATTTGAATATGTAACATTCGCGTAAATCTAAGAAACCATTATACAGGAGTACCTGTCGGGCGACGCGTGCGAGTGCCTGGTGGTGTGCTGCGAGCGTGCGCGTGCGGGTGCGCGGGTGCGTGCGCTCACGTCGCTGCGCGCATGCGTGCGGGACCGCGCGGCGCCGCTGCATGCGCACGCGCACGCGCACGCCGCGGGCAACTGCCGGCCACGGCTCAACACCGTGCATGCTGCTATTGTATGTATACACCAGTATTACTATAAACTGTATGCATATGCTCACCCCTTTTCCCAGAAGGGGTAGGTAAAGGTGCTACCAGAACACCCACGTTTAGCTTTGTGCTCGCCATATTGGTCACAAATTCCCAATTTCGATTGTTTTTTTCTCAATGCTTAATATTCTCATTTATTATCAATCTTCTCCTACTCACGATTTCTTTCTCCTATTCATTCCAAACTTAAAGTCACTTAATTGTAAAAATATTTAATTATATTTTGTGTACAATAATGATCTGTATCGTCTATATCAGCCTATAAACATAACTTCCCACTGCAGGACCGCCTGCCTTTAATTGTGGAGTTATTTTATTTTTTCGCATATCTATTAGAAGTAGGGCATGTACTGAATAGCAATTTTTTTGCTTTTCACATATACAGACATTAACCCTAAACACATACAAATTGATCATTCTTTGAATATGTTCCTAAGATGTCGAAAAAAGAAGAGTTGCGAAGAACACTGCAGTCTCTAGCGGGTATAGAGCGGAAGATATTGAACGTGCGGGATTGTCTGAGAACCGTGTTCAGCTGCTTCCAGAACAGAGGGAAGCCTGTCGACATGGACAGATTCAGAGGTATAATATAGTCTTACTACCGGTATGCTTTTTGGGTCGCCAAGAGTCAGTTAATATTCTGAGCATTAGAAGACCTGACACCTAATGTTTTGGAATGACGAGATCAATGTATATTCTGTGACAGCCTCCGAAGCGCAGTAGTTTAGACGTCGTCGACAAGAGGCCGCGGGTTCGATCCCCGCACCGAGACAAATATTTGAGAGGCCCACAAGTATTTGTTTCGGGGTGTTTGTGAGACCGAAAAGTCTCTCGTAATTTTGTTACCCACCACACAAGACTTAAATTTTTATAACCTTAACAGTTCTGATGGATAGAAATTGGCTAGCCTAATATTATATTATCTTATTTTATTTATCCAGGACACATAGTGTTGCCTCAAGAGTCGATAAGTACACTACAGCAGTTTTATGAAGAAAGACGAGCTAAGCAGACCAAGATCGATCTCAGTATGGACATGGATATATCTGGAAACAACTCTGCTATTGAACCACTAGGTAACTCAGTGTTTAATTGTACAATCTGGCTAGCTAGACTGATAACCCTGTCAAACACTAATGTATACACATTAGTGTTTGATATAAAATATATAAACACAAAAAAATGTTGAAATATTTATTTGGTAGCTGCAGAAAACTTGATTCATTCCCACTGGCAATTTCTGAGTCTACATGACTACTTTTGAACAACAACCCATTTTAAATAGTTAGGTACACACACAAACACACGCCCACACACACAGACACGTATACATACAGAAAAACATAAACATTATTTTATTTATTTGCTTTGTGTATGTAGTCACTTAAACTACCAACCGGCTTCATTTTCGGTTGCAGTCTTAATATACCCTGTTACCTGTATAATTAGTCCGCTCTCAGTTATCAGTCACCCAAATAAATTTAAAACTACCACAGCCATACTCCTCCAGTTTACATCGGACAAGTTGTATTTATTATATTTTTTAATATATTGTTCTTGCAGATGAAGAGAATCCAAAATTGGTTGATGAGCTTAGGATATATTTAGACAAGTTCAGTCTAGAGAAGAACAGGAAGCTCGTTTTGGAAAGGTACTTTTTAATATTTTTTCTTATTGCCGTATATCTAATGGCGAAACGAGCATGCCGTTTGCCTGATGGTAACCGATACAACCGCTCAAGAACAGTAGCAAAACCAAACAACACCTTGAATCACAAAGCAATGCTTGGCATTCCACTGCGCTCGCCATCCTGAGACATAAGATGTTAAGTTTCAATATATCCAGTAGTTACTCTGGTTACAATGTCCTTCAACTCGAAACACAACAGTGCATTTACATTGCTGTTTGGTGGGAGAAATAGACATTGTGATGGTACCTGCCCAGGCGGCCTCTCACTTATGAGAGACTTACTAACAGTAAATCTATTTTTAATTAATTTATTACTTTTTCTAGTGCAGAAAAAATCTCCTCCATAATCAACCTTTTTATAATCTTCATATTTATATTGTTACTAGCTTTTGCCCGCGACTTCGTTCGCGTGGACTTCAGGTTCGTCCCGTCTTCTATTTCCTGACTCATCCCACGGGAACACTACATTTTTCGGGATAAAAAGTAGCCTATGTGTTAATCCAGGGTGTCAGCTATCACTATACCAAATTTCATCAAAATCTGTTGAGCCGTTTTTTCATGAAAGAGTAACAAACATACATACAAACTTTCACCTTTATAATATTAGTAGGATATAATTTAAAAACTATATTTCAGTGGTGACAAAATCTGGATATTCGAGACACTAGAGTCATCTATACAACGGCTCCACAAGAAATGGCTTGCAGAAGAGTTACCATGTACTGTAGTGTGTCCCTCAGTGAGCCTCGTCACCAACTTGCGTACACTGGAGGGTTATGTGCAGAGGAAATGCGAACTGGAAATGATGCTGCAAACTATAGATAGGGATGAAAGGAAGAATTATGTAATCGGTGAGTATTTCTGTATGGGTAAAATTAGCATGGAGCAAGTTAACTTCTTATGCTGTCACACTGATTTTAACGCACTTGATTATAGTGTAGTGTTATCCAAATATAAAATAACGTATGAGACAAGGTTATTTTTTGTATCAAAATGTTTTTCGATATGTCCTGAATTCTGCTGAATGGAAAATGATGAATTTAGCGCATAAACTTTACTCAAATGTATGTGAGGTCTTTACGCGGACCCTCGGCACTGGAAAGATCCATGAGCGGAGGTGACTGCTTACTATCAGGCGGGCCGCAAACACGTCTGTCTGCGAAGACGATAAAAAAAATTATTGTACATAACACACATATTAGAATCAGTTGAAACGTTATATACACTGTCAAAATTATAGGAAATTACAAAAAAATAATTAATAAACAACCAGAGGCCCCAACTCACATACATAGTCCCCAGACTAAGCTCAAGTCTTCTGGCGTGGGTATCAGGAACTACAAGAGACTTTGGATCACGCATTTGTCTCGATGCCGGAATCGAACCCGCGGCCTCACCATTCACAGCCGCCGTCTAACCAACTGCGCCACGGTTGTCAAAAATAATGACTTTATGTTTTTTATACAGATTTCTCATCGCAAACGGCGGAAGAAAAGGAAGCGTCAGACAAGATTAAGAAGCGACTCAACGAGAATCTCATTAATTTGCAGAAGACTAATCGTACTTTGGATCTTGGGGCTGAAAACTTAGAATTCTGGGCGGAAAATAATATGAAGAATTACATCAGTTCTAACAGAACTGTTGACGGAAAAGGTTATAGGGAATATGAGAAGTTTTATTTAGATTGTTTGAGGTTATAGTGTTCTCTATTCTAGCTAAGTATCTAAAAAGAAGATACCTGGGGAATTGCACCGTATATTATAATTTCGTAATATTCTAAATATAAGGTAATCCGATTCAATCATTTTAATGAACAATTTTTACAATGGTGCTAGCTAATCCTGAAACAAAAATAAGTATCTGTTCCATACAAAAATAAAATTTAGACGGCAAAATGTATGAAACAGCTGATATTTTTTGTAGTAGAAGATTTTCATTGTCATGAGAAATGATAACTTTCCCATTTCGACTTATGCATAATTGCTTGCACCACCCTGTATCATTGCTGAAAGTTAATTAACATGCTGGTGTATTTATCATTGTAATTTGTATCCATCGCGCTTATTTTGTATAGAAAATAAAATATTTGAAATAATACGGTGTTTTTGTTTTTCCCAAAAGTACCCTAAGTTATTCGTAAGGTGAAAATAGTCTTCGCTACGATACTAAGTTTCATAGTAAAATGGGCATTCTTTTTTACATTTATATGATTGATTAGGGGTTTGTTATGAGTAAAGGGGAGAGACAATAGAGGAGATAGGGACAATAAAGATGACTAACAAAATATGGATCAAGTTCAGAAGTCACTTTTCTTTAAAGACTTGCTAGATCCCCGCTCACGTCCAGTCACATCCAGGTATCCCGAAAGGACTTGTTATTATGCACAGGATAAAAAATAATTAAACAATAAACTGTCCCTCGATTTTATAACCCGGCGACGACGACGGCGTGTCGCCGCGTGCTACTTGATGTAAACAAACGGTTCTCAGCATTCGAGTGTTTTGTTTAACTATTAAGTGTTATGATCTTCGATCAAATATACACTAGATACACAGTTCCCTGTAAAAGTTCTGTTAAAAAGTGGCACCGATGCATGACATTAAAAAGAGTAAACAAAAAGATCACATATTCCAAATATATTAACACAAATTCCACCTTATTCCTGGGGCTTAAAGTAGCTTTTCACATAATATTGTCTAGAGTTATGCGACGTTTTGGAAGCAACGGTCGGTGCGTGACTGAAGGCGAAAGAGTGCTTAAAGCACTCTTTTTTGGTGCCATTTTCTAAGCGCTCATGTTGTATCTAGTGTATATTTGATCGAAGGTTATGATTTTTGTTTCGACTGCCTCGGTGGCGTAGTTGTACTAGGGTACGGTTACAAAGCTGAGGTCTCGGGTTCGAATCCGGGATGGGCGAAGTGATATTGGATTTTTCTATTCATTATCAGCCCAGAGTCGGGAACTTGTGCCCGATATGGCGATAGGCTCACATCGGCCCATATCACATCGTGGGACGGAATATACAAGGCGAAATGTGGGTGTCCTGGCACCTCTGCCTACCCCTTCTGTTAGTTTATGTATGTATGTATAAGATTATGTTTTTTGTTTAGACTACGAGTTTGTTGATTATATTATTCATAGTGTTTATTAGATTCTGATTCTGGTGTTTAGTTATGTTTATTTTCACTTTGAGATGCGCAATTTTCCGTCGTACTATATCCAGTTAACTTATAAATATTATTTTCAATCTAAGCGCCCTCATTAAAAACAGACTCATTTTTGCCAAGCTATAAATGTGTAGTGAATTCATTTGGCCCCTTTATATCACGTGCAACATACATAATCATGGACGAACAATCAACCAGGTTGAATGCAATGTGCATGATAATCGCAGCAATCAGTAGCGGTGATAGTGTGGGGGCCAGTTGAGCGACCACTGTGTATAAAATGTATAGGTACACCCATAAATAATACACTATACAGGTATATCAAGACTACTACTAAAAACGAAGCCGGGTGCTAGTTTAAGCGACTAGAGTCACAATTAGTGTTGCCAGGTTTAGTTTTTGAAAATTCGGGACAGGACATTAAAATAAGCGGGATTATGAGTTCTTCAGCGGGACGCCTATTAAAGAAGAGAGATTTTTTTTTTTGCTTTCACACATTATTACTCTCCCTTTTCTAGCAGCATATACTTATCGCATCGAAAAACGTCGTGCCTCTGGAGGCTCTCAAAGACAATAGCCGTTTCTTTTAATAAATAACACCCAACAGTCACCACATACATAGTCCTGACCCCACACTAAGATCGAGTCTTGTGTCGTGGGTATCGGGAACTACGAGAGACTTTTCGGTCTCACAAACACCCAGACCCGGAAGAAATATTTGTGGGCCGCACCAACATTTCTCTCGGTGTGGGGATCGAACCCGCGACCTCTCGTTTCACAGGCGGCATCTAATCAACTGTTTTTGGTTATTATTATAATAATGGAAGCGTAGCTCAACCAGACCAAGTACCATATCTTTCGAGGCTTCAATTCATGAGGCGCCATGGTTTCATACCATGCGTACATACATAAATTGACGCCTTTTTGCCAGAAGGGATTTTCTTAGCTTACTCCAAATATTTCAAAAATTTTGCATTTTCCTCTAGCGTTTGGTATCGGTCTTCATCGAGTTATTCCTTAAATTCTCAGACTATAACTTTTTCGATTTACCAGAGCGATCTTTATTTCCAAGATGAAAACTGATATTTTCCGACACGCCTTTGTACCTTAATTCTGACAAATTATGCTTGCTATAATGCTCGTAGAGAATTAAGTAAAGTTAAGATGCGTTTTTCTTTTAAATTACATCTGTATGTACATGTCGTAAAGTAAAATTCGCTAGAAATACTCTCTAAGCTGTATGAAACTTGAAATTGTTACGAAGGAATTTTCATTGGAGCTAGCTAATATCCACGAACACATAAGTTCACTAACAGTATTTCCTTGCACATGTGTTACCATCTAAAATAAGACAGCTAGGAATTCGTGAACAAACCGCGAGAACTTATTCAAAGTCCTCTATTTTTTTGGAATCAGCCTATGGAAACAACTTAAGAATCGAATTAGATACTAAGTAGGTTAATAATTGTAGGAAAACGCGAAATACAGTACGGATTATAAATAAAAGTGTGTTATATTTAGTTTTTTATGCGTTCCGAGAGGAGTGGTCAAAAAGCGGGACATTTGGCGTCCCGCCGAAGGTTCAATCGGGACGCGTCACCAAACCCCTGAAAAGCGGGACGTCCCGCGTAAAGCGGGACACCTGGCAACACTAGTCACAATGCAACAGAAAATGTTGGAAAAAAAAGCGGCTTTTTTTTTGTGATTTTTTTATATGGTCGTACCTATTTGAGTGGTAAATACATTTTTTCGTAAAATAATAGTGTTTACCCTTTTATTTATAAAGACTCTAAGGTATAAAAGAGTTTAAATTATTATTTTAGCAAAAGCTATGGATTTACTACTCTAAAATGACGATACTTAAAGAAGGATAAAAAAAAATGGTCGCGTTTCTTAGCAAAATTTTTAGTTGCATTGTGTTTGTAGTCAATAAAACTACCACCCGGCTTCGTTTTCGGTAGCAGTCTTGAGATCCTCGGTATAGGAAAGGTACACCTCTTTGGCGACAACTTAGGGTACCGGAAAAGAAAACGCGCCGAAACCATCGATATCAATGTTACAATAGATAAGACGTTCTTTGTGAAAAATGTGTCCCAAAAGGTGAGGCGTGAAATTCACGGCGCGGCGCTTACAACCATTTTGGTCGTGGTGCAGCGATTTTATACCCAAACCTATCTTGTTTTGGGAGACGAAGAACGTTGTAGCAATCTCACCAAGGCATACATACCTATACATGCATGATGCGTACATCGAAATATCTCGACAGACGACAGTAGGCAGTTATTTGACGTCAATTTACGGATTTAGCCTGAACATTACTGTTAAATCACATTCTTTTTTAAATAATAATACCCAACAGTCACATACATAGTCCAGACTAAGATCAAGTCTTGTATCGTGGCTGTCAGAAACGATGAGAGACTTTTCGGTCTCACAAACACCCAGACCCGAAAGAAATATTTGTGGGTCGCACAAACATTTCTCTCGGTGCGGGGATCGAACCCGTGGCCTCTCGTTTCACAGACAGCGTCTAACCAACTGCCCCACGGAGGCTGTCTAGATTATTAGATATTTTTTTTATTGCAATGAATGGCGAGATTAGCCCGCCGTTCGCCTGATGGTAAGTGTTACGACTGCTCATGAACAGTAGCAAAACCAAACAACACATTGTATTACAAAGCACTGCTTGGCATTCGACTGCGCTCGCCACCCTAAGACATGAGATTTTAAGTCTCAATATGTCCACTACTTACTCCAATACAAATTTGAATTATGAAATCAAAGTCGCTTTTTATTCTATCTAGTTTGGACCAATGTATTTTGGATTAGTCTAGTGTATTTACATATTATGATATGTATTTTCAAATGCCTCTCATGCTGCAAAGCGGCATTGGCTCATTGACCTAAATATATGGACAGGGCAAACAGCGCGTCAAGTATTACGACGTAAATGGTGCGACCGCGGTGCGTGGTGCTCCATTTGGTACTAGAGATGACGACCAACATTCTTGTCTTATAGCAATACAGTCACAACCGCATCAAATTGATAGATTTGATTATTTAGAACTCTAAAATACCAATTTCAGACATTTTTCGCGTAGCGTTTGACCAAACTGAATTTTCGAAAACGTCAACAAATTTTAGCGAAGTGTATCATAGCAATATGTCTCATTTTGACGTGACAACGTCTTAAATTAGGTTGCGGCTGGGAGTCACTTATGAAAAAGTGTAACGCCCGGTAACGTTACGATGAGTCACCGAACGAGAGAGAGGCCCGCCGAATGCCTTGCGTCTCTCTCCCACTCAACTATGATCTAATTATAGTTGAGTGATTAATTTAATTATATTCATATCAATAAATATTCTACCGAGAAAAAGACGTTGTCACGTAAAATCTTCGCCCGTAAAACCGACTTTACAGGCAACCATTTTTTATTTTGTTTTAAAGGTGGATATTTAAAGCAATTATTAATTTGCTACTTGTCACTTCATACTGAAGGGAATTTTTTTTTTATTGTGGTTAAGTAATAGCTCTAAGATGCCGAAAACATATTTTTCAGAAGTCAGTGGTGTAGCGTGAATCCAAAAAATCATTTAGAAAAATTAAAAATGAGACAAAAAAAATGATGATAGCAATCCGTCTGAAAATGTTCTTTTATACGGGTAAATTATGGTTAGTTGATGTGAACAAAAATATTTTTAGACGAAAATTTGGATGCATCAAATTTTGAGGCCGTTCTTAATATGTTAAGGAATTTCGCCGATCGCTAGCATAGCAATCTGTCTGAAAATTGTTGAACGTGATGATATAAAAAAAAATATATATATCAGAAGAAATCAGTGTAGCACCTCCCTTATCAGAAAACTTTTCGATACCTACAAATTATTCCAAAATCGTATTTAGACATATTTGAATCTATGTTACAAGCCAATTGATAAATTGCGACCCTGAAATTGTTAGATGATGATGAGAGAGCTCACTTGAAATCGTAAAACTAAAGTTGAAGGACTGAAATAAATAACACACAAGGAAACTGGGATGAAGTAGGAAAGTACGGTTTATTCAAAGTTATAATATATAAGTTATAATAAGTTTTATGTGGTGTCAAAGTTACGAAAATGTGAATTATTATGTGATATACATCAACGGTATTGATCTCATTTTTGAAAATTATGCGTTTGCCTATAAAGTGGGATAATTTTGAGTCCTTAAAAACCCACTCTTCTATCCCTAAAAACTTCGTCATTGGCAGGTGAGCAAACTGTGTCTTGTCATTGAGAATAGAAGAAAAAAACGTCCGCGTGCCCTCGAACAACCAGCCATACACTATGAGGCGCCTCATCCCTCCCTTTTCTCCACCTTGATTCCACCCCTGTCTGCCTGGGCAACTTATAGTTTGTTGTCACCTAAAGTAAGCGTCATTATAACGATTAGAACAGCTGGTGAGTGAGTTGTGTATAGTAAGAGAGTGGCAGGAGCATAACACGCGAAAAACCATTCCCACCACAGATCAGGAGCATAAGAAGTGCTCAGGCATCGACCAAGCGACTCCAAAACGTTCTTTTCTCTTTTGGGAGTACATGCGACATCTAAAATTTCTGAAAACAGTTTTTTTGTAATCCTGGCCAATATACGAACGGTTAAAAAAAAACATCCGGATTGCTATAATACAGGTCGGCTAAATTTTTTAACATTTTCATTAATCGCTTCAGCTAAATGCGCAAAATGTCTGAAAACCAACTTATTCGTCATAAAATTATAAAATCTATGTACATTTCAAATATCAGACGTATTGCTATAATACCGACTGCCTTTTTTTTTGGACACAGCAGAAATAGCCTCACATGCAATTGCTACACTTTTGACCGTTATTCCACACCTAGTTGGGTTCAGAATCATATAATCTAACGATTATATACAGTTACGCCCGTATTGCTAAGATACATGGGTTTGGTCGTCATCTCTGGTACTAATTGCATCTACAGTGGAGCCTTACTGAAACAAAAAAAGGAATAAAGAATAAAAGATAGCCCCTTTAGTGCATTTGAAGTTTCGAAAAGACGACCGTGAAAATCGCGCTAAAATAAATATTAAATTAACTTGTAGAGACACTAAAAGGTTACGACGAAAACCACAATTAAAATAAACGAAAATGGTAGCGTAACTTTTAATAACGACAGAAACGAGACTGAGCTTGGAATAAACTGTGCGGCCTGGACTTCGGCTTACATAAGGTTTAAAAATGATGACAATCGAATCTCAAAGGCGATGCTACATGTTAGGGTTGTAACAGCCCCTTGGAGAAGAGTGAACTTCGGGATTGCAATTCCGAAGTTCACAATGGTTTTTACTTTTCACCTAGGATATCCTATATGGTAAGAGTTGGGTCCTCTGGCTTTTCTAATAGAATTTCTGCTCCAGGGTGGTCGGAAGATTTGGTTGGGATTTGGAAAGAAAAGTTAAACAGTAGATGCTGCCAGCAGCGGCGTGCACAGGATTATGACACTGGGTATGCGGCGGAGTACTCGGTCACAAAAACTTTTTCTTTTATAGTTTTAGCATAGCCACAGCCACGCGACGGATCTCTAAGTCGGAAACCATGACAACATAACAAGTCTTAGATGTACTACTATTCATGTCCATCTTCTACGGCAGACAAAACAGCGATTGATCGTCGCGGCGGAAGAAATTCTTATAAGTAAAATAAAAATCTCACTAGTCAGCTTCAATTTTCACATATTCAAGGTTCCGGTTACTTGAGATTACTATATCCCGATGTAAATAAACGCAAGATTTCGGCCACCACATTCATTCATTTGATAAACATTCATTTCCAACACAAACCTCACAATCAAATAACATTTAAAAAAATAAACAAACGCACTAGTAAAAGCAAATGACTACAATTAATATCTAAACTTAGTAAACTGTTAAATGTACACACTTTCAAATGTTAAAATGAAAATCTTTTAAGAAAACTACAAACATACTACTTAGTATAAAATAGTAAACAATGCAAAAACACACGAAAAAAGCAAAATGGCCCCCGCGAAACACAAAACAGTTCTGCTATTTAAACAAATAAAACCTTACTCACCAAAAATGCATAATGTGCATAGGTGATTTATTAGATTTCCGCCTATTAATTTTACTCGGATTATACGCAACGAACATTTCCGATTACTCTCGACAACTGCCGAACTTCCGAGGCCTGCCGCAGGAGTTGCGGCTTTCGATATTCATGGGTGTGTGCGTTTGCGACTGTGCACGGACACAAAAATTACTACACACATGCAAACAAATGTAATGTGGGACGCGGCGGCAGGACTTGGTTGATTAGGTACATTATTTTGCTTTGCAGCGCCGCTTGCTTCTCGCGTGGCAAACATAATGTTTCGGTGCTTGCAAATAAATGCTATTTATAAAATATTAGGCGTTTTTAAGTTATTGTATTTTGTTTATTCATTTATTTACTATAATTTAAAGTCATCTAAACCGTACGAACGTTATAATAAAATATCTGTGAATGGCAAGTAATGCACTGCATTTCTGCCTACAAGGAGCGCACGCCCCTGGCTGCCAGTTTTCTTACAATATTCTACTTTATACATTAACATAACAGCTGATCAGTATAGAAATACATATTATGGTGATTATTGAATAATGTGTCTCATAAGTTCTCTATGATAGGTAGCAACTTAACATAATAGATTTCGTCTAAATGAAGATCATAATTACTACGTATCTTTATTTTTATTAAACTTACTGTCATAATACAAGCAAGTATTTTCAAAATCGTTGCGAGCGACGACTAATTTCAGTAACGCTCCATTAAAATGCACTGGATCGCGTGCACCACTTACGTCGGAACACTACGCGCTTTCCGCCCTGTCCATATACCTATAGATGCTAGTGAAATAAAAATAAAAAAGAAGTAAAATAAAACTAAAACTATCGTGTAACAATGTAAACTACACGTACAAAACAACATTGTGTGCAAACAATAAACTTCCACATTAAACTTTAACGTTATGTTTCATTGTAATACAGTGTAAGGGTATTTCAAAGTGAATTCTATAAAATTACCTACCTCAATGTTATCTTTAAACATGATATATAATTCATGACAATGTGTGGTAGATCCACGCTGTTTTCAGCCATGACTCAGCATGAATGGGCAGGCTCCTCCGGGGCGGTACCACCGTCTCACAAATCAATGTGAAGCGCCAGTAAAGCTGTCGCGTTTCGTTCGGTGAGTGTGATAGCCCCTTTGCTCTTCCCGTCTTTTTTCTTCCCGCTCCCCTTTCGATTAGATGAGCCGGCAGCACATGGTTGAAGCGTTTTGGATGTTAATGGACTAGCAGTGATCACTTACCATTAGGTGAAATGTTTGCTCGTTTTCCGGACCTAAGCAATACATACATAATCACGCATTTTTCCCAGAAATGAGAGATGCTGGCAGCAAACATTACACCCACGTTTCGTTCGTTATCGCTATATCGAGCACAAATTCTTGACTCTGGGCTGATAATAAATTGGGAAATCCACTACCACTTCGCCCAACCCGGGATTTGAACCCGAGCCCGCAGCTTTGTAATCATACCGTAGGTATGTACAACTACCAAGGCAGTCAAGTCACTTATGCAATAGTAATAAAAAAAAACACATATATAAGTATATACGTGTGGTAAGCAGGGGCGCCAGTACCTCCACCCACACTTCGCTTATTTTCGTTCCAGGTTGTCATAAAGGCTATATCAAGCTGTAGTGCTTTCCATGCTAAGATATGATAAGGGTGGAGCCCTCCACTATGCAAGACATAAAATCAATTTTAGGATACGTAACTCATTTGAGAACCTTCAATCGGAAATACATACGGCCTTAATCATAGACATTTATAAAACCCTAAATTAGGTTTTATAAATGTCTATGATGACTGTCCCACCCTCACTCACCACTGTAACTCCTTTAAGCCAGGTTTAAAAGTGGCACGCAATGTAATGACACCGAGCATTGAAGCTCGGCGAGTCTTCGCGAATGTCTAACTTGTCTTTAACCCGCAACGAAATTAATCAGAAAGTTAAATTGATGGGAGGAGTTGGAAATAAATTATTTTCCACTTTCCTCCGTGCAAAGCGGGTGACAAAACAATGAACTAAAGAGGTAAATAGCCTCGCAAAAAGAATTACAGTAGAAAAAGCCAGCACGGATCAAATCTTTATTACATTGAGAGAAGTGTTTGTGCGGCCCACAAATATTTCTTTCGGGACTGGGTGTTTGTGAGACCGAAAAGTCTCTTGTAGTTCCTGATACCCACGACACAGGACTCGATCTTAGTGTGGGGTCAGGACTATGTATGTGACTGTTGGGTGTTTTATTTATTTATTGCTTGTGGAAGATCATTGTAGCAATTCAAAAATATAGTATGTGCATCTACACACACATGACACAACTAAGACCAACTCGCCTTCGTGAGAATTCAACTGTAAAAGTAATTATATCAAAGTATCAAATAAATAAACTGTTCCACCCGTCTTCGCCCGGATCAATAAAGTCCCCAGAAGTGGGTCTTAAAGTATAGCGTTTTGGGGTGACCGCCCAGGACGCAAGAAATATGCGGGTGTAGGGTTTGGTTGGGAATGGGTCCAAGCGTCCTCCGGATACGAGATTACAATATCACTCGGGTGTTTCAACGTTGGGTTGCAAGAATGTTTCCGCTCTCCGCCTTCATTCTGGGGTGGAGTGATAGATGATGGGGCGATCTTTGTTTTTCCTAGCAACGACATAAAACGACCTACATTTTCGTATTTTTCTTTTATTTTTTTAGCTTAGTTTTAATTTCGGGAATTCTATTCATCATGGTCATACCAACACCGTCGTAATATGCAGTTTACCACAAAAACTATTCGATTTTGATTTTTCATGCATCAAATAAAACTTAAAGGTTATCCGTCAAGTAGGTAAGTAAGGTAAGTAACTTTACTGAACAGAAAAGAGAAAATTGAATCAACAGAACCATTGAACAGAACCGATATTTTTAAAATTCTCGTATTGTATTTTATTTAAATAGTGAAAAATAAATTACTAATTTAATATCTAATTTAACTAGAGGGCGCTATACTAATCTCAGAGCGTTCCGTAATCGGCATTGAATAACACTGAAATCATGTTGCACAACACAATTTGAACCGTGGTCTATTCTTTGGTTCCGTCGAATTCCCAAGTGAAGGACCTGTAAAGACGTTAGCCTAAATTGTTGACCGTGTAATGATATGGGATTATAGTGCCAATACAGAAAAAGGATGGTAGTTCATCCAAATTTATTTTTACATCCACCTAGGGGCTGCTAAAAACAATAATTTAAGTTTTGGGTGTATTAAACATTGATCCAAATCACAGATCTGTTGGATCAAACACCTTGTCAAAGGGCATCATTCATTAATTTTTCTTAGGCGTTATACCTTGCGTCTTTAACCTGACTGTCCTCCATTTCACCCGGTCTTCGGCATATTTGTATTATTTAATTAATGTCTCTATCATGGAAATATACCTAACAAAGCAATCAATGAGATAGCCCAATCCATTTGAAGCAGCTAAAATGATTCAAAACACAATTAAATAATCTTTTTAAGGAACATATGTAGGTAATTTAGATGGAGCAAGAAGTAACAAAGTTGCATTTTGTTTATGTCCACTTTGGTAGCCGTGGACACTCATCATTTGTGTGACTAATTACAGTCCTCATTGATTCACCAACTACAGTACATGTGAGTATTACTATATTTAAGTATAATAGAAAGTAAGAAAGAAAAAAATATTTATTGTCTTTATATCAGTCCATAGACGTCTCACTGCAGGGCACGGGCGTCCTCTACAATAGAGAGTACGATTGAGAGTGGTTAGGCCGTATAGTCCACCACGCTGGCCTAGTGCGGGTTGGCGGACTTTACATACCATAGAATTCGTTATGGCATGCAGGTTTCCTCACGATGTTATCCTTCACCGTTAAATTGCGTGGTGATTGACTATTAATACACACATGACTCCGAAAAGTCAGAAGTGTGCCCTGGGATTCGAACCCGCGACTACAATTACGCTAGAACAATAACAAAAAATTAGATCACGAAAAAGTAAAAGACAAAGAATACACAAAAACAAAAGACAATAACAGTAATAAAAGATAACTATAATAAAATAACAATAACAAAATCATAGACAAAATAGATAACAATTAGCTATAACAAAGTAATAATATCCATTGATATAATTAATAATATGTATCTATATCCTCGAACTGTGTTTACTACATGTTTCTTTTATAAGAATTGAACCTAAAAACGTGTTTAAACCGGCTTCTAGTCTGCTACGCCCCCGCACATTACTATTTCCGTATACAAATCCCCCGCATTGAATAATTTTAGTTTATTCTTTGCTTATTAATATCGAGAAATTTGCATTAGAATGTTGTTTTTCTAGAAATAGTTATTATGATTTAAAGCTCCTTATGACATTTAAATATACATTGAATTATAATATGATAGGTATGCTACCTATCTGTTGTCGTTAATATGAACATCTATTTTGACCTTATCAAAATAATAATTAATAGCGTAATAAAAACCTAATAATTATAAATGCCTAATATTTGAATTTGTCGTATTCGGTGTCAGTCAAATTCGATTTCGTTATCGTCTTCGCAAACATTTGTCAGATTCGAGGCAATAAATCAACGATCCGGTGACTCACGCTATCGCGTCATGTCGAGCTCACCTCATTAATATTCCGCGCGTGACTTGAGCAATTTGCTGCTTATATCAAAACATCCATGACATTCGCATTCGCATGTCACGTTCTTTCGTTTTCGCAAAACCTATCACGGAGTTGAATTGTATGATAGATTCTCATTCTACTTATAGTCGCGTTATATGTTTATTTATGTCTACTTTTAAAATATTTTTTTTATCAGTTCAAGCCAGTATTGATAGGTACTTGCTAATCATGCGTAGATTAGTTATTTTTTATTTTCGACGTTTACTTTTTTTGTATCCTTAATTTACTAACTTTATGGTCAGTGTTATATATTTTAAATTGTTTATAAGAATGACTAAACGAGCTAGTCGCTCTATACCAAGAATGCTACCATTTAGCTTAGTCCTAACTACAAGATCCGTCGAATTGTTTATGATGTGTATTTACAGCATTTAAACATTAAAACCAGTTCCAAGATAGGACACGCTACATAAAAGCAATAGGGATGTCGAATCATATCACAAATTCGCGTAAATATATTTTTTACTAATTCAAGACAGAATTTTAAAATCTAATATAATATTTTGCGAACCAAATTGTTCGTATTAAATTATATAAAATATTTTAAAATGTTTTATTCAATACCCATTATCACGTGACTAGAAAGAGCGATGCGAGCGCGCTGACGTCACTGCTCGGGCGGCAAGATGAGAAACTTAATTCATTTTGGTAGAACGCTAGACTCTGTTAGCGATCGTTGACATAAATTATGGGCAAATGACAGTTTGGAGCGTTTAAACGGGAATTATAAAATTTAAAAAATAAAAGTATTATTGTTTACGTATTTTTTTAAAATTAAAATTGTCCTATATTTCTTTTGTTTCTATAAAATAAAAGCAATTCCAAAAATAAGTCTGTACCCCTATTGTAGGCGCTCACCCACGACGCCTCTGGTTAACGGATTTCATGCCAGGAATTAAAGTATTATATGGATATTATTGGGATTAAACAAGGTCTTCTGGCTTGGTACCAAGAAACTTCGAATATGTATCCCGCCAACAAAAATTGCTGCTTCTGAATTTCAATGATGCAACATACTTACAACCAAAATACCTATATAAAACGACGCTGGCTGTGGTAAATCCCATTTAAAACAGAGATAAACTAAAATTAGAAGACACATTAGATATGCGAGTTCGTTTTGAACCCCAAAAGTCAATTAAAATGTTAAGATGTTACACTTTTTACTTCTATAAGACACAAAATATTCACTAAATATTATGCCTTATTTACCAATGGGCTAAAAATAATCTGGCCATAAAGTCAGAAGGAAACAATATATTTATCTGCGAAGAAAGGACACGTGGAATGTTCGTTGATGAGCAGTTTCCGAAGTCCTCCAAGCGACCTGGTACCAAATGTATTGATTCGGTCTCCCTCAGGATAACGCTGGAGATATAATGGGAACGTTTGCGCATGCCTAGAACCTCTCAAAGATTCCCCAGGCACTTTCCCAGGAGTTTCATTACTTACTGCTTTTATTCCGCTGAACGACGGAGTTGAATGGAATGATAGCTTAATTGGAAATATGTTCCAGTCTTCATGTGAGAATTAGAATGGGAAGAGGGATAATGATCAGAGTAGAAGTTGAAAAGGTACAAAAGAGAACGACTCTAGAATACGATTCAACAAATTTAAGATTATATCAATCTTTATTCAGATCAACACGGACACGGAACACACACGCACGGAAATCACTCATAGATCTGGCTGACAATATTGCTGGGTAGGGACAACTGGTAATTTAGGTTCAAACAAGCGCACGATTTTATTTTACTTCATTGCAACGACGTTTCATGAAACTAAATTCAGTCGTGGATCATGAGTAAGCCAGAGGATCTATGATCCGAGATCCGGCTGACAGGTAAATCAGTGCGTATGACTAATGGTTTTCACTCTGGCCTTGGTAAATAAATCCGTATAAAATTGTGTCGAGAGAATTATATCATAGGCGTAAGTCAAAAGAAAATGTGTCACAGACCGGCCAAAATCTATGAACTTCTGAAATGCTGATGTCAACGTAACCTAGCTTAGAATCTGGAATCTGTTTCTAAAGCATATAGAAGTATACTGGTTCAACTTCACAGCAGTGTAAGTTTTTGAAAAAGTATCATTTATTTTCGCAAATCAAAGATCTTTGTCGAAATATTTATTATAATTTTTCCCTGATTTGTCGAACACATCCTTAGACAACACGAGTCATCGATAAAAAACCTAAAAAAGAACTCGCGATTTGATGTTGACCTTGAGACTTTTTCATGTATCTCGTTTGCGGGTGATGTGGGTTTTTGCGCCATCACCATTGTTCTAATCTAATATTTGTATCCCCTTGGTCTTGATTTTCACCTCTCTCCTTAAATACAATGTCCTCTATGTTTTACTCTATTTTTGAATTTTAAGTGCTATTTGCTTATGTATATAGCAAAGCATATCTATTACAATCACTATAATGTATTTACCAGAGATATTTCTAACTCGTTCCCTCTCCACATACATACATACATAAACGTCTTTTTCCCAGAAGAGATAGACAAAGGTGTTACCGTGACACCCACGTTTCGCCTTGTGTGTTATGTTGCACGCGAGGCTATCGCCATATCAGGCACGAATTTCTGACTCTGGGCTGATAATTAATTGAAAAATCCAATATCACTTAGCCCGACCAAGGATTCGATCCCGAGACCTTAGAGTTGTAAGCGTGCCATGGTATTACTGCGCCACTGATGCAGTCTCAGCCTCCACCTTTCTTTCACTTTTAAAGGGAAATTGTTAACGAACAAACAGATATACATAGATATTAGACATGTTTTATGGTTTTCTGAAAGTGATGGCTAATAGCGATGAGATCGTCAACTGTTCACTTATTTATAAATGCTCTATTATTTTTATTTTTACTTTATTATGTCGTGTTCAATCAAGTTTTGTGTATTAGAATTAAAAATCTAAAGACAACCATAAAACCTTAATACGTAAAGGGCTTTAATCAAATACCAATATCCTTTACAGAACCTATAAGTCCTCCATAATGGATTCAATAAATAACATGGCTCATCTCGACTCGGATGCTACATTATGACCAGCATACCTTTTAAAGTACCTTGTACGCACAATTTCCTTTGCATAAAAGCTCCATATCCTGAGTATTACACTGGCTGTGCAAACAGTGGGTATAATCCTATTATTGAAAAATATTTTTTTACTCAAATAAGATCCTTTGTACCTTAGACATCGGTGTGACGAAATATATAGAAGGAGTTTTTATTCCCAATAGAAGAAAAATTTGCCTTAAATACTTTTGTTGTGTCACCAAAATAGCCAAGGACCCTCAGCAAGGGCCTCAGAACAATGACTAAAGCTCAAGGCCACAGGGGTGATTTGTGCCAAACATAGAGTGCCAAAGGAATAAGTCGACATGTCTATAGATGGAGACTTGCGCTCCATGACTTAAAAATAGGCGCCAGGAAGTCATAAAAAGTAGTATTTATTTAAGCAATAAATGTTTTAAAACAATACTATGATCTAATAAGTCAAATAAAATATCAATAACAGTGCATTACAAACATATGACGTCACGTTGCAATTTAAGTGGGTACTTCGATGTTTCAATACCCTCGTATTTCGTCACGTTTAAGTTCAAGTCGTTCAAGGTTAGGCGGCAAATTAAAATGTTTTTTAAATAGACGGTATGGCGTTAAATTACCTAAGTGTCTATTTTTATTTATATAATTCTAATTCGAATTTTAATTTGTTTAAATGCACAATAGATAAAAATTTATTTTGAACTATTTCCTAACATTTTGTTTGCCTAGATAGCTATTTACTGTTTTAAAGTACCAATATTCTGAGGACGTTTTGTTAATGTGACCTAGACTAGTATGTGCATGTCACCTATTCTAGGAAAGGAAATGACTACTCCAATATAATACATAGCTTCCCAACAATTGCCTAATTTAAATCTCTGCCGGTGTTTCTTTTTCCATCCAAATTCTCTCTTTGTTCTGTATGATTCTAACCCTACTCCCTCTCAATCGAACCCTCGCTCGGTTCAATAGGAGTCCCATGCTTAACAGATCACAATTATGGACTACTGCATTGTATTTGCCTAATTCTACAATTTACAAAAAAAAAACAATCCTAAAAATAAAGAGAGTACAGCTTTAGAAAAAGTACACAGAAGTAATTACATTGAGTGAGTATACCCCGAACTTTTATCGTAAAGTATAAGGGAACTAAAAAGGTGCTCGGGCGAAATAGCGAGAGAAATTTCTGTGTGAAACGTTTTAAGCCAGACAGGGAGAGGAACGGAGCAGGGTGAGAGCGGGCGACCGCCCACTGGAACGGGTTCGAGTACCCTCACTTGGGATAAATCATACCCACATAACTATAGACCGGCACGGCCCCGGAGCCCCATTTCAGAAGTATTGATCACACCAATTCGGCATAAAATATTTTAATACCTATTTTATAGTATTTTATACTTTTATAATGTGTTTATGATCAAATAAACAAGCAATTATTTGTTTGCTTTGAACACACAATATCTGAAAATATCCCAGACGTGATAAGATAAGCTTATCATACCCAGCATTCAATAAACACGTCGACATTTAGTTAAATTTATCTGTTGTTAAAACAACTAAATCTTAAGCTGACGTAACATTAAATTCGTATCATACCTACAAATCGTATCAAGAGACATCAAGTCGTTACCAAAAATACACAATGCTTTAAGCGATCCGAATCCGCCGGTAGAGTACCCCTGCCAACCATAAAGCCGCTTTAGAATTATGTGGCGCATATCCGACAGTACACGGGAGGGAAAGAGATAGAAATATCGGGGAAACCGGTTAGCACTGAGGCACGGGTCGATATTGCGGTCTGTCCATAGCGGAGACTACGGTATGAGTCAACGACTTGTGAGCTCAGACGAATACTTTACAAATAAACAAGGCCAAATAATTTTAATAGTTGCGTGTTCGGCTTTGCTATTAAGACTTAAGGTTGGGATTCAGATATGATAAGACTTACATAAAATATTGGATTAATGAATGCGCCGCATGTTCGTTAGTAATTTAGGTCGCGAGTCACGTTCACGACGCGACCGCGCGACCCTTGTATTCAAATCACGTTAGCCAAAGTTTAGGGTGGAGAGAATTGAGTAGAAGCAAAGAGAAGAAGTAGAAAGAAGAAAACGGTTCATATATTTTCTTGCATTCGAATAATAACCTATGACATAAATACATTAATGAATGCTTGTAAAAAAATTGACGAGAGAAGAAGGAGAAGAACTTTAGATCTTGAAAGAAGAATTATAAAATTTAGTAAATACATTTTTAATAAGTAGCTTATATTAATGAAATTAATTAGCTGAACAACTTGATAATGTTGTGCACTCTTCTTTCTGTTCTTAAAAACCCTGCGTACTCCTTCAATCTGTATCTAATCTATAAATAATTACTTTTAGTACCTATCTCTGATAGTATATTTCATACTATTGTATACATATTTTGACCTTATTTATTAGGTATAGCCATAGCTAATTTCATGTTTATTATAATTCTATTTTTACGTTTTATATTTTCATGAAGAATATGTAAATATATATTATTTAGAAATAGGCCAGACAGACATATTATAAACATAATACGTTATTCTGAATACTATATTACTTAATTATGTTAATTTATTATTATAAAATAACACGTCACATAGAATATATTTAATATTTACGCATCCATAAATAATGCAGCAGTCCAATGAATAATTTATTATTCAACGCGCCATTCAGGCCGCACAGGAATTTAGTCGTTTTCTCCATACAGAGTTGCGCATTGAGTACAGTCGTATCATAGTATCATACAATACAACGCAGTATTATTATTAGTTCTCTTGTTCTCCTTGTCTCAACTCGAGCCGACGCGAGCGAGCGAGGTCATTTCACAGGCATGATGGCGACTCGCTCCGATAATAATAATACTATGCTCAGAATACTACGTATAGTTATACTTATTGTTACCACAACTGAGAGAAACGATGCCATTGAAAACCACTGTTGAGCGACAGAGATAGCTAATGCTAACATCGTCAACCGCTTGATGTTTGCCAACCAACCAATACTGGCACTCCGCCAACTGGCACTGGCATCAACGCGTCTACCTGCCTGTGAGTGAAAGGAACGGGATTTTAGGACCGCGGCCTCGCTGACTTGCGAGTTGCGTTGCGTTGTGTTCGTCCGATCGAAGACATGAAAGATCGGTCGGCCGCCGATTAGTTATATTCTATGGAATCTCGTTTCGTTATTACGGCGGTAATACACATAAATTAATTACAGTTGTAATTCGATGTGCGGAATATTGCCACATTTTGTGTGCGGACTTACGAAAGTCAGTTGTGTATGTTTGGACTTATGCCGTGTGTGCCGCGCCGTAACTGCATCTGACAGCATTAGTTTATTTGGCCCGCCATTTTGTATTTCCGAGCACTAGATGGAAGTTCGCGGAAAATGAAGATATTTGCATTTTCTACGTTAAACTAGTTGTTTTCATCAAGGTTATTGTTTAATAAGTTGTTATTTGAATAATTATGAACATGTGTGATTATTTTGGACAGGAAAAACATTGTTGCTTGTGTGTTTCGATTTGCGGCTAACTTTTAAGTGTCGGTGTTACATTGTGACATGAAATACGGATAATTTGCATAGAAAATAAATAAATATTTGTGAATAAAGTGGAAGGAGTTGGATTCACGTCGTTATATGCGCTAATTGGATGATGTTTGTAAGTAAACATTACAATGTATTGTAACCTATAAATCAAGTTGCATGATTGTTGTTTGTTTTTTTTTTTTAACGAATGAAGTATTTATCGGTGTCTGTGAGTTAGATGTGTACTTGAACTATGCCTCTAATATTTTATTTTCGATAATTTCTGATATAAATAGATATTTGCATGAAAAACAGTACGTAGTTACAAGGAATGACAGTAATATAACTTTCGAAAAGCTGTTTATTTGTATACCGGCATCAGATTAGTAAATAAACAAGTCTTAAATAGCAACTATACTTTAAGGATGATACCTTTTTAAACATTATCATCGACTATTCATAGAATTACATGAGATAATTAAAAAAAACTAATATTAGAAAACTATTAAGAGTCAGAATTGAGGACCTATATATTTTTAATTTATCACAATGGCATATTATCAACATTCATTGCATATTCATAAAAAGTAATGTAATTTAATGTTTCCATTACATACCTATTGTAATTTTGTCCAATTTTTTTTAATGCCATTTTGGGTTTGCAGGTTTTATACACAATAAAAAAAATAATTAAATGTTAGCATGTAATTTATTTATGTAGTTATTTGTATTTCTCCTGCTTCTTAAAACATTTGACTGAGGTTTTGGAAATTATGAATAGAATAGATTAGTCAATATACATTTAGCACCGGTATAATGGCATAAACTCTATGAGAAAATATTTTTGTATTATTATTTATTCATATAGTTCACAGCATATGATGCAGAGGTATATTGTATGCAGTATGACTAATAAATAAATAAAAAACCCAACTGTCACACAGTTATGCCCTCACACTAGGACACAAGTTTTGGAGGGTTCAGAAATGATGAGACTTTTCTGACTCGTAAACACCCAAACCAGAACTATTATGTATTGCATAATTTTGTTTCTCTGTGCCACCAGTTTTTAACTAATTGCATCATATGGGCTGACTAAAACAAATACTTGTAATATTTAAATATAATTCTTTTTTTAAGGAGCAACTACCTATTACATTTTTCTATTAACTATACATAAATATTCATATTTTTAAAAATTAAGTTATAGCGCGACCAACCCCATTCCCGACAAATTAAATATCAAACTCCAATAAGGATAATGAAGATGTATATGAAATACAGCTCTCCTATCCTCCTCATTCCATATGTAACACAACTTTGTGGTGTAAGTTTATCTTAAATATAAGTATTATAAATAATAAAATACATAAATACAGTTGACTCTCGTTACTTCGAAACTCGAAGGACTCTTAAAATACTACGATTTATTGAGTGTTTGAAATATCAAATGGTTCAAAATTGACGAGAGACAGTACAAAACTTCGAATTATTAAGTGTTGATCAACTATTATTCAATAAATTTGTATCAGCCCATATACGTCCCACTGCAGGGCACGGGCCTACTCTACAATCGAGAGTATGATTGAGAGTGGTTAGGCCATATAGTCCACCACGCTGGCCTAGTGCGGGTTGACGGACTTACATACCATATAAATTCGTATAAATCTCTATGGTATGTAGGTTTCCTCACGATTTTTTCCTTCACCGTTTTTAGTGCGTGGTGATTGACTATCAATAGACTATCAATACACACATGATTCCGAAAAGTCAGAGGTGTGCCCTGGAATTTGAACCTGCAACCACCGTGAACATGTTGGCAGCCGCATCTGGTCCGTTTACCAACAGGCCACCACGCACTATATTCAATTATTCACTAAATAGCAATCGTCAAACATTTATAATTTCTCTTTCTCTCTCTGCAGTCGAGTGTTGGAAGTCGTTGAGTTCGAATTACCGCGTCGTTTTGTAACATAGCGATGATTTTTTAGTTCGAATTACCAAGTGTATAAAAATGTATTGATTTAGTTCAAAATATAAAGAGATTTTTTAGGGAACTCGTGATAACTTTGAATTATCGAGAGGTTCGAATTATCACAGGTTTGTATTAATGAGAGTCGACTGTAACACCCAACAGTCACATACATAGTCCCACACTAAGATCGAGTCTTGTGTCATGAGTATCAGGAACTACGAGGGACTCCTCGATCTCACAAACACCCCTCAGTACGTTATAGCCTAGGTAACTTTTTTAATGTGCACGAAGCAGGCATATTTGCCTTGTCATTTTATTACCACTGATTTGTGCGATATTTAATAGTTTTGGGAAAAATTTACCAGAGTTAATAGGTTTTCAGCTTGAACAATCTATATTTGGCAATTCTCTTGCTATTAGGTATATCTTGGTTTACAACCCTTGGATATATTTTAATTGATAATTTTATATCTTCATTGCTGTTATCACACATGGAGTGTTATTTTTTTTTATTTATTCTTAAAAGTATTGCTTGTTGCTTATTTATCCAGTATAAAAAATACCCTACATAAATAGACTACACAATACTAAAATATTTTTTAATTCAAACAAACAGCAGTTCATGAGATTAGCACATCAACAAACTAACAAGCTCTTCAGCTATACATTATTTTAGATGGAATTGATTAATTTAGATTGTGTACAAAGAAAATCTTAACAATGTAAACAAATATAGTATAGGAGGGTATAAATCTTCAGGTCTTATCACTTGAGGCAATTTGTTATGAACAACCATGGGATGGGAACAATGGAATAAAAGAAGGAAGTAATAAACTACTAAGTACTTACTTACTTGTTACAAATAACATGCTAAAAACAAAAAAATATTTTTTATGTTATAGTCATAATCTTAACCTCTGTATCAGCCCATATACGTCCCACTGCAGGGCACGGGCCTACTCTACAATCGAAAGTACGATTGAGAGTGGTTAGGCCATATAGTCCACCACGCTGGCCTAGTGCGGGTTGGCACTTAACCTCACATTAAGATTATTATTTTATGTTTGTACAAAACACTATGGACTTTTATTCAAAATTATTCAAATATTTTGTCTTAAAGATTGAATCCAGTATCTTTAGTTTTGTAACTATAATCTAACTAAACTTATAGGTATTATTAGACATTTCATACTTTTCAACTTTATACAGGCGTATCACACACAATTTTAAGAACATTTTCCATAAAACCATGGAATTGTGGTTGTGGAAACATTATTGAAATTGTGCGAGTTACATCTGTACAAAGTTGAGACTTAAAAAGCATGTAATGTCAATGTACCTATTAGTTTAGTTGGATAGTAGTGTTACATTAGCTGCATTATAAAGGCTATGGTAATAAAAACCGACTTCAAAACAAAAATCCACTAAAAACCAAAATATATAAAATAATAAGTACCAATGCAAAGCAAAAATAATATTTATTTAATTGTACTTGTGCATGTTGATTAATTTGCTTAATGACTTGACTAGCCAATAAATCAAAATATATACGTAATATATTGAAGGCGGGTCGCCAATTCATTTCATCACCCCCCCTCACCCCCACCCCTTTTTCCTGTAGCTCTTCTCTCACTGTAGCTTAAATTTTATTATGAGCCTAATGCAAAAAGAACCATTGCAATCCTACTTAATTTTGAGGAGTTCCCCTCTCCAGGTCCGAAGATATTCATCAGATCTTCACCATATTTTTCATGTTCATCCAGTACAGAGAAATGAGGTAGCAAACAAACAAAAAAGCAACATACAGTCGAATTGAGAACCTCCTCCATTTTTTGAATGCAGTTCTAATTGTTTTTCAAAATCTAAATGATCCTCTTTCAGTAAAATTGTCTATCAACAACATTAAAGGTACTTCCCCTCAATCTGGCATAGGACTATATGATCTACCAGGGATGTCCCAAGTACATCCCAGTACATCAAAACGGGGGGCAAACCGAGGCTAACAGTGGGACGCGAGGCGGCGCGGCGCAAACGGCGCGCAAGGTGACGCAATACGTGCTTCAGTTGTTGCAGTTTGTCTAATCAGCGCATCAGATTATTAAGTTTTGTTTTGAAACTGAACACTTACCTCCCAGTCAGTATTTACAAATTATTATACCAAATAGTTTGTAGTTGGAAACAAACTACTTGAACTACTACAAAAAACTAGTTAAGAATATAACTTGTAACTGACTAAGGCCTAATTCCGTTAGTTGCTGGGTGGGTACAACTGCAATGTCTATTTCTCTCGCCAAACGCCAGTGTGAATGGACTGTTGTGTTCCGGTTTGATGGATATTGTAGCCAGAGTAACTATTGGACATATTGAGATTTAACATCATATATCTTAGGATAGCGAGCGCTCAGTGCATTGGAATGTCAAGCATTGACTTGTGATTCATGGTGTTGTTTAGTTTGCTACTGTCCTTGAGCGGTCGTACCACTTAGCATTAGGCGAATGGCACGCTTACTTCGCTAACCTAACTCTGCTGACGAGCGAAATCACATATGTCACGATTCCACGATTCTTTTCGTTAGATACCTCGCTCACAGAAAGAGAACATCGCCTGCCACGATCTTCGATTCCTTATTATAGGTACAATAATGGCCGGGAGTGTATGGTCGTCCCTTATAAACGCGTGGAGAGCGTTGCGTTCTGCTCCCATGGCCTGATATCCATGTGATGTAAATAGGTATGTCCTCCGGCCAGTTGTTACGTGTCACGGCAGACTTCTATAACTGCGCCAGTCGCCACAGTCCGTAGCAACGATGCCCGGACACCACCTGCGCCAAGCGAAAATTCACTGCGCCTGTCTTCCACAGGACGAACAGTCTCAATGAAGTGGTACTCTAGTACCACCAGCGGGATTTTCCAACCTGATTTATCATTCTTCTCATTAATGGTTTGTCTATTTGCAGTCTCAGGACTGGCAATGTCCCACAACGTTTGAGCTTTTCTCGCTAATGGTATGCTCGCAAAGGGAATTTACTGTAAGGTTCCTAGGGCAGGGGGCTGACCAGAGCGCAGGCCGCTTCATAGGAAATAGAGCGGAAGCTCCTGGAGCCGCAACTGTTGCGCCAGCGCACGCTAGGCTTGCGTAGCAGAGCGGTACAGCAAGCGTGCAGGGACTCTACCCACACTGGGCAGCCATACAAACCCATGAACCGCACAACTCCCATATGTAACCTTCGGCAAGGGACGCCTAGACCTTACAGGTTACATCATAAATACATCATGAATAATGCGCCAGTAGTAACATCTTCACATCGACCTGTTGAAAGCGGCCTGCATCTAGCAAATTCCTGCACCATTAACCAGGTAGTCCGTCTACCTTGTAGGCAGGTGACCGACACTGCGCTTGCCTGAACGTGGGCATCCACTCCAGAACTTTTCGGCCCCAACGACCATCAATTCTTCGCAATATGTACCCGGTCTACTGCCACTTCAACTTGCTAATCCTTTGGGATATGTCGGTAACTTTTGTTCTACGGATCTCCTCATTCCTGAATCATGTAATGGCTTTTTTTTTTTAAATATTCTTTCGAGCCGTAATAGTCATTACATTGCACATGCGTGCGATTTTAATCTGTTTTAACACTGGCAGACCTTGTTCCGTTACGGCTTACCGTTAATGACACTGGCGAATAAACAGTACACGGATATTAACTACGGTTCTCAAACTAAGTGACAACGAAGGATGGCTTTCCTTTTGAATTTTTCCGGCGGATAGAGTTAAGATTATCGGCGAATGATCTGATTCATGACATAGCCTTCCTCAATATGTAGTAAGTCTGGGATCTTTAAGGTATCCGTAGTCCAGTAAGTAGGCTTTCCTGTAGATATCACATCATATTTGATTTCTCCAGCAGCTGATATTAATTCTCTACCTTTGGTTGTGGTAAGTCTAGATCCCCAGAAGGTATTTTTTGCATTGAAGTTACCACCGGGTATAAACCTGGAGCCAAGTTTTTTAACCGACTTCAAAAAAAGGAGGAGGTTCTCAATTCGACTGTATGTTGCTTTTTTTTTATTTTATTTTTTTTATGTTTGTTACCCCGTTTCTCTGTACTGTGTGAACCGATTTCGACCATTCTTTCTTTGATTGAAAGCTGGTGCTTGTCGTTTGGTCCCATAAAAATATGGCGAAAATCTGATGAATATCTTCGGACCTGGAGAGGGGAACTCCTTAAAATTAAGTAGGATTCCAATGGTTCTCTTTGCATTACGTTCATTATTAAAGTTAAGTTACAGTGAGAGAGGGAAAAAGGGGTGGGGTGAGGGAGGGTGGGTGATAAAATTAAAATACACGTAAATTCTAATATCTTCGGCAGTTTTTAACCGATTTTAGTGATTTCTTTTTCATTGGAAAGAACGTATTCCTTGTGGGGACCAAATCTTCTTCATTTTAATTCCTATCAACACTAAAACGATAAAAATAAACTAAAATTTTAAATAAAAAAATAAAAACCGACTTCAAAACAAAACCACTAAAAACCAAAAAAATAATAAGTACCTCTGCAAAGCAAAAAAATTATATTTATTTCATGCAACTTGTGCATGTTGATTAATTTGTTTAATGACTTGACTAGCCAACAAATCAAAATATATGCGTAACATATTGAAGGCGGGCCGCCAAGTACCAAACAGGTAGAACCTATGCCTTATATTAATTTAACCATTTATATGTTTGGTACTGGGCGACCCGCCTTCAATATGTTACGCAAATATTTTGATTTGCTGGCTACTCAAGTCATTAAACAAATTAATCAACATGCACAAGTTGCATGAAATAAATATTATTTTTTGCTTTGCAGAGGTACTTATTATTTTTTGGTTTTTAGTGTTTTTGTTTTGTTAAACACATGTATATACCTACCGCTCAGCCTTTGGTGAATACCTAAGTGGGGTACATAGCTGATATAGTAACAGGATAGCGTTTTGTCTGTATACAAACCTTCACAGCTTGTATGTCTTCATCCTCTATCTGAGATTGTTCGTAGTGGAAAATGTTGTCTTTTATTATGAGAGAACTGCCTCCCTTTGGTGTGTTGTAATGATGGAAGGCATGACAAACTTTGTATTCTTATATTTTTATTATTGTTTCTTTCGCACAGTGCGAATCTGATATGAAGCAGACATCGAAGTTTTCAGTGGTTAGGACTTCTACTTCATTTGGTGTTGAAGTAGTCCATTGGCATTCCAAGCTATGATTTTAAGCATCTTTGTTTGGTATTTGGTAAGATACAAGTTTTGGTGCTATGCTCCAGCTTTTTCAGGCAATTATCGAATGAAGTCATAAAATTAAGAATGTTGTTGATTTTGTCTTCAATGTTAAATTCTTGTGATTGTGGTTTCTGTTGTGACTGTGACTGGACCTTGTATTTGCAACTGTCCAGCTTTTGCTATTTGTAAATATATCACATCTTTTTAAAACTTTGAGAGTTGATTAATTTTTTAGGTCTGTTGGTTTCTGGAGTTTTGGCTGTATTTTTTCTACTCTTCATCACCAATTCTTTTTATATTTTGAAGTTCTTTGGCTATTATGGACCCTCGATAATCGGCAGGATGTGGTTCACCACAATGCATGCATTTTGGCTTTGCATCCGCTGGTTTTGGGCAATCACGAGTTTGATGCTTATCCGTACATTTAACGCATCTAGGTCTAGCTCCTTACTACAGTATTTTTGAGTATGGACATTTCTTGCATTGTGGAATCAGTTTAGATGATTTAATTGGCTGTGTTTCCACTTTGCAGCCGAGAATTGAGCTGATATTATAACTATTGTTGATATCTTCATCTTCTTCTTTTGGAATGATAGCATATACATATTGAGAGGTTCTTGAGTTTTCCAGCTTAGTTTATTTACCGCTTCTGTTCTTCTTCTTCTGTTTCTGAGAAAATCATAAAATTTCTGGAAGTTCTTGATAACTTCCACAACGATAGGAGGCGGTAGAGGTGCCTTCTTTTCCTTTGGCTTCTCCGGGACTTTTTTGTTGAGCTCGACTTTTTGTGACGGGGAAGGTGTTAAGTTCCGCTTTCTATTCTTCTAACTCTCTTGCCGTATCCATTCAGTTTCTCTCACGAGTTCCTCATCGTCTGTTTCGTATTGAACTTCAGAGGGGACTTCTTTACTGACTCCTGGTTTGTCGGAGGCTTGTTTTTTGTTGCCTTCTTCAACTTTACGCAGTTGTTGCTGGAGATGCTCTACTTTTATTTGAAACTCACTACTAAGAATTCCAATTTTACACGGAGATGTTTTTCTTCGTTGTACAGCTGGTACAACACTTGTTCCGTTTCAGCCTTAATGGTGATAGTGTATTTCAGTTTTGCCATATTAATTAATCGAATAAATATAGCTTGGCCTTAACAGTTGTTAGTTGTTTTTGTCGATGTTTCGCATGCATTGTAGAAATGATTTCTGGGTTATCGCGGTCCGCAACCCGTCGTGACGGCGTGATTGCTGCGTCAGCACTTTACCCGGGTACAAGCTAGAGCAACAGTACGACGCAACCGTTCTCTATCTCTATCTCGTCTAAAAGAACTCCAATGTCCCTGTGGGATGAGCAAGGAATTAAATATATATTATATAATATTTGCTACTCTTTCAAACTCATAGGGATAGATTGACATAGAATATAGGGCGAATAAAATGTGATATAACAGGACAGGATTGCATTCATTGAGTTATGGAACAGATTGAGATGTGACACGACGGGATGTAAGAGGACAGGACGAGAAAAGCAGTATAAAGAAAGGCAGTTAAGTTGAGTTTAAATACAAAACAGTGAATGGGGACTGAATTTAAAAAGCTTGCACGCGAGTGAAGCCGGACCGGGCCGCTATCTATAATAATTCTAATAAATAGGAACAGAGGAATGCCTCTGATCCCACCTCCTTCGTTCCTTTCTTCGTCCATTAACAAAGGCCGATGCACCTGTGACCCTTAGAAGTATTTTCAGGCAATTATCTATTACGACTTGCTCGTAAAACGTGCAAAGAACTGACTGTGCCTAATGAGTATTTTTTACTGCTGGTCTCGTTTATTTAAAATGGGTAATTTTTTGCTGGTGTTGGAGGTTTTATTAATAAACTGTTAATACATAATGGTTTCTTACATTTACGCGAATGTTACACATTGAAATAAAACTATTATTTACGCATTTTATCCGCGATAAAATCCGTAAATAATAGTTTTATTTCAAATTGTTAATACACACAATATAAGGGAAATTGATTCCTACATTTTAGATGACCATTATTTTAAATAACCGACTTTAGAACGCTTCTAATTTAAGCCGTTTCATTTTTGTTGATGTAGGTATATAGTTTTTTTGAAATACCATTAAATAAGTTACGATTTCTTTTATGAAAAGTGGATTGGTTTCCTATAATCAGACTAGCGGTCCGGACCGCCCGGGTGCAGATACACTTTTCAAAATGGCGGTCAAAATGATCAATTCCTACTATTAATTTAGAATATCGGAGCAAAGGATCCCTCAGAAAGGACCACGAAAAAGGTATATTATTAATAATGCGTCCACCCACCTCCTAGAATTGTTTGAAAATATGAACGAAAATACACAAGACTGGGATGGTGAAACACTGACACAAGTCAGTTCATTTTTATATATTATGAAAGAATTTGAATTTAATTTTCTTTTAAAATTTTTCGCTGATATTTTTGCAGAAACGGATATTCTGTACGATATTTTGCAAAAAAAAACTAGTGACATCGCGTATTGTGTAACAAAGATAAAAGAGTTAGAGTCATTTTTAGAACGTTTTAGAGAGAAGTTCGAGATCTATTATGATGCCGCCGTTCACATTACCGGACCACCTAAAAGAAAGCGCAATGTCGATGATGTAAAAATACATTATCGGCGAATTTTTGTTGAAATAATTGATAATGTAGTCAGTGAATTAAGAAATCGTTATAAAAACATTAAAGATTTAAAGTTTATTGAGCTACTTTCTTGTGAGAATTTTAAAAAATATAGTGAACGTTTCCCTGAAAATGAAATCAGAGAGTTCACCAATAATTATCAGGCACATTTTAATTTTGATAAATTGAAAAATGAATTGCACTGTATTTATAGATCACCTCAATTTGCAAATAGTTGTGTATTTAGTATTATTCAAAATTTGTATAAGGACAATTTAAATAAAGTTTTTTCTGAAGTGTTACGATTAGCGAAATTCATTGTGACTATCCCAGCAAGCAGCGCATCGGCAGAGCGTTCATTTTCGTGTTTAAAACGTATCCACACATATTTGAGAAACACACAAAATCAACAACGACTCACAGAGCTTTCCATGATTTCTATAGAAAAGGCATTAATGATAGAATTAAAACGCAATCCAACTTTCTATGACGATATCCTAAAATCATATTTAAAAAAGGATAGGCGCATAGATTTAATCTATAAATGAATGAGTAGTTTTTTTTTACTAACCCGTAATTTTATTATTAAGTTTATTTATATATTTTGCGAATCACATGAAAATCGGTCTTTTTAAAGGCCACATCGGATATCTTGCAAGGGACGTGTTCTATAACCATCACTCACTTGGATAAGATATTTGAGGTGGTCGTTTATTTACATCGGGCTATAGTAATCTCAATTAACCGGAACCTTGAATATGTGAAAATTGAAGCTGACTCGGTGAGTAGTTATAATATTTTAGTTTATTAATCATTTACTTATTAGACTTTCTTCGGCCACGACAATCGATCGCTGGTTTTTCTGCGTTCCGTAGATGTATATGAATAGTAGTACATCTAAGACTTGTTCTGTTGGCATGGTTTCCGACTTAGAGATCCGTCGCGTGGCTGTGGCTATGCTAAACATCTATAAAAGAAAAGTTTTTGTGCCGAGTACTTCGCCGCATACCCAGTATCATAATCCTGTGCACGCCACTGATCGTTCGTACGGTGTATTACAGGATCATAATGCTTATATTTCGATTTGTCGAGTGTTTGCGTGTAAAAATATAATAACCTCGTGTTTTTCTTAGTTTCGATTGTTTTTTTTTGTCTTTGAATTACGAAGTGTAACAAAAACCATTGAATTTATTTGTCTTTTTTTATTATCTTCAGTATTATTTTTAGGGCCTAAAAATATTTGACTTATCGACAGTTTTTCTAGGGACCCAAAAGTTACTTCGGATTATAGAGAGGTTTAAATTATCGAAGGTTTTTTTTATTATGCTGAATGATTACTGCCCATGCCCATGCCCATGGACATCCACAACGCTTTGATCGTGTGTTACCGGCCCATTAAACTAGGAGGGGGAGGGAAGGAAAACGGATGGAAGAGGGTAGGGGTGTTGGACATCCGGTAATCTCACGAACCGAACGAAACGCGATAGCAAAGCTGTCGCTTCACGTCGATCTCCTGTGAGACGGTGGCACTGCCCCGGATGAACCTGCCCATTCATGCCGAGTCATGATTGACAATAGCGTGATTCTACCACTTATAAATAAATATTATATATATTTACTTTATTTACGATCATAGCTTGTTGGAAGTAAAACACTTATAAAGGTCATTGCACCGCGCAATGACATAAAACCCTTCATACAATTCGCTGGCATATTGACATTGTGTGACTTTTGGGCGGAAAAACTTATATGGGTTTCATTGTGCTTTGCGAGTTTTTTTTTTTTTAAGTATTTGCTTTTAATATGTTATATATTGAGACTAGGAAGAACTTCCGTGCTTTCCGGCGTTTTTGCCATACCTATTACTGGAAACGAGCATAAAAGCTCACAAAATAGGTCCCATTTAAATGTAAGAATGATTTGATCCGTGGTGCTTTACGGCTGGCTTCTCCAGTTGTAAAAGTCTTTTTACGAGGTTATTTACCTCTTTAGTTCATTGTTTTGTCACCCCCTTTTCACGGAGGGAAGTGGACAATATTTTATTTCCAACTCCTCCTATTAATTACACTTTCTGATTAATTTCGTTGCGGGTTAAAGACAAGTTAGACATTCCCGGAGACTCGCCGAGCTTCATTGCTCGGTGTCATTACATTGCGTGCCACTGTTGATCCTGGCTTACAGGAGTTACAGTGGTGGGTGTGAGGGCGGGACAGTCTCCTAAATATGTTATATATTCATTATATGTTATATATTTACTTTTTTGTTTTACATACATAGCATAATATTGTATTATTACATTTAGGTACCTGGTTCGGTGTCTATGTTATGGGCCAAGTGATTAATGCGAGCAGTATTCATAATGCCCGGGCAGTATGAATAATGCCAAGCCATATCGGGCCAAGTGATTAATTACAATCTAAACTCGCCTTTTTATCACATTGCTCGGGCATTATGAACATGGCTACATGATGATCGGGCAATGTGATTAATAGGTAAATTTTTACGTGGTGCGCTGCCGCATTGTCACATCTGCGATAGACCCATAAATTAGAAAGGTGGAATTGATCTGCTTATGTTTAGTTGTTTTTTAACGTCCGAAAAATTATCTAGGTTGACTGTGCCCCAAAACCGACTCGGGACACCCCTACTTCACGTAGTCTTTTGGCTGCCGACCCTAGAGTGTATATAAAAAGCCGGAGGCGCGGAGGGAGAGCAGCCCCCGCCCGCTGTAACGAAGGATAGGCAACCGTGCGAGCCGTAGCGGCTGAGGCTGGTCGCCAGAGGCGACCAGAAAGCTGAAGCTGCGGAGGTGAGCATGGGTGCCTATCTTTTGTTACGCAAGGGCGAAGGGGCTGAACTTCCCGTAGCGCCGGAGACGTTGCAGAAGCAAATTTGTATTGACAACAATTGTTTTGAAGTTAGGTTACTATAATTGATATTTCTCAGGAATGGTGCGTTACCTTTTCATGGGAGTAGTACCAAAGGAGGTGCGTGACCTTGCAATAGCCGCACGATGCCACTTCGGCTCATTGTTTTGATTTCGATTCGCTTTACATCACTGTGCCCAATAGGCACTGAGCGTTATTCATAATGCCCGGGCAATGTGATAAATTTATTGTTTATAATCACATTGCCCGCTCGTATTGGGCATTATTCATATTGCCCGGGCATTATGAATAACGTCAAATTAATCACTTGGCCCATAACGTCTATACGTCACAAGGGTGGTCGCTGAAAATCAGCGTCGTGTTGTGGTTCGCGCCACTACACTACATTTTAATGCTGAGCGGCTACCTACCTGTCACAGCCACGACATGCTACTGCATTTCATAATTTTCATTTCATATTTTGCATAATTTTCGTTGTTTATGTTGTTCTTGGTACTATATTATTATATTATATAGTGACAGCCTCCATGGCGCAGTTGGTTAGGCGCCGCCTGTGAAACGAGAGGCCGCGGGTTCGATCCCCGCACTGAGAGAAATGTTTGTGCGGCCCACAAATATTTCTTCCGGGTCTGTGTGTTTGTGAGACCGAAAAGTCTCTCGTAGTTCCTGATACCCACGACACAAGACTCGATCTTAGTGTGGGGTCAAGACTATGTATGTGACTGTTGGGTGTTATTTATTTATTTATTTATTTATTTATTTATATTATTTTAATTTTAATCTTACGTTGTGACATGCATTTTATGTATTTTTATCTTGTTTTCGTGACAAATAAATCAATTTTCTTACTTCTATATGAAGTAAAATTGGTATATTTTAAGTAGAAGTAAATTGAACTGAGGTAAAAGCACCAATAGTAGACAATTTAAGGATAAATCAAACTTAATTCTCAAAATTCAAAAATGTTTTTCAAAAAAATAAAGTTACATTTTCTTTTACTGTTAGAGCAACATTTGGAATTTAACTATTTCATAATAATGAAATTAAGATTGCTTTATTTTATATAAAAAAAATATATTTTCTTAGGATTGCCGTAGTCACTAATAGATGACATGTATAAAAAATCAGATACCCCAATAATAGACATCAATTGGCACTAATAATAGATATGTCTATAACATCATTTTAATATTATGTGTTATCAAAAAAATATAATTTAAAATCAAACTTAGCACAGATTGTGCATTAGAATTAACTAAGTAACAAAATATACATATATAATATCTTCTTCTTTCTTTCAAGGACTTTAAATTACATTATTATCAGGTGTGGTCTTATTTTCTTCGTGGTAATTTTCTTCACCTGTATATAAATTTATTATTATTAGTCGTATATCAATTTCTAATTAATTATCTTATTGATTTTCTTTTTCCCATCTCATAATTCTTAGTTGATCTTAATTCATCTCATCATTTGTAATTGCTCAAACCGTAATCTGAAATTAATGTATACTAGTAGTGGACATCTAGTAGACTCTAATAGTTGACACTGTCTTCTTTTAATTAGCCTAGTGTACAACAAACGAAACTCAGATATGAAATAAAATAAATAAATAAAATTGAGCATCTCAAAATGTTTGCATAAGATTCATATTTGATTTACGCAAATATGACAATCTTTCTGAGTTTCGTCTTAAGCTCAAGTGGTTACCCATACGGCTTTGTCGGAATGCTCACACTCTTTCACTTTTATATAATATATTATTTAACCCTCTCGCCCCTTCTTATCTCAAAGACCGTTTTATATTTCTTCATGCTTTCCATGAAAGATCCCTGAGGTCATCGGAGAACCTGAAACTGAGAATACCCGTACACACCACGACATTTATGGACAAGTCATTCCCCGTACTCGCTGTTCGATTGTGGAACTCACTTCCAGATGTCGTGAGACAGGCTCGCAAATTGCCATCATTTAAATCACTAGTCAAGGAACACTATCTTTTTCACTGAACTTACACATTGTTGTGCTTTTACTATTAGCATTTTTTTTATATTTATTTACTATGCATATACATATATATGTATGTCTGTTGTATGTATTTATATGTATAATAATGTAGGTGTACAATAAAGTTAAATAAATAAATAAAATAAACTACCAAGTTTACACATGTCATCTTTTAGATTTTGATCAATTTCTGGAACTAATAGTAGACACCACTAAAAATTTATACAAAAACAAGCCAAAATAACAAGGAAATGGTCCAAATAAATCAATAATGTAATATCCATATAATATTGAAACCCGATATAGCCAAAAGTCATATAATATAAGACAAAATTATACCGTTTGAAAATCAGTTCCTTAAGAAAAACGCTAAGAATTGCGCTCATAATGGCGCGAAATCACACTGTTTGTGGTCAATTAACAAAAAAATTGAAATTTACTTCTGACAGTGCAAACAAGCTTTTGGGCATGTATCATAAATGGTACGAGGTGGCTTTAAAATTAGGAGCAATGACATTAAAATATTTAGTTTTATTATTAGAAAATATTTTTTCGAAAGTGTCATCTATTGGTTCAGTGTCGGGCATTGGTGCTTTTACCTTAATTGAATTGTCATTCACAGAAAATACCCAAAGCAATATGTTCTATCAACGCATAAGTTAACAACAAAAAATATGTGATAAAATATTTTCTTAAAAGTCTGACATAATACGATATCCTTATCCTGTGTTATACCAATACGAATTTTATTTTATGAATGTGACTTGGAGTACTATTAAAAAGTGTATCCTTGGTAGTCGTGATTTGATGGTTCTTTCAACTTGCCAGACACATTGAAGCCAATATCTGCCAAAGCCGCCACGATTCACCCTTCATAATTGCTGATCGTGTGATGTCTATATACGCATGCGTAGACTAAGTTTCAGATTTAGTAAAACGGCATAAGTCTGGGGCTTACGGGCTCATAGACTATAATTTCATAATGTCTCTTTGACTATGTATAAATAATGAATTTTGTCGCATTCAGAGACGTTATTCATAAACCTGTTTTTTTGGATTTAAGCGAATTTTACACATTACACTTATTTATAAACTAGCTGTACCCGCGACTTCGTCAGCGTGGAATTTAACAAAAACTTTATTTTTCTAAAATAAATGTAGCCTAAGTTACTCCTTATTACATCAGCTACCTGACAATAAAACTCCCGTCAAAATCGGTCCAGCCATTTCAGAGATTAGCCGGAACAAACAAACAGACAGACAAAAAAAATTCTAAGGTCATTTTCGTTAATAGGTATCGTGTATATAACGATATGTAGTTGGACATTTTTTTCACTTTACAAATAGACAATTCAATTTTATTTATATGTATAGTTATAGATAAGTTAAAAATGTAAAAATGAAACCAAACCTACGATAAAATCCGTAGAAAATAGCTTTATTTAAACTTGATAAACATATTTCAGTTATCCAATGTTATGTCCGTTCCGAATAAAATAAAAAAATATTTTATAAACTGTTTATAAGGCCGTTAATGTTAATTATATAGTTCCCTTTTTTAGACTTTTAAATATAATCTTTCCCATAGTTTCTGTCTATCCTTATAGGGTACAGGCGTGATGATTATGCATGTATTTATGAGTGTCGCAGTGTGATGCATTTACTTTTGTTAGATACTATTATGTGATCGCTAGTGATGTGGTAAACGATAATAAATCAGTATGTTATATAATATTTCTATATGCAATAAATCTGATTTATGTTCTTATCAATTGGCGTTTCACATCACAGTTATATTATGCCAACTTAAGTAATTTGAAGTACCATTTCTTTGAGACTGGTATTTATGTTTCGTTTTTTATTGCTTTGAATGGCGAGACGAGCATGCCGTTCGCCTGATGGTAAGCGATACGACCGCTCATGAACAGTAGCAAAACCACCTTGAATTATAAAACAATGCTTGGCATTCCACTGCGCTCGACATCCTGAGACATAAGATGTTAAGTCTCAATATGTCCAGTAGTTACTCTGGCTACAATGCCCTTCAACCCGAAACACAACAGTGCGTTTACACTGCTGTTTGACGGGAGAAATAGACACTGCGGTGGTACCCACCCAGATGGCCTCTCACATATGAGAGACCTACCACCAGTAAAACGTTCAGTTCGTGATAACAAGAGGAGGAGGAGGAGTACCTTTTTCTAATATTACGCCACTTGGATCATTTTTTGTTCAAGTAATAACTAATTTCGTAGCTGTTAAATGTAGGGCGACAGGGTTTTGACAAAACCGTAGTTAGTGTAAGAAGTATTACACATTTTACTCCGAATAGTTAAGTTGTATTTGTATTAAAAATGAGCTTCCGTATTCTCTTAGTTTATAAAAGTTTTGTGTGTGTATAAGGCGATTGCATAGAACTAGTTTTCTGTTTTGTGCCTTCTATAAATAGATTATTGATTTTAAGAGCATAGTGGCCTGTTAAACGGACTAGACGCAGCTGCCAACATGCTCAGGGTGGTCGCGGGGTCAAATCTCAGGGCACACTTCTTTTCAGAGTCCTGTGTGTATTCATAGTCAATCACCTCACACTATGAGTATAACGGTGAAGAAAAACATTTTAATTTTTTGCAAATTAATTAAGTTTCAAAAAATTGTATTACGAGTTGAACCGGAAATTCGATGTGTCATAACATTTGTATAACGATAACAAGTATGAATGAAATTAAATTCAATGGATTTTATGAATGAGATAAAACTGGCGCCATCTGTCGTACGGCACCTTCACCAAATTTGTTTATCGTTGCACAATTTTATGAATTACTTAATAAAGCGCTGCTTAATATCGGATACAAAATAACAAATTTTTTTTTTTTTTTTATTGCTATGAATGGCGAGACGAGCATGCCGTTCGCCTGGTGGTAAGCGATACGACCGCTCATGAACAGTAGCAAAACCAAACAACACCTTGAATTACAAAGCAATGCTTGGCATTCCACTGCGCTCGCCATCCTGAGACATAAGATGTTAAGTCTCAATATGTCCAGTAGTTACTCTGGCTACAATGCCCTTCAACCCGAAACACAACAGTGCGTTTACACTGCTGTTTGACGGGAGAAATAGACACTGCGGTGGTACCCACCCAGATGGCCTCTCACATATGAGAGACCTACCACCAGTAAAATATTTACGGTGCAATTGTAACCTAAATGTTTCTATGTTAAAATCATCCCTAAGCATTGGAAAATTAGGGATCCGGGAATCCTTTCACACTTCCATCGATGCAATTTCTTTTCGAAAGAAAAAAAGGTTTAATTAAATGGTAGAATTACGATAAAATTAATTGTCCATACACATGTAGCTTCGAAAAGTTCGTGTCTTGGGGTTCGAACTTTCGATCTTCGTTTTGTGAATTTAGTCCGTTACCCTAGTAGGGATAATTTTTTTTAAATTTCCGCTTAAAGTCCCCGTGGCCTGTAAGTTTCATATCAAGTCTTGACCAATTGCGTGCGCCCGTATGTGACAATGGTAATTGTGAATTCTAAACTATTGTTTCCTTCGCTTTCCAATAGTCCCGAGCATGCGGGAGCAATAAACCTACATTATTTAAACTCTGTCGGACTTACAGACTTGAAACCTATTTTCCAACGACTTTTGAATTTAGTTTGAGCGATGAAGACAAAATATTCGATAAATAAAATAGGGTATAAAACTTTTCATGAATAAGGCTATCAGTCAATAGCAATCCTTAGTCGAAACGACATAGGAATAAATGCATTTTTAAATGTACAATAGAACATAATGTGGTTTGAGCAAACCCTAATTTTTCGGACAATAGCCCAGACGTGTGGGTAGAGGCTAGAGCCCTAATTTTTGTTTGTATATCTATAATCTAACTACGTTCGTTGTTTTAAAAACCAAGACCTGAAATCAATCTTGTGAGCAACACATTTATTTCGGTGCAGGATTCGAACCCGTGGCGTCTCGTTTCACAGCTAGTGGCCAACGCCGCCACAGAGGCTGTCGAGATAGTAAATAAATACTTGTACGTAACGCAACAACCCCGCAACCAGATATTTATCAAGGGTACAAGGATCTACGAGAGACATTTCGGTCCCACATCCCGCAGACCCGAAATAAATATTTGTTTGTCGCCCGCAGCTAGGGAGGCTGTGCATAAACGTATATAGGGTTTATATATATATAGAAGCGCCTATTCCTGAACTTCCTGTTGTTGTTTACTTCTCTCGTGTGGGTTGGTTGTTTTGTCGTGTGCGTTCAGAAACTATATTTTAGGCGACTAATAAATTTTTGTTTAAGTCTAAGAGATATCTCTAGTGAGATAGTCTGTTCACCTTTAAAGTGGTCGCCACTCGAGAATTTTTCGTCTATATCAACTGTTCTCCGGGTTATGTCATATTCAAGTATCGAATACTTAAAATATTTCAAGTATGAATTTTTATGAATATTTAGCTTACGATTTGAATAGTATATATTCTATTCAAATTAATCGTTCATACAGGAATCGCAATTTTTATGACTATGTACACTCCAGTTCATAAACTCCCTATATGCAAGAAATCATGTGTATCCGTTCCTCCATTAAATATGCTTAAAAGTTAACTAATATACTCTTAATAAATAAATATACCGAACAGTCACACACATCGTCCTGACCCCACACTAAGATGTTACTTAAGTATATAAGACTTTTGTTGTAGGTATCAGGAACTAAGATAGACTTTTATTTATTATATTTCATATACGTTGCATATAAGACGGACTTATTGTTCGGCATTATCTACTTTACAGTCTCACAAAGATCTGGGCTTGACAGTTGAAACAAATGCTTGTGGTTCACACAAACATTTGTCTTGGTGCTTGGATTGAACCCGCGACCTCTTGTTTCACAGTCGGTGCCTTTGTTTTTCTGATTGGTAAAATCCGGCCGGAAAACCAACTGCACCACGGAGTCATTATATTTGCATAATAATATTAAATCTTGATTATGTACCCCAGAGAATTGGCAGATAAGCTAGTATCGATTTGTATCAAGTATAGAACTGAAAACCAAATTCAACGATTCTTTGAAATTACAATTTGGTCTTATGAGGATAAATTTATGAGAGATAGACGGTTATATATATAAACAGGGAAACGGGGGTAAAATTAGACGTGTGATTGGAAACTTCTGTATCTGTATCAGCCCATATACGTCCCACTGCAGGGCACGGGCTTACTCTACAATCGAGAGTACAATTGAGAATGGTTAGGCCATATAGTCCACCAAGCTGGCCTAGTGCGGGTTGGCGGACTTTCATACCATAGAAATTCTTATAAATCGCTATGGTATGCAGGTTTCCTCGCGATGTTTTCCTTCACCGTTTCAGTGGGTGGTGATTTATTATCAATACACAATAGGAAACTTATTATTGGTTTATTAATACATCCAGGATGGCATTGAATGTTATAAATGGCCTTCAGATTGTCGTATGGTCCTCTCTCTTTGTATCTGGATAGTTATAGTTCTAGGAAGGGTTTCCCTTGCTAAGAATGAAACTCCATCTCGTTCAATAACAATATTAGTCTCTGATTTTTTTATATAATTTTTTCTCCATTATACAATCGGACCACACACCAACAATATATTAATCAAAAGACACTGTTTTTCATTTTTTAAATTCCTCATTCCATTTTTCACATTTTAAATCTATTTCCGGCGGGTGTTACGATTAAAGTCTCTTCCTATGGAAAATTCAAAAAATACTCAAACTCCATTTACACTAGGAAAAATTCTCGCTTCGAATACACGATTATCATAAAAATGTAAAAAAGTTGCACCGTGTAAACTGTAAACAATAGGGTATTTGACTAATTTTCAATAATGGTTTTAAACTATCCTGTATCGCATATTAAGCTCACTACATTGATATTTCCGGAATATTTTACTGCATTATGAAGAAAAACAATGATAAAATTTAAATTTCCAAAAGTGCGCCAAAAACGCTATTTTTAATGATGGCGCTGGTTGTTTGAGATATGACGTCACAGCGCAGTGAACTATTTACTAATACTATAGCGACGAAGCTTCTTTTATTAGTTTTCTTCATTATTATTAACTATAATGGTGTATAAATGGTGTGTAGCGTCACAATGCACAAATACGAGCATAAAAGGTACAAAAAACTCTTTGTTTCAATTCCAACGAATCCGAAAAGTCGTAAACTGTAAATAAATAAATAACACCCAACAGTCACATACATAGTTCTGACCTCACACTAAGATCGAGTCTTGTGTCGTGGGTATCAGGAACTACGAGAGACTTTTCGGTCTCACAAACACCCAGACCCGAAAGAAATATTTATGGGCCGCACAAACATTTCTTTCGGTGCGGGGATCGAACCCGCGGCCTCTCGTTTCACAAGCGGCGTTTAACTAATTGCGCCACGGAGGCTGTCAAATAAAATAAAGTTTATTCAAATAAAATAAAATAAAGTTTATTTCTGAACCAACAAGCAATGGAACAATAAAAATGTTGTCATAATAACTGCAGTAGTTGTAACTATGTCGCAGTTGTTAGGCCCTCCTTATAACATTAGCTTTCATAGGTTTCATAAATAAGACGGTTAAGTTAACGTGATAAAATAATGTAACTCTGGTTAGACCTAGCTCGGGGAGACCCAAAAAGCATTTCATCCCATGGGCACGTTTTTATGTGTGAAGATCATTTCGATGTAAATATTAATTAACGAAGACATATATTCTCAATGTAACTAAAATTATTTGTTTTCATTAAAATAATAGCATCGTCTCCATAGGAGTCCCTTGCAGATATGTGAAACAAAAATAAACTCATTTGCAAAAAAAACGGTCACCTAAGCAATGAACCATTTCAAATGTTACTATTGGTTTGTTTGATAATTATAGGTAGTTTTACTTTCTTTTGTAAATTAATAAGCAAATAATCGTTTTCGTCAGTATTATCGTAAAATGTTGATAAAATTTATAGGTTTTAATGCTAAAGTTCACTAGTAGTGCATATGCTCGTGAAGTAAAAGTTAAAGATTTTTGTTTGTTTTTTCTTTAATAAAGTAAAAGCAGATAAATGTTTAGTATCGAGTGTGACCCCCTCTAGCTGAAATCATAGCTTGAATTCGTCTGGGTATGCTAGCGAGGATATCCCGGATACTTGCTTGCGGAATACGTTCCCACTCCGCGGTAATCACATTCTTCAGCTCTCTGATGGTCTGCAGAGCCGGTTGTACTGATCTCACGCGTCGTTTCAGAACGTCCCAGACGTGCTCTATAGGATTGAATTTTACTCCATTCTGAGGCTCGCCCACGAAATGGCTTAATAAGTCTAAAGATTTCTTAGATAAGGTCTGAAAACTATTTCAGAAAAATCGCAAACTTCAACCACATTTCACTTAGACCTATAATCACAAGCCCCAACTACTTCCTACAATGAATTATTGACAAAGCTTTTTACTGCGCGATGACGTCACGAGAGCTGCAACCAATCACAGAGCGTTCCGGTCACAGAGAAAATGTATTTTATTTAATCAATTTTATTTCGTGTATTTTACAAAAAATAAACTTAATTTAGTTCAAATTATCGTGAAATATGCTTTTCTATGCTATTATCTTGCCGGATGACCACAATTCGTAGTATATTTTCAATATTGTCAAATAGCCTATTGTCAAAACACGATAAATATATGGCGATTATGTCGTGCGATAATACATACGATTCTCGCCGCAAGAAACTTGCATGCTAAAATAATAAGTAAGTCATGTTTCCAACTATCCTTTCTACTTGATCATAAGTTAAATAGATTTTGTACGAACCGGTTAAGAATCACATTAGTCAGTGGTCTTTGTGATTAAGCTCGGCAATAAAGAGAAAAAAAAAACATTTTGGGTTAAAACCTCCTTATAGGCCAACTTTAGAGCATTTATAATATTGAGGGAGCGCATGCATTTGCGTCTTCAAAAACGTAGATATTTTCTCATTCGTCATGTTGGTAGCGCTCCTATATTAGTGAAAATTGAAATAATTATTAAACAACAAATTGTTATAAATACCTTTCATAACCCAAAGTATTTTTTTATTTTTTTTTATTATGGCCTGACATAGTGGCGGCATTGCACCTGAAGGTAAGCGCAAATGCCGCCCAGGCAGAGTATCCATTGGCATCGGACGGCAGTCCCATGCCAATGGAAACAATTATGCCGGCCTGCTATTATATTATTAGTATATTAGCTATTATCCTTTTAAAACGAGTTTGAGTGAAATTAAGTAGTCCTAAACTATTTATTTTTATTTTTCTTTTCCATTTAATTCATGCATGTTGGACCACCTGTCAAATTTCAGCCAATAGGAGGACAGAAAAAGGTGGCCCGGCACCACTATTTTTATCTACGTTTTTGAAGTACCAGCGCTCAGAGAGAACTACTGGTGGTATATTATAGAAACTCTAAGGTTTATACGTATAGTAACATAGGTTTCAGATGTAGAATAACTGAAAATCTGCGCCCGGTCGCAGCTGGGTTGGGTTCCTACTGTCTATAAGTAATAAGTAGCAAGTCTATACAGCCCTACATATATTTGATGCTGTATGAAAGCGCTTGTACGCTCGCCCGCCCATCTCCTACCCGGGAAATATTCACAGATCGATACGGGGTGGTTTCACCCCCATAGTCCCACAATGGACCCTGGATTCAATGGACCACTTGGGGAAATCAGGATTTCTATGGAAATAAAAAAAACTGAGGGAATTGTATGAATTGTATACTATAGAATAACTTAGAGATGGTTTTGAAAAGAGCTATGCGATAGTTTTGTTGCCCATTCTTCTGTGGTGAAAACTGCATTCTCAACAGGGATACAAAAAAGGCAACTGGTGATATTTATTAAAAATATATATATTTGGATGCAATAGTGTACTCAAACGTGCCTTAAATATTAAGTTACATACTACTGTCCATGAGCGGTCGTATAGCTTACCATCAGGCGAATGGCATGCTCGTCTCGCCATTCATAGCAATAAAAAAGCCGGAAGGTTTTTCACGAGCACACACAAAACACCCACTTTTTTCTCTGATGTCCTACTCTATTGCTATATGGTTGTCTGGAAGAGATGAGGTATCTCTATTATTTTGTTATTTTATGTTATGTGGTGTTCAATAAAGTGTTACTACCTTTATGTACAAAACCCCATTTTTTATGTTTCTATACGACCCATCTACCTCCAAGACGCTATAATTTACCATTTAACTAAGTCGGCGTTCAACAATAATAACTATTCCCACAGTTTTTAATTATAAATACAATATAATGTTTATATTACATCATTGTAAATACATAAAAGGAGATCAGTCGATTTGGTCCAACTACGGACAAGAAATTAAGTATGACTAAAAAATCAGGCGTATTTTTTTAGATTCATTCCTCTATTTATTTTTATCCTACACCGTGGGGATCAGATTTTGTAAAAAAAAAGTATATCATAAAATATTCTACCACTTTTTGCATTGTTTGCATATTATCAGAATTGACATCTGTCAAATTCATTCAGTGTTTGTCAAATTCTATTCTTTGTGCTTGGTCGCGAAAGGAATGTGCTTTTGTGATGTTGGTTATTTTGAGTTTATTATTTACGACAACTCTGGGCTACTCTAAAAAATATTATAATTATTATATTCCCAAAAATAGCAGCTCTTGCTCAGTGCATCTACGCAATACCTCATTGGATTTTATGACGGAAAGGCTCTATAATATTAATTATATTATTTTAGTTCTAACATGTAGAAGACATGTTTACAATTATAAAGAATTCTAAAACATCAATCGATTTTAATGAGATAAATAGTATGCCAGATCACTTAGTGCGTTATTGGTTAGGACAGAATAAAAATATGTTTTGATTATATTCAGATCGACTACTCTCAAAATGGCCACAATGCAATAATACAATATTGTAATTGCATTGCAATCAAAAGGACAGTGGGATGCTCTGTACATGTAATGACTATTATGTGGTACCTTGGTTGGGCTAGGTACCATAATGATATCACACCTATTGCAAAGCACCTCCACAATATATTGTTACTACCAGGTACATGAGATATTGTTTAGGAACAAATTCAATAGAACTTTTTATTGTAAAAATGTGTTTCTTATTATCAATACCAACATTTTTACCTTCATCATTCTCTTTTTAGAATGACCTACCTACTTTTGAAACGAATATTTCTACCCCCAGAAATGCTTTCTTAATCAACTTTATATCGAAAAGTATTTAACGTGTTTATAATAATGTAATACATTTTACAATATTATTAAACGATATTATTCACATAGTTACAGAAAATATAAAATATTGTCCAAATAAGATATATGTGAAAATAGTAGAATATGGTAGTTTTTGTAAAACTTTAAGAGGATATATCTTAAATACCCCATATCGTAGCTCAAAAAGACTATATTATATTTAAAGGATATTGAATCTTTATTATTTAATTCTAGGTCTCATTTGTGTCCGTCAAGTTTTCACTACTAGGCCCAGTTTCCTTAGGAAATCGACCGATCTCCTTTTCGCTTTAATTTTTACGACTCGCAGATGTTCTATAATTGAACATCTGCAGTGATATCTTAAAATAAAAATGCATGTTTAAATAAAGATAAAATTACAAATAATAAGCAAATAAATATAAAATACCGCCACATATTCTTTAAATCAATTTTTTCAATTGAAAATGAAATAGAAAATTTCGAAGCCCCAGCAGAAGACAGGTGTTATGCCACAACTGTATTACATACTTATCTTTTATTTGTTTTTATGATACTTTCGGTACACTTACATACATAAACTCACGCCTCTTTCCCAAAAAGGTAAGGCAAGGGTGCAACCAGGGCACCCACGTTACACCTTGCATTTTCCGTCCCACGACGTACTAGGAGGCGAACCATATCGGGCACTAATACTTGACTCGGGGCTGGTAATGAATAGAAAAATCCAATATCACTTTGCCCTACCCGGGATTCGAACCCGAGACGTCAGATTAGGAATCATACCGTAGTCCAACTGCGCCACCGAGGTAGTCTATGATTCATTCGGTGTTACTACTCAAAAATATTATTTTATCTTTGTATGCAAATTATTTATAACAGCTTTTAGTTGTTTCTGTCATTCTTTGTGTACGTTCTGTCTGTATATTATTTATAACAACAATTTAAATTATTAACTAAAAAGAAATTTGGACACATGAATACGTGATTAAAACGAAAATTAACTTGTTTTCAGGTATCATAAGTCATGGCGACAAAGATCCAACCTGATTATGCATCATCACCAACTAATGATGATTCAGGTTTGTTTTTATTTTATATGATTTTTTTTAATCATCAAAAGCATAATAAGAATTGTCGCCAAATTAAATAACCCATGATGTTTTAACAGTGATTAAATTCAATTTAGATATAATTTAACTATAATTTATAAATGATTTATATTTTTAACAAAAATATGTAAAAGCTTTAGAAAAAATCTCTTTTATAACTCTTAACTTCTTTTGTAACTCTTTGCTTTTTATTTCTATTTAGTTATTATTTATCATTTATGTTGCATGCATGTATTTTTATTGCAATGCTTTGATATTTTTTTATTTGTTTGCGTATCAGAGTAGCATTTGTACAAACCAGTGTAGCCTTAGCCTATTTCGTTCTGTTACCGATAGGATAAACCTTTAGGAGAAAAAAAATCATCCTGGAATCGAGTTTTCTGGATGTCGATGAGTACGAATATAGGGATCTAGACGAAGCGATGGTTAGTTTAGGTTAGGACACAGATAAATTATACAAGAACAAAAGTGGGTAAAATCCTGGGTAGGTACCACCGCAATGTTTACTTCTCCCGCTAAACAGCAGTGTAAATGCGCTGTTGTGTTTCGGATTGAAGAACGTAACTACTGGACATATTGAGATTAACAACTTATATCCCAGGATATATGCCAAGCATTGCTTTGTAATTCAAGGTGTTGTTTGGTTATGCTTTTGTTTATGAGCGGTCGTATCGGTATGCTTGTCTCGCCATTTAGTGCAATAAAAACAATTATCAAATACAACAAGTATAGTTTTTTTTAGAGTAGAAGTCAGGCGACTGTAAAATAAGGAGCCAGTTGGATAGTTTCTCTTAAAACAACATTAAAATAGCATGTAAAATGAGCCAGTAATTAGTGTTGTAATCATAACTAAGTCACAGAATACTAACAGAAGTCAAGCTTGTGTATGTACTTCACTTTTGTGCCTACACTCACACTACGCTCGGCGTTCGCGCCAGGGCTGTTAACTCAGGCTTATGCGAAAACAAGTATCGTGGTAATAGCACTCGCATCGTTTGATTATTACAATAACAAAATAAATAAATTGTCATTTTATTTACATAGTCGTTGAGAATGTGTATGTCATAATCTAAGATTTTTTATCGTTTATGTATAATATTGTGTATTTTATTAAAGAAATTTATATTCAATTATTATAATCCGAAGTTTTATATACAAGTGTAATAACTTTTATTCATTTGCTCATTCTTTGCACAAAAAATATCACTATATGCGTGTCCGAAACGAGTGACACTCGCGCTCACAGTGGTTTCGACTGGTCTCAAATATCGTGTCGGTGAACGTCGTCTATGTTTGCGTTGGTTTAGCGCGCTTTGTATGGAGCTTGACTTCTGTGTATATTCTGTGACTAAGTGAAAGGAGGAGTGTGTAGAAGAAACACTTGTTATCTCCCTCGCACGCACGCACTGTAATAGCCTTAGAGGTAATAGCGGTGTCATCACCGCGTGCAATGCATTTTTCTATTATTTGACAGTTACCCTCACTAACAAGTTCCAAAATAACGAGCTCATTTTGTAAATGGATTTGAAAATTCTACAAGACTAAGTTTTGATTACCGACATCTAATAGAGGAATTGAGTCCTACTTTCCTATAAAGCAACCCTCATAATCATTATATGAGTACGATACCAGGAAGTGTGGGATAAGATAGTAGAGCTCGTACTAAATGTTCCGCTTTCTTTATTTTTATTCGTTTAAAACATATATATCATATCGACGTTATATGGTAACGGCATTATTCACGGACAGTTTAAAAATCTAATCTAAAATATTAGATATTGAAAAAAAAAATTGTTTGATTTGTCATTTTCTAACAACTTTTGAATTCAGTTTGAGCCAGGTACACCAAATATTCATTAACTCAAATAGTTTTTAAACTGTAATGAATAAGGCCTTTTTAGTATATCTATGTATGTTTGTACTCCCATATGTTGGCTCATACACATTATATATCGCAGATAATATATTTTTAACAGTTTTGAAATATTTGTTTACATTTACATGTGAGGTATAATTTACGAGTCATCACTAACTTGCACTTTCTGCAATCATCAATATCTAAGGCGTATAGTATTCGTTTTAATAATAAGTAAATACACTAGTACATCTGAAATTAAGTGCAATGTATATTGTACTAGTGAGTAGCGAGCGATTATCACGGCGAACACAATTATGCTCGTCAGTAAACCGGATGCCCACGTTGATTCCGGTAGAGATACAGTGACGCTGGTCATAATAGCGGGTGTTACGTTGTAAATGGCTATGCGAGCTGAAGCGAATGTCTCTCCATAGTCTATCTACATATTGTCTCAGCAAGCGCATTAGTATGCCAAGCATTGCTTTGTAATTCATGGTGTTGTTTAATTTTGTCTATGAGTAGTCGTATCGCTTACCATCAAGCGAATGGCATTCTCATCACGCCACTCTATGCAATAAAAAAATGTAACAGCAGTAAAGTAAACATATTTTTCATATACCGCCTTATTCATACATACATACATAAACTCACGCCTTTTTCCCAGAAGGGGTAGGCAGAGGTGCCTGGACACCCACATTTTGCCAGTATGTTCCGTCCCACGATATGATTGGTGGCGAGCCTATCCCCATATCGGGCACACATTCCTGACTTCGGGCTGATAATGAATAGAAAAATCCAATATCAATCAATCCAATATCTTTGCCCGACTCGGGATTCGAACCCGAGACCTCAGCTTTGCAAGCGTACCTTAGTACAACTACGCCACCGAGGCAGTCATAAACAGTTTCTAAACCTATTTTAGTTATCGAATGTTTTGTCCCTTTCTAACGAATTTAGAATTCAGTTTGAACGAATATCGCAAAACATTTGATAACTAACATAGCTAGTCTGTGAATACGGCCGATATTCGTAAATTTATCTGTGGCGACTTGTAACATTCCATCATCATAATAATCATTTCTTTAAAAACTGCTTACTGCGCAATGATTATAAAATATTAATTTATGTTTATATACACAAATAATGGATTTAATTAGTAGTTTCGCTACTTTAGACGGGTATTAATCAGTACATTAACATTTTTTATATCGTGCATGATACTCTGCTCATTAGATATTTTAGTTCAGGCAATATAATAAAAACCTAAACACATAATAAGTCTAAAATTCCTTTTAAATTGCGCCAAGACATATTTGTATTTCACATATTAATTGATTCCCTTGCATTTTGCAGATGCTGAAGGGGATTATTCGGCAGACTCCGCCGAGCCAGAAGACGTCAAACCCCCAGCGAATAACGTCGCAGACATATTGAAAAGGCTTCAGTCGACTGGAGCTCTAATCAAGAAACCTAAACAAGAATACCGGTGCTTCACTTGCGACAAAGACTTTCGGAATTGGGAGGAGCTAGAGAATCATCTGATCCAGCACGTTTCACTGCCGTCAGTAGTGCTGGAGAAACTGCCGTCGGACGACGAAGATATTGCCGTGTCTGGAGATGAGAACTGGTCCGATGAAGATGACAGCCCACCGCCAGTTAAAGCCACCCCTCAGAAGATTGACATATCGCAAATACTCAAGAAACCGGGCATCTCAATCAAAAAGTCCAATCCCGAACCGGACAAATCTTCAAATTCAGCCCTTTCTAAACTTAGCGGCCTAGGATTTACTATAAAAAAGAACGCCGTGCCGATCAAGAAGGAACCTGACCCAGAATTACCTAACAGTACTGATGTGATGCAAAAATTAGGCAACCTTGGAGGCATCAAATTGAAACTCAAATCGTCGGGGAACAACACTAATTCATTTAAAGTGGTCAACGGATTGAAAGATTTTAAAGCTTCTGATGATGAGGATGAAGGCAGTGGCAACGAAGACAGCAGAGATGATGGTGACGACGAGGATCATAAGTCTGGTGACCATGAAGGTTCCGCCCCGGACAACGATTCGGCAGACGAACAGTTCGATCGTAAGCATTCTGAGAGCGATGATTCGGATAAATCGCCTCCAACAAAAGCTTCAATTTTACCCAATACTCTTAAAAACTTACAAGGGAAAACAATCGCTAAAGTGGAGCCTATTAAAATATCCACAAAATCACAACCGATAATTAAAGAAATGCCACCGCTTAAACCATCAGGAAGACCGGCTATAAAGCAGACGCCGAAACGAGGTGCAAATCTTCCGATACCTCCCAGAGAGAGTCCAACGCCTACTAAAGAACTTGCAATGCCGGTTAAAATTCCGACACCGCCCACGCCTGAAAAGTATCAACCTCAAAACGTAAATATGGGTAATGTGACAGTTAAAAAAGAAGTTGACAGTGATCAACATTCGTCGAATGTCCCACTATTCTCAGGTCAAATTAAATCAGAAAGGACGTCACCGCCGCCGCACGGATCTTCCAATGCTGGTCAAGAGCTTCCAGTTCTAGCCAGGGTTAAGTCAGATCCTGACGCCAATACGCATCAGTCTTCCCAACCGATATTCACCAGTAGTAGTAACAACACATCGACACCGTCCACCCCGACAACTCCAACAAATTCACTATTTTCAGTCCCCAAAGTGGAAAATATGAGCACAACAGTAATTGAAATTAATGGCGATTCCAATGATGAGGACGATGACTGTTGCGTGGTATCAGCCACACCGGCACCTGATATTAAACCAGTAGTCCCAAAAACAGAAAATCCAACGCCAACTCCACAACAGAATCCACCCCCTACATACCTACCACCATCGTTTTCAACATCACAGTCAAGTTACACCACATCTAGTTCAATGACGTCAAGATTATCAGCAGCACCGTCATTGGAGAAACAGCACAATTTCAACTGGAACGCTCCTGATTCCAAACCACCTTTAGACATGCTGGAGAAAAGCGCTGATGATATATTCGAGAGTTTGCTATCTAATTCGGCGAAAAAAGAAAGCCTTTCGATATCCGAAGCCAGTGAATACATATCTTTAGATACTTTAGGGCCACAACATTCTTGTGATATATGCAATACTAGGTTTACTGATTTGTCGATGTTAGAAGAACACAGGCGAATGACTGGACATTCTAGAAGTTTGGTCGCGCCATCCTCGTCTACTTTATTACCTTATAATCCAACGTCAAATATTCTGTCGAGTTTGCTACCTGTCAAGCAAATTGCCGATCAAGTTGGAAAATTGTCTGGAATTGGCAGTGGCCCCGGCTTTACACACCAACAGAATGTAATGATAAATATCCAAGCTTACCCCGGCGCAGGGGGTGTTATGGGCCCACCACCTCCTTACAACTCATATCCCTCGGGACAAAATATGAATTCAGGCTATCCTCAAGGCCCGAACAATATGTACGGCCCCGGCGCGAATCAAATGCCCGGTCAGTACCCTGGACAGAATTACATGGGGCCGCAGGGTTATGGACAATTTGCAACATCCATGCCTAGCTCCAGTTACCCCGGCACTTCACCACAAAACTCATACTCGGCGGCGTCATCCCAATACGCTAATTCATCGCCATTACAAGGCATGCAGCAAACTGTGTACGGTCAAAGTCCCACTGGCATGGGTAATGCGCCAGGACAAATGGGACCTCCGGGTGGCCCGCCGTACGTACCTTCATCGAGTCCAGGGTGTTCGATGAAGACTCAAAACAATAGTGGTATACGAATACAAAACGTTCAAACATTTCCGCCTGGTCAGTTAATAGGCATGGCAGGACAGCAGCCAGTCTCCGTCAGTTCAGAAATGCCCCAGCCTGCTGCCCCAGGACAAATAATAGGTGGACAGATGCCGCCACCTAATCAAATAAGAATGGCAGCTGGTGCTATGGGCGGGCCCCGACCACGGATGCCTGGAGTTCGAGGACAAAGACCCTCAATAAGGCCAGGAATCCAAGTGCATGGACAAGTTAGAGGAGCGAAGCCAGGTATGCGAATGCCATTGAAAAGGCCGGGCAATATGCCATTGGCACCCAATCCCAAGAAGCGGCCTTCTATGTTACTGCCCGACAAACATGACAACGAAGACTGCCAAGTTATGGCGATGCAGAAACAAAGAGAGGGCTTACCGATGATTCATAGCGTGCAGGGTGCCAAAGACAGAATTAACCTGGGCAGCCAAATCTCAATAACGAAGAAAACTGTGAATAAAGAGGCGAGTGCGATGGCCAACGTACTAGCTTCGAGAGGTATCAGCATCAAACAGAAGCAGAAAAGCAGGTCACCAACACCAGAAAGACCTTTACCACATATACCAAACCTTGGGTCAGGAGTCAGCATCAAGCACTCTTCAAAGTCCAGCAATTTCTCCATACCAGAAGCAAAAGTTGGTGGAGGTATGCTATCATGTAAGATCTGCAAAAGAATGTTCATGAACCATAATTCTTTGTCAGTGCACATGTCGAATGCTCATCCACAAAGCAAACTACCCTTGTTTAAATGTGATGAGTGTCCAGCATCGTACCCTAAGTCCTTACAATTACAGCACCATAAAAGGGTGTTCCATAATGTGACAGGACCAAACCGAGAGCTGGGATTGCCAGTGGTAGACCTCGCACAAGAAGAAAACTTGCAGAGGTTGAGTAATTTAGGCATTTATAGTTTCATACCTTTAGCAAATAGGGAACAAGCGGGTGGTTGCTTCGGTATTCCCGTGATATCAGTACACAATATGCAGAATGGTTTGACAAGTAGTTTGCAGGCGTTGGGCGCTGATGGTTTATTAAGTCTAGGTCCCCTAAAACCCTTACCAAAACCTTAAATTTTGTGAATATTGAATATGTGAAATGTATGTTTTTGTTAATGCTACAAGAGAGGTCGATTTTTTTTAAATATTATTATTTTTTATATTTTGTGTCACAAAATGTATTCATTTCATTGTATTATACACTAAAGAGTTATGATTAGAGACATGATTAAATGCAACATAAAATAAAAGGTTCCCACATATTGAGAACGATGTAGTGAAAATAACAATGATTTATTAGATTTTATTGATTATTTATAAGATTTTAGAAAAAAATACAATAATAGGTCAAAAGAGAGTAAAAATATAATTGCATATTGCATATAATCCAGTCTCTATTTATGACTAATATAGTTACTGAGTTCCTGAGAATACAACTAGAAGTGAAGTTTTTGGTGAAATTATGATTGTGGTGTGGACATAGATTTTGGAAGGAATTTGTCAGATTATGATATATACAGAATCTTGTATTATGCTGGCAATATATTATGCTGACAGCAATATATTTTTAAGTGAAATAAATAAAAATCCATTGTTTTCCGGAGCCCATCCAACTAAATGACTAGAATTAATAATGTCTTGCAATACTTATTCATAATGTTCCTAACATTCAATCTAAGTGTGGGATTGAGTGTTGGTCTAGTATCTAAAGTTTAGATTCTAAACCATTATCTTTTATCTCGATAAGTTAAGAATTTTCTCATATAGTACTAAAAGTAATATTTATTTTACTTAGCCGTAGTCTCGAACTGGTTTCAACTTATGCAGCATACTGATTAGGTTTATCTAAAGTGATTTGTACAATGTAAATAAAACAAAAGATAACAAGTTCCATAAAAAGTACTATTATGGCGACCATTTACATATATTATTTTTCACAGACCAATTAGTACCAATCGCCACAAAGTTTTCTGCTAATATGTGTAAACTTCTAGCGTAAGTTGATAAATACTGAATATGATTGTTTTCATAGTGAAAGTCAGTTGATAATTATAAATTAAAATTCATTACCGTTGACTACTTTCGCCAGAAATTCATAGTATGTACTTGTGTCAGATTTATCTAATGTCTTGTTTAAGCAATCCCAGAATATTGTACTCGTTATAGGAATATTTTTTTACTTTCAATAACTCAATGTATTTCAAAGTAATATTAAGGCAGGAGGCATTGTACATTTTCCATTAATGGTATATTTTTAAATAATAGAACTTGGAAAGATATGATCTTTTCAGCATGTCATATAATATGATATTCTTTCATAATGATCAGTAAGTATAGAAGTTAATTTTAGATATTGCATAACTTGTTATATCTTGCAATTTTACAATAGAATTTTTTTTTTGTATAATACATTTTGTAAATTATATTTGACATGAAAAAATAATAATAAATACAGTTTGTCTTAACGAAAAATTGTCGCAAATCTAGCAATGCACTGACGACAAAAAATTATGAACGAATATGTTCATTTTTATTTAAATATTATTTTTGCATTGTAATCATACTGCAACTGTTTTTTTTTTGCTAATCAATAGCATGAAATTGAATTTAGGTACTTTTAGGCCAGAGAAACTTGTTAATTTCAGGACCTGTGCATATTATATTTTCTCAGAATAAAAATATTATATTATCCAAATATAATTGAATAGTGTAGAAACGATTTAGTCCACAAAAACATACAATACATATTTATGTTCTTTAGCCATAAATATAAAACTATTTTTGTGACAATGATAAAAAACACTTCATAGTTTGCGGAATAAAATGATTTTCTTTCGTGAGTTATGGCTTGAAACCTTCGATCAAATATACACTAGATACAACATGAGCGCTTAGAAAATGGCACTAAAAAAGAGTGCTTAAGCACTCTTTCGCCTTCAGTCACGCACCGACCGTTGCATCTAAAACGTCGTAAAACTTTAGACAATATTATTTGAAAAGCTACTTTAAGCTCCAGGAATAAGGTGGAATTTGTGTTAATATATTTGGAATATGTGATCTTTTTGTTTACTTTTTTTAATGTCATGCATCGGTGCCACTTTTTAACAGAACTTTTACAGGGAACTGTGTATCTAGTGTATATTTGATCGAAGCTTGAAACCAATATTATTGTTCATCACTTTCACCCAAAACTGTTCAATTTTTCTAATAATTATTTTGGAACCATTATATACTTTTGTTATATGTAAAAAATGGGAATAATGTTAAATTATAGTATGAATGAGTATTGTTTGGAATGTAAGTAAATTAACTAAAATATTTTTATACATATCTGCATGAATCTGCGATTACGTTTCGATATGTTTTGTTTGTAAATGTTGCTGTTATGGCAAATTTCAATTCAAACATGCAAAAGTGCGCTGTGGAAGAGTAAGAATTATTTTAAATACGGTACTTTTAGTTGTCTAACTTTGTAGATATGTTACGTTATCAAAATACTACGTATATAAATTTAATTAAATTGTCTATTTTTATTCGAGTAGCTTTGTAAATAAGCTGTTTTAGTGGAAGGTAGATTAAGTACGAGAAACATTTAAGTTGATTTAAGAAATGTATCCAAGAGTTTTGTATTTCAGTTTATTTAAAGAACTTTTATCTACTGAGATAATATGTGAAAGCAAAAATTAATAATAAAACATTAAAATCCTTGACTTTTTGGTTTGGTTTTCTTTGTATTGCCTACTATACTGATATAATTGCATCTATAAACAGGTATGATGTCGCATTTTGGTCATAAAAATGAAACAGACTGAATGAATTTGAAAGAATAAAAATAAAGGGTAAACCCAGTCAGTAAAAATACGAGTACATCCAATACCAGTGCTTGGCGGACTTTTAGTATAACTATATCACGGTAGATGGCGTTACTATCATCAAAAATCATCACCAATACGGAATATTTCTCAGAAAACAAAAAGTACTAGGATAACAGAAAACGGGAGGAGGTTTCGTTGAATTCCATCTATTGCCAAGTAGATGGAAATGGAATTTAGGCACCTATATCACGGTAGATGGCGTTACTACAAATCATTAACAATATGCGGAATATCTCAGAACACGAAAAGTACTAGGGCAACATAAAATGGAAGGTGGTTTCGTTGAATTCCATCTATTGCCAAGTAGATGGTATTGGAATTTAAACACCTATATCACGGTAGATGGCGTTAATAGACCATAAACAAATATACGGAATATTTCCCAGAGCACAAAAAGTACTAGGGCAACAGAAAACGGAAGGAGGTTTCGTTGAATTCCATCTATTGCCAAGTAGATGGTATTGGAATTTAAACACCTATATCACGGTAGATGGCGTTACTATGATAGACCCACAGATCATTGGGAGTGATCTGTGGATAGACCATAAACAAATATACGGAATATTTCCCAGAGCACAAAAAGTACTAGGGCAACAGAAAACGGAAGGAGGTTTCGTTGAATTCCATCTATTGCCAAGTAGATGGTAATGAAATCTAGTCAGCTATATCACGTTAGATGGCGTTTTTAGAAATAATCAACAATATACGGAATATTTATTAGAATACAAAAAGTACTAGGGCGACATAGAAATGAGTTCTATTAAATGTTGTTGATTAGTACAAGAGCGACAAGAAATAGATGTTTGTGAAAGTAAGAAAGTAGAGAGTTACTAGACACATTTATTTAAACAACCCTTATTACTTTTCAATGAGAAAAGTATAATTTAAAAAATTCCATAGGTGTACAATTTCATTTTACATCTGACCCAATTTCATCCGTCTCCTTTGATAAGGTTTTAAATAAAACAATGCATGTTGTTCATAAGTTTATTTAAATCTTAATTTTCTGAATAAAGCTTTAAAATGAACTCTTACCTACACACAGGGATGACAAACTACACAGCTGGAGTTGAAATTGTGCATAAAATGATCTTCAGTACAAACATGTACAAAGTGTATACAATAAAAATATTTTGGTAATTGTCTTGTGCTAAATATACCCACTTAAACATAAAAATCAAGAATTCTGTATGCCTCAGATGACAATATCAATACTACTCTATTCATACTATGGTACTACGTAATTCATGGATTAAATGCAAAAGTGCTTCACTGGAATGTCTTTTAGGGTTGTCATGCAATTCCTACAAGATTACGTATAAACAATTCCTCAGATCATCAAACTGCTCTTATCGAGCCAAAATGCAAGTCCATAACTTAAGTACTAGATAACGACAACCCTCTAATGGTTTAGAGAAGGGAAGTATGAAGCAGTACTGGCCTTACACGAAGAACACTTTAGATTTTGGCAGTAAAGTTTATCAGAATTCCTACCATTGTATAATGTGACATACACATTAACGTGATGTCTGTAGAGGAAATGTTAGTGGGTGTGCGGGGGTGTTTATTCCAGGCGGAGGAGTTCCACGTCGAAGATGAGGGTGGAGTTGGGAGGGATGACTCCAGGGTGGCCTTGCTGCCCGTACGCGTAGTCAGGGGAGCAGGTCAACTTGGCGCGTTCACCCACAGACATCTGAAAACAAAAAAAGGATTGTAAGATTTTTAGGAGAAATTATGGATGTTATAGCTTTACATAAAGGTTGTTTTATTGGCCTAGTAGAACCCAGAAGACTGAAGACTTTGGTTTAATTTACTGATATTCAGTTATCAAAAATCTTATTTAAATTGCCCAAGAATCATCTTAGAACATGGCATGGTGTTAGTCCTATTTATTGCAAAAAAATATTGCTGCATTTTCCAAAGCTTAATCTGTTGTAGTTTACTTTCAAATTACCACTTAACTAGAACAAGAAGAAAGTGAAACAATAAAATGTATGGAATAGGATACACTTATATAAATGTTCTCAGTAACAATGCCCTATTGAATGTACGCTGCATTGTGTAATTAACACCTAAGTATAAATAACTTGGTTGTGGTTGCCTCAGCACCACCTTATACTATAGTTGAATTAAGATATAGCCAGTGGCGGTAATGCTATTTGTTCTCAAATAATTTTGGTACAATGTGATACAATAGACTCCCAGTAAATTAACCCCTGTCTGCAGCCCATAACACCATTCAAAACTATATCTTTTGTTTTGCCATATTTGTATTTCAGATATTCTACAACTTTGATATGTACTTTGTCGAATAATGACTACCTATAAATTGTTGAGACTATAGGCGATTATACTGTCTGAATAATCTAACAAATTACATAGTCCGACACCAAAAAAGTTTGTCAGATAACAGAGGATCCACTGTATAGAGATTTTCTTTAACCTGCCTTTATTCAATACTTGCAAGTATGATTTGGCTTATATTTTTATAATAAAGTTATCTGGTAACTTTACTATGGGGATGATGCATACTATGCAGACAAAAATGTACCAAAATAGTGATTAGAATTGTTTAACCAGTGACTCACATCTACAGTCTTATTTTTATTTTTTTAGCATACAAAAATAGTGAGGTAATCCATTTTCTTGCTTCAATTGATCCATATTTCCTTACACCCGTTCTCTATAATCTATCTATCTTTAACTAGATATTTCAATACATTTTATGTTTCAGTTAAAAAAGATAGAGGGGTATAGATATGGTGCATATGGTTCTAGATAGCTAGGTAAGATAAAAATATATGTAGATGTTTGTTTATTGAAGTGTAGAATTGTACCGAAATAGTAATCGTATCTATTTTAACCCCTTGTTAAAGATAGATAGAATATCGAGAATGGCCGTTAGATTATCACATCATTATGTTAAGTACACAAGAAGCCAAATGTTTGATTATATAAATTAAAGATGTTTTATATTAGTAGTGAGATTTAAAAGTTTAAGGTTTTCAACACAGGACCATCACATATTTTAGATTGTGCTTGGGGCCATATGAATTACATGAATTTTCTGTGTTCATGGGATATAATACAGTTACAGACCTTAGCAACACCTTCATCCCAGCCTCTGATGACCTCTCCCTTGCCGATCCTGAACTTGAAAGGCTTGCCACGGTCGCGGGAGGAGTCGAACTTCTTACCGCTCGTCAGAGTTCCGGTGTAGTGAACCACCACGGTCTGTCCCGACTTGGGGTATGTGGACTCTGTTACATAAAAAATATTGTAATATAAGTAACCTTTATGACATTGTAAAGGAAAAATGATGAAACTGTGAAGGAAAACATTGTGAGGAAACCTGTATACTGTAGCGATTTGTAAGAATTTCTATGGTATGTAAAGTCTACCAACCCACACCAGGCCAGCGTGGTGGACTATATGGCCTAACCACTCTCAATCTTAGTCTCGATAGTACAGGAGGTCCGTGCCCTGCAGTGGTGGACATATATGGGCTGATACAGAAATGAAAAATATACAATGAGTAGAGTACTGTATGGAAATAAATATTTGTGTCAAGTCTAAGTGTTGCCAACCAAAAAGCCTCATATATTTTATGACACTCATGATACAAGACTTGGAAATCTATCTACCGAATTGAGACTGTGTATGTGAATGTTGGGTGCATAATTAAAAAGGCATTAAATAATAATAACCTCAGAAGATGATGTGACAATAATTATGTACTTTTGTTGATTTAGCAAATTATTATGTGTCAGAGGTGACTAAGCATTAAATGGCTGAAAATGTTTATTTTATCATGGTTATTTGTGTCATAGAATATTATACGAGAGTGGACAATCGGGAACAAAATCTCTGCTCATTGCGCTACTACAGGATTATGCACACTGAAACCCAGTGATGCAAGAGTGAAGATGGTGTTACAGCATACTCATGACAGACAGAAACAGAAGTAAAATGAGTCTTTACCAAACATTTTGTTTGCACTGTATATCTCACTGACCAGAAGTTATATTTGTTTAGGGAATAAATATTTAACATATCTTTTACCTTCTTTCAGTCCTGATTGCAAACAGTATTTTTTTATCAATGGAATATTTTACTTAATATTGTCCTTAGAAGGCATTAAATTTCTTTGAGTATGTTTAATACTAATGTACTTTGATTGGTATAGCTTCTATTTATTTCTTGTAACATTTTATGAACAAAATGTATAAGGTAATAAAATTTTACAAAATTGGGTGTGGCAACCTTATCTTTTGCCCAATGATTTTAGTATTTAGGCTGAGTTAGCATTATAACTATGGATGGTTCTACATAATTTTAATACAATTGAATACACAAGTTAATAACATTGAAAAATAAAATGTTCTTTCCGGAATTCTCATGGGAACTGCATAGCTATGCCATTGAATAGCCATAGATCAATATTCAATACATTGCAGAAGCTAGACCTTGTACAAGCAATTTAAAAAAAGCAATGAATAATTAGGTGTTTAAGTGAAAAATAACTTAATTTGTTTGTTATCTTCAATAGATTGTGACAGAATCAATAAAGATAGCGGTTTAATACATTCTGAATCGGAATTATTGGTGTGAAAAAATAGACCACTCCATTTAACTACTATTCTGAATACCTAAACCTATTATCGCTACTTAGTTGCAAGTCTCTTTGCACGAGACATTTGAAGCTCAAATTTTGAAATTCAAAATTATTTAACACATTTTTTTTAAACGCGTAACGTGTGGGTTGCAAATAGTCCTACCCACGGTGGTGTAACTTAGAACAAAATACGACGAACTGCGACGAACCAATCATCGGTTAGTAGACAGAGTTAGTTCAACTTATCACCAGGCGGCGCTTCAATCGTTTGGTTTAACGAGTTTTTCCATTTTACGCAGATTATCATGGTTTTGGTTTTATACAATTATATATAATTTTTAACAAATAAAAATATATGTGTAGTTCAAAGGAAATAAATTAGTGTAAAATAAAGATATTTGATCAAAGTCAAGTCAGTTTTTACATAAATACCGATTTTTATCCAAATATTTTACCTAGCAACCCTTCTAATTTCGTATTTTGACTTTCGAAACATATAAACATTTTTATTCTGTTTTTCTCTTCTCGAGTGAATGGACGCGCTTAAAATATTTTGTGGATTTTTAATAACGACTTGGCTTGTATGGACTTCGAAGATTCTGCTTAAATTACACGTTGACCTGGAAAAGTATTGGATACCGACGATATCGCTTTATCTCATAGACCCTTACGCTAAATCTTGGACTGGTTTATCGTTTCAAGTTACTGGATTGTTTAAAAACATGAACGCGACTAAGTGTTGTGTATTGAACTGCAAAAATACCCGTAAGTATACGAACTGGTTGAATTTTACATTATTGATTTAACGCAATAAATAGCAATCTTGATTTCTATGGATCGATCCGAACATAAATCAATTGTTTCAAAGTTTCACGACTCGCCCTTAATGTAGTTACCTATCTTGTTAGTTGCTTGGTTTATTTTTTGGATTTATTCTTAGATTAGGACTACATTATCAATTTGTGTGCTATATATATTTTCTATCTAGTTGTGAAATACCAGTGTAATATGAAATTAATATATTATGCTTCTATTTTAGGTCCAGGCGTTATTTTACATAAGTTCCCTAACCCTGAAAAGGAATTGAACAGGTATAATAGTTGGATGTATGCAATTGGTGGAAATGTCTATGTCATAGATTCCAAATCTGTATTCAAGAATGGAAGAGTCTGCCACTCTCATTTTGAAACAAAATACCACACTGCAGGCAAAAGACTTACTAACAATGCTGTTCCATCATTGCATTTATCAGGTAATTTATCATTATTATATTACTACTCTTACTTATCATAGTATTTTTAAAAAAAAGCAAGTATTTCAACTAAGTAACGAAGTGATCTATACATAGTTTGTACTATGATGATATGAGGGGTCATATTAGCCTCTACTGAGTATGGGACTCAGTTCATGTTGATCAAGGAATAATTTGTGGACTTTCCATACCATATATTACATATATAGGGGTATAACAATACGGCAACCAACAACTTATCCAGGTGGTAGTTTTAGTGACTTCAAACATAATATTTTTTTTTGGTGCATAGTGTCTCAAATCTATCAACAAATCTATTATACCATCTGGCTTCATTGTTTTTAAATCTATGTAGTATCCTATAATAAAACAATTATACACAAGTACATAGTTATTGGGCAGCAACTTACTGTCAAGCTGAAACAGTATACATATCAATGTCGAAAAAATTATTGTACAAGTGGAGATTAATGCTTTGGTGTAAGAAATCAAATCTGATAATTTTTTTTTATATTTTCAATTTTATATTCATAGATTATTATGTCATGACTGACAACTTTTATGTGTGGCCAATTGAGATTCAGTTGGATTTTTATTTAATAAAGGGTCCATTATGTAGGTAAAATCTATACTATATCCTATCCTATGCTACAAGGTAAACCAAATCATAATATATTTGAAGTTTCATCTTTTGTTCTGAATTCTATTTCAGGTATTTTGCATAGTTTGCCTCTACAAGATATGACTAATATAGGAAGACAAATCAACTATACCAGCCAGACTTCTGAACAATCAATTCCACTTGCTCCTATGCTCCTGAATGAACCAGGTCCATCAACATTTCTTCAACCTGCCCCATCAACATCGTCAGGTACTATTTATTTGTGTAATATATGATCATTTATAATTATATCTGTGAATAATATTCAATTTAGATTGGGTGAGAAAAATTGTTTTTAATAATCTCCAAGTAGTACAACAGAAAATTAAAAGGGTTGGTTGGTTATATCAATTTTATTTTGTTTTTTTAAAAAGCTTTCACTGGTAAAAAATAAATTGTATTGTATTTAATTTTATTGCTCAATATTGGACAGGGATCCATATAGTACCATCCATAAAATAGATTTTGAGAGAAAATGGAATTATGCACCTGTATCAGAATTTTTGATTGAATACGTATCTTCCAGCTTTGTTTCTAACACAATCTGTCTATTATACTATGCCCCATATGTCATATTTTGGTGAATCTGAAAAAAGTTAACACATAATTTTTATTCCAGGAAAAAAAGGTGTCAAAAAAACACTTATAAGAAGTTTTGATTCGGATGCAATTATGCTTAAGAACAAAATCAAAAAACTACAAGGACAAAAAAAATCAGTTATGGCACGGCTTAAAAAAGCTCTAAAGCTTTCTGAGAACACTGCATTCCAAAAAGCAATAAGCAAATTTTCGACCGCGGCGAATATATTTACTACGCTACAGTTCCGCGAGTCCGGTAAACATAAATTAGGATGCAGATTTACCAAAGACGAAAAAATTATGTCCTTAGCCCTTTACAAGCAAGGACCTAGGGCATACAGATGGCTCAGGAAATTTTTTATTTTGCCTTCGCCGTTAACTTTAAGCAGGATGATATCAAGAGCATCCTTGCATCCTGGGATAAATGAACATTTATTCCAGCAATTGGAAAAAAATGTCAAAAAAATGAAAGGCAATGAAAAATTGTGCTTATTATTATTGGACGAAATAGCTCTAACCCCACACTTCGACTACAATCGAAGAACTGATTGTGTAAGTGGATTTGTGAACAATGGTGCAGAAATAATTGAAAAAATTGCTGACCACGCCCTGGTGTTTATGCTAAGAGGGGTGCAAAAAAATTATAAGCAGCCTGTTTCCTACACATTTTGTGCAAGCACAACACCAGCTATGGAATTAGCTTCGCAAATAAAGGTTATAATAAGAAAAGTTAATTCTATTGGCTTTAAAGTCATAGCGACTGTATGTGACCAGGGCGTGACAAATGTAAGAGCTGTAAATTGGCTAATATCAAGTACAAAAGAAAAATACTTGAAAGAAGGAAAATCTTTACGCAATAATATATTTGAAGTTGATGGAGAAGAAATAGTTCCATTATACGATCCTCCACACCTCATTAAAGGCATACGAAACAACCTAATCCAAAAGGATTTGAAATTTGAAGTGGATGGCCAACTTAAAATAGCCAAATGGTCACACATTATGGCACTGTATAGTGAAAATCCGGCATACAAAGGTATAAGGTTAATGCCAAAATTAACAGATCGACATGTTGTCCCTCACAAAATACCGAAAATGAAGGTTAAATGTGCCACGCAGCTCTTCAGTCGGTCTGTTGCAGTCAACATGGGATATCTTTCAAGTAAGTAATAATTAAAATAGCACGATAGTAAAGTCATTAATGTAAAAATAAACACAGGTGTATTTCATAAAATAATATGTGCAATAAGTGACTATAACCTGGGTTAGTAGATCCATTCCTCAAGGAATATTTGCAGTGTACTGCACTGGAAGGACAGTTTTCGTCCTCCGCTAGGATACTGAAAGAAGAGCTTAACAGTGCTCATCAAAATTTGATGAAATAATTTCATATTTGGTCATGTAATATTATTTATTATCTATTCATGTAATTCAATATTTTATAATTATTAGGTACTTTATAAAACATGTGATCAATTTGTTTTTGTTTTATAGGTATGGGAATTTTGCCGCCAGAATGCCAAGACACTGCAGATTTGCTGTTATTTTTTGACACTTTATTTGACTCTGTCAATGGAAGTTATTATAATTTTACAAAAAAAAGAGTCGGAAAGCCTCTTCTTGGACCTGTCACACCAAATTCATCTCACAAAAAAGTGTGGTTCGACTCTAAACCCGTTTTGAGGTCGATGAAGTTTTGCAGTGGCCGCAAATCAGGTGTTGTGCCGTCCATTATAAACTGGATACAAACTATTGAAAATATGGAATATATTGTCAATGTTTTAAAAGAAAAATATAACTTGACGTCTCTTTGGATGAGACATTTTAATCAGGACCCCTTAGAAAACTTTTTTGGCTGCATTCGAAGCCATGGATATCGTAATACTTCTCCTACGTGTGTTGGCTTCGAAGCAGCCTACGCTTCGTGTTTAATTAATAATTTTAGTAATACGCATTCACCGGGGTCCAACTGCGAAAATGATGATTGCACTAACTTTAAGTCCCTCAAAGACCTTTTCTTTAAGGAAACTGAGACGTCAAGTTATATAATGGAAATTGATTATGAAGATGTAAACAGTGACAACATCTTTGTGGATATTGAAATTAAATGGCAAAATCCAAAAATAAAAGCACAACTAGAATATGTGGCGGGATACGTTTTGCGAAAATTAAACTTACATAAATGCAAAAATTGCAAAAATTGTTTCTGGGATATCAATAAAGAAAATAGTACTCTTAATTATAGAGAATATAATAAGAATAAAGCGAGCTTAACGTATCCCTCCATGCCGCTAATAAATTGCTTCTCAAATATTCAAGATGTTGTTACTGGCATAATTAAAAAAGACTGTAAAAAGCGAAACATAAGACAATATATTAAAACCATATTTTCAGTGGTAATAGATTACAGTTTTATAAAGTGCAGCATACATAAAACAGAAGCAATTACGAAAATAGAAGACATATGTGTTAGTTTATTTATTTATAATTGGTGCAAAGACACAAATAAGTTATTAATTAGTTCAAGAACCGACTTTGATAGAGGTGACAGAATCCAAGAACTGGCATTTAATTATTGTAAAAAAAGGTTTAAATAAAATGTAATATGTATGAGTAGTGTTTAATTTTGCCAATAACTATAATAATTTATAGAATATTGGCTCTGAATTACTTCTAACAGCATTGATTAGCGATATTAAACCTTTTATTTTTTATCATGTGCAAAAGCATACTGAAATGAGAATAGTTCGCATTTCCATACAGAATAATGTTTTTGGTATTTCAATTAGACAACATCCAAATCGATGCTGTTAGATGTAATTCAAATCCAAACCTCCCTCAAACATTTCGTAGATATACGTAAGTATGGGCACACATATATCGGGATTGTTTTTCTTACTTAACACCAGAGGGCGCATTGAATTGATTGAGTGACGTCTCTATCTCAGTAATAAAAATATACTCTATGGTCCTACCGCAATGACAAGCTATGCGCCGCGGCGTCCTCGCCGATCGCGACACTTCAGTCGCATGCAATTTTAAATTAATGTATTCGATGACTTTTCATTTTTCATGCAAAATTTACACAATACCTTCAAACAGATTTTGTCCACTTTAAGCACAGCTTATGGTAAATTATCATTAATAGAGTAATTTAAGGAAGCTACATTTTAACCTAAGGCCGGGTAAGAGAAAAAAAAGGTGATGAATATTTTTCTTTTACTCACCATCTCCTGGTGTGATAGTTTCGACGGTGACGCCCATGGTTTTGTTAAATTAACTTTAAATTCTTTGTTACTGAAAATCAGAAAATCCAATACGACGCAACGCGGTCACCCTGCTCCACAAACCACTGCACAGATTAAAAAACATGATATGAAAAACCGTAGACGGAGAAACTAATAGACGGAGTCACATGTTCTATCCCTTTTACACAAAACGAAAGAGATTTATACATAACGTTAATGTAAGAAAGAGATGCAAGCTTTTGTAGCCTGTCCTTATCGGCGTAACCGCTTGACTCCAGGAAATTTGACGTTTTGGAGGCAAATATTTACATTATTTGGGGTGGCCAGCGGTCCGACGGTTGATATTCCCTAAAAAAAAAGATACAATAACAAAAGATTTAAATTACATATTAAAAAACAAACCTCATTATCTTTTATTTTTTAAACTTTTCCTTATATGTATTGAACTGTATATGGTTGCGCAGTAGATATTGTTTTTGAAATAAAACTATTATATACGATTTTTTTCGCGAATTTGATTTAAGTTTTGTTTTTTTTAACTTCTCCACGCGACGTTTCGATTACTTTACAAATTTTGTGGTCACGGGGCGGACTAGATATTATTTTGTTATTAGCTTTTATTACAATAGTTTTTTTTTCAGAACTAGCCATTTACTTAAATTATGTTTATGTTATACAGTGTTTTTATTAGTTCTGGGTGATGGCTGGTGACCCAGGCATGTATGTGCACTGTAGTTCCACTCAAAGTTAAAATATCGATATTTTAGCAATTATATTTTTTTAAAGAGCGGTCAAAGTTTCCCGATACCTTAGGAAAAACGTGTCAACCTGGCCACACTCCCACAAATATCGCTATCTCATACTAGGTTACACGGTGGCTACCCCTGTGTGAAAAACGTATGAAAATGTAGAAGTACGTTCCATATTATTGCATATTCAATGTATAACATATATTTCTTATTCTACTTACATACCAGCTAGCGATTGTTTATCTCTTTCTAACAGTTTGAAGTCTTTTTTTGTTTTATTTTAATAATAATACTACTTTCTTTATAACAAAGTATCTACTCTGTGAATAATACAAAATATGGTAAATTGAAATTCAAGGGAGAAAAGAGTATATAGAAATAAATGATAAAAGTATTTTTATTAAGTACCTAATGTATATTTTACTAACACATTTAATACACCTTATGCCCACGACAAAATAATCAATCTTAGTGTGGAGTTAGGACCAAAGAATGGACCACTAGGTCAGGCTAGACCAGCCTCAGCCGACCTCCACCAACAAGCGTGTAATGCAATTGGCTCGGCTCTCCTTGACGATAGATATGGGTCGTTCACGATTGAACGGGTCAAATGAACCAGCTCGCAAGAACCACGCGATCGATTCGATCTTTATGTACAACAAAACTCGTTCATTCGATCGCGAACAACGGTTCGCGAGCCGTAAATGTCCTGTGAACTGCGACCCGACCCGAGTCGAGCCGAATCAAGTCAAACAAACGTTCGGATGTCATCGGTTTTAGAGATGAATACAGACGCTAAATAGTTCGAATTTAAATGACAAAGTTAATATATACTTTAAGTGGTAGGTTTTAAAGTTTATTTTGCGTTACAATTTTATGGTTTTGACTTTTTGCGGAAAATAAACAAAATATTATCATTTAGTAATAACTCGTTTTTGTTCGTATTTCGTAATCAATATCCCATTGTCCTAAGATTTTGCCCATTACGTTTGTTGTAAAATTGTTTATCGCGTGTTTCAGTTGTAAAAGTGATATTTTTGTGTAAAATATAAGGCAATATGAACTTTAGAACGTGTTTACCTACCTATACTTCTACTAAGGGTCTATTCATTCATATCAATATATTAAACGGAAACAAACGTTCGATTGATCGAATCATTTGAACTGGTTCATTTTAAAGTTCGATCAGTATTGATCCGGGTCTTAAAATTTGATCAAATTGCACATTGCTACTTGACGAGTCAAAGGAGGTTTGACAAGCGTTTGCGATGTGTAATACACGTTGCTTTGGCGCGAGTTTACCTTTTTTTTAATAATTTGAACAAGGCGAAAGAATAATACCATATCAATAAATGAAAAAGCACATTACCAAAGGTTTATGGGCTGGCATTGAATCTCCAAATCACTCTGTCTTCGGCTTGTCGCATCCAGCAACCTTTCGCAAATCGTCATGCATCATGTAATCGTCACGCAGTCTCGACTCAAGAACACTTTCACCCAATGGTTATCAGTTCTTCGACAGATGTGACCAGCCCACTGCCACTTCAGCTTGCTTATCCTGTGTCTATAACTTTAGTTCTTTGCCGGATAAGTTGATTTGGTTATCAGTTCTTCGACAGATGTGACCAGCCCACTGCCACTTCAGCTTGCTAATCCTGTGTCTATAACTTTAGTTCTTTGCCGGATAAGTTGATTAAGGATCTTATCCTTCAAAAAGATACCCCGCGTAGCACGCTCCATAGCTTGCTGTACAACCTTGAGCTGGTGAACCAGTCGTAGTGTGAGTGTCCAAGTCTCAGCACCGTAGGTCATGACAGGCAGGACGCGCTGGTTAGAACAGTTAAAAAATCTTAAATATTTAAGATTTGTATTCGGCACACTGCGGATAATAGGACCGATCTAGGTCACTAACAAATTATATTCCAACTATACCCCTCGATGGCCATCCCGCGTATTTTGGGCGATTTCAGGCGAGAAGCGCCTCGATGATTCTTCCTATAATCACCGACTAAGCCAATCTGCACAAAGTTGTCCTCCCTACATCTCTTACATCTCGGTTTGGACGCCCGTTTAAGATGCTACTGGCATCCATGACAGATGCGAGGCTACAGGCTCTGTCGTCCTGTGTCCATATAGGAATCGTAATTTGTAGGGGTCCACTGCTTCCACAGTACAACCAGCGACTCTGAGGACCCCTTTTGGTTACCGTCTACTACGGGTTCGGTGGCGAAATTCTTACGCCACGCCCCAACCACGGTGAAGGAAGTCATAATAAAAAGAAAAAATATTGTTCAATACGTAGATGAAATCTTTGGACCTAAACATTTGATGGAGATAGTAGTAAGCGGTTTTCACAGATAACAGATTCTATATATGTAGTTTAAAGCAGGCGGGCATAATTATTTGGACCAGCGAGAGATGGTCAAGGTACAGAGATGAAATACTCGTATTTTTCATTTTATTTCGATTGCATTGTCTTTAATATCAGGCTAGATTCAAAATGACACACCTGACTTTTTGTATTTGTATCAGCCCATATAAGTTCCACAGCAGGGCACCGGCCTCCTATTCAATCGAGAGTACGATTGAGAATGGTTAGGCCATATAGTCCACCATACTGGCCTAGTATGGTTGGCGGAGGTTTTTTATTTCTTAGACCCAGCAAACGAGTAAATAGGGCACCTGATGGTAGGTGATCACTGCGGCCCATGAACACAAATAACGCTTAGAGCATGGATGTGTAACCATTAAATAGAGAGGGAGCGGAACGGGAAGGAAAAAGAATGGCAATGTTACGGTATGCAGGTTTAATCGTGATGTTTTCCTTCGTCGTAATAGTGTGTGGTGGGATTTGGGCCAGCGAACGACGTGAACAATGTTGGGAGTCGCGTCCGGCCAGTTACCATCAGGCCAACACCCATTTCAGTCCAGTTAGTCAATTCAAAACCACAGTCCATAACCACTTTGTCGGCGAAGAGAAAAATCGTGAGGAAACCTGTGTACAAAAGATGTATTGTAAGGTTTTCCCTGGAATTTGAAGTCCAACAACCCGAACTAGGTCAGCGTGGTGGAATATGGCCTAAACCCTGTCAATCTAGCTCCTGGATCTAGAGTCAACCCATTCTTAACAACAGGGGGTTATAGGCTGATTCAGTAGAGGATTAAAATAAGTAAAAAATATAAAAGGAAATACGAGCCGATCTAACATTCTTCAATGTCTCCATTTCAGACCATAATTTGCTATCCTTATATCCTGTCTTATATCTAATACCTATCTATTGGAGTTTAATAACAGTAACAGTTGTCATGTAATTACACGGATTACAAAGGATTACATTGTTATGACTGATAAAATGTATTGCTTCTAAGATTATCTTAGGTTATTATTAAACTATTAGTAATAACTAATAAGCAATATTGATAAACATCATACAACTGATTGTTTCTGTAGCAGCATATATGGGTTACTAGCTGTACCCGCGACTTCGTCCGCGTGGAATTTAACAAAAACTTTATTTTTCTAAAATAAAATATTTTTTCTAAAATAAATGTAGCTCAAGTTACTCCTTATTATATCAGCTACCTAACAATAAAAGTCCCATCAAAATTAGTCCAGCCATTTCAGAGATTAGCCGGAACAAACAGACAGACAAAAAAAATTCTAAGGTCATTTTCGCTATAGGTATCGTGTATATAACGATATGTAGTTGGACATTTTTTTATTTTCGCTTTACAAATAGACACTTCAATTTTATTTATATGTATAGATGATTTGAACCGGAAGATTGTGGAGTCAAAGTCTGATGGAATTAGGAAATGGTTTTTGGGTTTAGGACTATATTTGTTATAAGTACTCAATATTTATATTCTTGTTTCGTATTGATACGACGTATTGTCTGCAATGCGCAATGTGGTTAGCGTAATGCGTATCAGCTGGCGAGAGATGTTTAAGAGACTAATGATGTTTGTGTCGGTCAAGTAGCTGGAGGTAGAGCCTCATATGTGAGAGGCTGCCTGGGTAGGTCCCACCGCAATGTCTATTTCTCCCGCCAAACAGCAGTGTAAATGCACTGTTATGTTCCGGATGAAGGCCGTTGTAACCACAATAACTACTGGACATAGTGAGACTTTACATCTTATGTCTCAGGAATGTCAAGCATTGGTTTGTAATTCAACGTGTTGTTTGGTTTTGCTACTGTTTATGAGTGGTCGCAGCGCTTACCATCAGGCGAATAGCAATAAAAAAAGATATACTGGCCTGCTCAAAGTCCGGTTTAAGAACACAAGTTAAACTTGAAATACGGCGTACTTACATGAATCCCGACGAAGAATTTATATCTTCTTGTATGGCAGTCGTTATAAAATTATTCTATTAGTAACCAACCTACAGTTTAAACAGTTCCACACTTAAGTTTTAATTTTGTTTTAAAGTCATAGCGTGGTGGGTATTTTTGTTTCTGATTGCTATTCGTTTACAATTGGTTATTTGCTTTTGAAGTTAATCGACAAAACGGGAACATATTTAACTTTATTGGCTGCTGGGTCGATCCCCGCATCGATAGAAATATTCATGTGATCCATAGATATTTGTGTAACCCACGACGCAAGACTCGATATTAGTGTGGGGTTAGAACGTAGTGATTACTTTATGTGTGGGGTCTGGACTATGTATGTGACTGGGTGTATGTATTTATTTAATTCATACATTAAAGCTATATTACGAGCAATTATTTCATGTGGACTATTGCTCTTACTTTTGGATAGGAGATCTAGAATATCAATTTTAGCCACTAGACTCTGAATAGTGCCGTTCGTTTCAGCCAAAGGAAGTCCACTGCTGAACATAAGCCTTCGTCATCGATCTCCACATAAGCCTGTTGGAAGCGGCCTCCATTCAGCGACTTCTTACAACCTTAATCTACCTTAAATTGATATCTACTTTAGTTGATTATGTTGCATTTTTTTTTGATAATTTGTTAGGAATAGGAGTGAAATAAAACCACAATAACAAATATAAACATTTTATAACAAATATCGTATTTCAATCTTAACGTTAACATATAGTGCCAGGCGTTCGAAATATAGAAAATAAAATTAAAACAAAGATATTGCTGAAGAAACAACAATTACTATAAAACTTTAATAATGGTTAGTTAGTAATAACGCTCATTTTGCTGTGAGGGGAATTGAGAGGTAATCGATGGGTGTTTCTCAACCAAAAATAGATCAGCGTTGTATACCAAGGCCTGACCTTATAGGAGGGGGGGGGGGGGGTCTACCACATAATGCAGGGTTATACTATTCTACGGTAAGGGAAGTCCGCTTGTGAGCCATAGATCAGCCCACGGCCAGACCATGGCTATGTTCAAACACCCTTCAATCAAACCGTCGATTGTAGAAGAGGTCCGGGATTATCATTAGACGACTATAGGCTGGTAATATTTTTGTAAATCATATCTTTGGTATACTTATACCTACTTTTTGGTAATGAAAATTTTCCAATAATAAAATTTTTTAATTTGAATATTTTTGTAATTTGAAAAAATTGTACATTTTTACGGATATTTTTCCATTTTAAATTCGAAATTTTACTGAAATACGGGTTGAATCGAAACTCAGGGATAAATAGAAATAAACTGGACCTCTATTTAAAAAATAAATTTGATTAACTTTTATTATAATTATGGAAAATTTTCAGGAAAATAGATTTTTTCCGAAATTAAACATCCCTTCTTACATTTCTTATTGTAAGAAAACAAATGTACTGAAGTGATGTTGTTTCTTTAACAATTTTTGGGTTTAAATGAAGTTGGCATATTTTTTGATACATTTTATATTGTATATATTTCTTATTTTATTCTTTTGTGTATGTGTTTTAATTATTTTTGACTAATTAGCAAGATTGCCTTTAATTTTCAAAGAAGGATTTGCTATAATGCTCTAAAATGCCAAGTTGATGTGTGTTACCGGCTTAAAATGACTGTTTTATATGCATTACTCATGGGTTATAACTTTTTCTCCCATATACCTTATAAAGATTTAAAAGGTGTGAAAGACTATTTGAATATTAAATATTACCTTTTTATTTTGAGTAAGTAGTAGGAATCTAAAAGTATATTGGGTATGGACATTCTAAATGTAAATTATGCTAAGTACCTACGTATAGTATTTATATTAAGGGATAATATAAATTTGCCAACTTCACCAAACCTCCAATTAAAATAATACATAAATATCTAAACATTCATTTTATATATATATTTATTAATTATAACATTTATAACATGAATTTATTGGAGTTTTTCCGGTACATAAATGTACCTGGTTAAATTGATATTAAATAGTACAGTTTAACATCTGCGTTAGGGGAGGGAATATGATATATTAATTTTATTAATACTAATATTAGGAGAAAAACGGATTTTAGAAAAGCTATAAAAATATTAACTGAAAAATATCGTCTTAAATGGAACTACAACTCTAAATAAATAATTAAGATATTTATATTGATTATGACGATTGAATAGAAACTCTGCTCATTCGACATTTAAATAATTCGAAAGCATAGACAAAATGATTGAAAAGAGCGGGAAATTATTTAAAAAATGCTTAGACTTTAATTTGATTAAAGTGTTGTATCCCCGAACGCAGATAATTTATTGTGCATATGTTACCACGTAATTACATTAGGTACTTCCATTAAAGCTAACTATTTCATCACAACACAGATTTTTATGCTATCCATAGACAAAATTAACACGAAGCTACACATCGAAGGACCACATTGAAAATAACATCGAGATACACCTTACGATCTAAATTAAATGAAAATTAGTAGAAAATAATGTATCTAGATTTTATGCTGCGGCGATCGTTCACTTATACAGAAAATAATTGGTTTAAACAACCTGGAACATTATGTCATAATTTAGTGTAATGATAGATATTGCTGAAGTCACACAAATTAGCATTTTGTATAATAGTGATTTTATTTAATTTTAATAATTTTTATTTCGACGTTCGTGTATTATCAACATTTTATAAAGATTAAATATATTCTTCTTATTTCTGTGGATTTAGCTCCATCTAACATCATAGTTAGGACGAATAAACAATGAATAAATAGAAATAAAACCGAATAGTTTAAATTGTGAACGATCAAACACGGACAATACAAGAAACTACCGAATAATATGAAGCGAAGACATTTATTACAAAAATCTAAAGCGTTTCACATCGATATTATATCTAATTTATGCATTTCTCTTCATAAATGTACGATGACGCGAAGCATCACAACCTATGTACATTGTTTTGATGATTATTTCATTTTGGAGAACGGGGAACATTGGTATTACTTACATACATACACATAGAAAGAAAAAAATACTTTTGGTTTCTCTTTTCAAGATTTTAGATTGAATTTTCAGATTTTAATTCCTATGAAGATGTCCCATCCCAGGACATTTACCTTTCATTTTTTCTAACGGTTGATCGGTTCATAATTGCGAAAATAAAGTGGCCTGAACTGGACTCAAGGCTATAAACATTTTATTTCTTATTTTTAAAATATTTTGGCATATTTAAATAATATAAAAATAGTATTTGGTATTACAACTGCTCATCTAAATACAATCGAATCAAAAGAAATAAATAATAATTTCTCTGTACTATTAAGATCAAGAACATATTTTAACATCCTTGGTATTGGACTAAATTATAAAATACAATATCCAATGTTACCCGACCTCCAGTTATTAGGCCTGATCTTTCATTTATTTTGATACAATTGACAAAAAACGATGATAATAAATTCACTGCATAAGAAATAAGTAAGGGAAGGGCGAAATATATTTAGAAATATTTTGGAAAACATTTAAAAAGTATTTTTAGTTAGAAAAGGCAGTTACCAAGAAAACAAAATAAAATAATTTAAATTCAATTTTGTTACTTGTGACAATTTTTAGGTTAAACGTGACATTTTATAGGATTCGAAATATTAAAGATTTTCTATTAAAATATTATGTTTTGCTTCTATTTGGATAGTGATTCCGGAATGATATGTAGGATTTGTTTAATTTTTCAAAATCTACTGTAATTTTCATTTTTAAAGGTCTATGAAAATATTCTAAGGTGCGTCGAAAACTTTTAATTGTAACAATATTTTGGGAGAAATTTTATAGATCGAATTCTAAGCGCAGTGATTTAGGAATATAATTTTCAGTCAATTGAGCCATGTAAGCATAGACAAGATTAGTTTATGACATAAAAATTTAAACATATAAATTAAATTAATTGCGAATTGGATAGTATGGATTTCTCTCGGAAATGTTATGGTCGCTATTACATAGCTATTATTAAATATTTGGCATTCACTTTGGCTTGACAACAATATGATTATAAGCACAAAAACGATTTATTTCAATTTCGCAGTACATCTATTTAAATATTAAGTGATATTTTAAAGTGTGTTCAACACAGCCATCAATGAAAAGGAAATTAAATAGGTATTATTAATAACTTAAGCACCCAACGGAGGTTTGAGAAAGAGATTTGAATTTAGCTTAACGTCTAAATATTATTTATTATTAAACAAATCGTGAGTTTATATCAGGCGAAAACGACGGCGTAATAGCAGTGTAAATGTATAATTGTAGTATTTGACTTTAGCGAGTCCAAGATTCTTCGAGTACTGGCAGATGCTACAAATATTTTTGTAAATTTGACCTGATCTAGTCCCACGGGGGAATTAGGCAGAATTTTAAAATACGAAGTATTTTTGTACATTTTTTCTTGTTTTAGGTGGCCAAAAAATATTTGAGACTACGAAACATTTCTGACACTGTTAAGAAAGATATTTCGAGGATTTATTATTAACTTATAAAGGAAGTTAAGGTTAATTAATGCTTTCAAGTAATTTGACATTATCACTGCAATTACGCCGCTGTTTTAAAAGCAGTCATTTTTTACACAAGGAAGAGGCAATCAGAATGTTGAGGAAGTTAAAAACTTCGTTTGTCAACAATTTCAAAATCTCTAGTAATTATTATCTTTCTAAGGGAGGACCGAAAGAAAGTAAGAAAACTGTAAATATTTATAGCAATAATATGACTGTTTTGCATTAAAACAAAACAGGTATTATGTGTTGAAGAAACACACAGCATTGATATGAAGAAAGCTATCATCCGTTTCGACTTGAACTCAGTTTAACTAACGAGAATACCAGTTTTATACATACCAGAATGTCAACCCGAGCTTCTCACATCTGTCACCAGAGGGCGCCGCTATACGTTTGCCCGCGCTTTTGGTTGTCATCTGTCAACTCATAGTGTCTTCATTACCAGCAAGGGCCTTGTACTAATGCTGTGTGTTTCTTCAACACATAATACCTGTTTTGTTTTAATGCAAAACAGTCATATTATGTGTTTCCTAAACACACAGCATTGATATGAAGACCTGTTTGATATCTGCTGGTGACAGTGAGACGACGCTATGTGATAAAAAATTATGAAAGAAAAACCTTCTATTATAAATGTTACCCTTTATTGATTAATATCTCTAAGCACTATATAATAAAATCACAAAAAATCACAATTTGTTTTAATTAGTATACAAAATCACGATATCAAGTTATTAAATTAAAATCTATTTTGATGTATGGAAACTAAACAGTTCTAAAATTATCATATAATGAATTATTAGTCAGACTACTCTTATCCATGTTAATTTCTCTACAGTAGAATTTTGAAAAGGTTTCCACAGACTTCCAATGCCCTCGCTCTAGGATCTCTTCTATTGGTCTGCCATCCAGCCATCCTCTTGATGCTACTGCTGATCTAATTGACCCTGGGGGTGCGTCAATGTCAACCAGCTTGAATATTGAGCGTATCCATCTTGCAATTATAGTTCTGGATGCCGGTTTGACAACACCAGTTACCGAGATAAAAAGAGAACTTGTATTATTAGTGTTACGTCTGGTTTCTGATAATTCTATTAATTTCTTGACATGGGTTACAGGACAAATATGATGATCCTGATGTTTGGTCAGTAACCAGCCTGATTGTCTGTGTTTGCCACTGTCTGTCTTAGAGCCAAACCTTGGGTAAAATGTAACAGAGTTCTCAGTTTTTAAAAATCTATCCTTAGATATTTCCAGAAGGGTTAAGTCATGCAGCCTACGGCCTGAAGCCAGTAATAAAATCAATGCTGCTCTTCTACTTATATTAAATAGAGAATCTGCGCCTGCTGAGCATTTCAGCCAATCAAACAAAATATTTACATCCCATATTGGTGTTTTATGTACCCGAGGTCTAGAATTAGAAATAGATTTTAAGACTTGTTGGATGAAAAAAATTTTTGATATATCTTCTAAAGTGGCTGCGCAAAAAGTAGAAATAGCAGATTTATGTAGTAAAATGGTGCTATATGCAAACTTTTTTTGTAGAAAAAGACTAGCTAAAAATCTGGCTACATCCCGACCTTCTGGTCTTTTAGGATTTAAACTGTTCCTACGACACCAAGCTACCCACCTTTTTATTGGGGCCCTATAGGTGTTTAATGTGGCAGGTCGCCAGCTCTCTCTTAACAACTGTTTCTCCTCCTGACTCCAGTTGACTACTTGTTCAGCCCACCCCCAATTTTCCAAGCTTGAAGAGACAGCTTGTCCACTTCCGGAGGGTTCCTTCTCGTTGTCCAGTCGATAAGGACTTTCCGCAAGTCCCTTATCTGTATTGGGTTGGCTAGTGCTCTCGCCTGTAAGTCTGGGTACCAAAAACATTGGTTCCACTGAGGAACTATTAGGAAATATGTCCCTTTCGCACTGTTCATGTGTGTTAGTATCCTTGGTATCATGTTGGGTGGTGGGAACACCCATGCAGTCTGAAATTCCTACCTTCGACTCAAGGCGTCGTAAAACATTGCTGATCCGTCTCTGGAGTCCAAGCTCACATAATTCTGCACAACAGCCGTTTCTTTTGTGGCAAACAGGTCCACTTCTGGCACTCCCCACCTTTCGAAGATTTTCTCCGTGGCTGGTGGCAGCAAGTGCCACTCTGGAACAGCTCGTCCCCTCGAGAGACGATCTGCAATTCCGTTCAATGGGCCGGGCAGATAAAATGCTGTCATTGTTATGTTTAGGTTGTGTGTCATCTCTAACAACTTGATTGTTAGACCCAGGAGGTTCATTGACTTTGTCCCGCCTTGGTTCCGGATGTACGCTACCAAGGTCCGGTTGTCGGATTGTATCAATATGTGTGCATTCCTTAAGTGGTTGCTCTGTGATTTGATTGCAGCAAACACCGCATACAGTTCTTTTAGATTTGAATGTCACCTTCTTTGATTTGGAGTCCACTTTCCCGCTAGGTAAAGGTTGTTCAATTGTGCACCCCAGCCCGCATCCGCTGCGTCTGTGGTTAAGAAGTGTGAGACTTCCTTCTTGCGTATTGGGGTTGGATTGCTGTCTATTGCATCCAACCACCAAGTCAATTCGCGTTGGACTCCGTGAGGTAACATTACTCTTTGTCTCATGCGCACGAATTTTTTTAAAAATATTTGTGCCCTGCGGCAATGTAGTCTGCCCTGAGTTATAGTGTGGTTTGCAAAATTTAGCATTCCCAAAAGAGCCTGCAATTGTTTTAATGTGCAACTGTTCTGTTGCAAAACATCCGTCAAAGTACTCTTTATCTTGACAATCTTTTGTCTGGGTAATGCTACGGTCTGATCTTGTGTGTTCCATACGAGGCCCAAATATTCGACCTCCTGGGTGGGTTGTAGAACCGATTTCTGGTAATTTACATACCATCCCAGGAATTCCAAGGTTGCAATTGTCTCCGCGATTTGCGCAACTAGTTTGGACTTGTCCTGAGAAGCTATCAGGTAATCGTCCAGGTAAACAATAACTCGGATGCCGCGACTTCGTAGGATTTCCGCAATCCAGTTCGAAACCGCTGCGAAGGTGCGGGGGGCTGAAGATAGGCCAAAAGGGAGGGCCGTTAACTGTAAGATTTCTCCATTGTAAACGATTCTTAAAAATCGTCTGTGCATTTCCGCAATGCTCAAATGGAAATAAGCTTGTTGAAGGTCTACCTTCACTAGCCAATCCCCAGGCTGGATGAAATCTATTACATCTCTCTGTGAGATTAGAAAGAAATGTCTTGTCTTTATGTATTTGTTTAAGGCCCTGAGATCGAAAATTGGTCTTAATCCTCCGCCTGTTTTTTGAACTAAAAACATTTTTGAGAAGAAACCCCGATCCAGTTTGGCAGGCTTCTCTAGGATTCCTTCGTCCTTCAAATCCTGAACCATTCTTGTCATATTTGAAGATATTTGTGTTGCAAGGGTAGTCATGTAATTTTTTGATGGATATCTCAGAGGAGGTTTGGTTGTAAAGGGTAGACGATAATTGGAAATTATTTTTAATATGAACTGGCTGGCTCCTAACTGACTCCATCTGTGTTTGGAAAGCTGAAGGCAACCTCCTCTGAATTTTCTTTCAGGATTGCTTTGTTGTGTAGGAGCAGGATGCAACATCATTGGTGTTGTGGCGACGAAAGGGCTGACCCTTCTTAGTTTGTCTAGATTTCTGGATCCTACTCTGTCTCTTGGGTTGAAACTTACTGTTTTGAAATTTTTTGTTTTTGTTGGATGAAGGTACTTCAGATCTATCTAATGGTTTTCCTTCTTTAACATATGAAGGGGTATTTAGCCAAATTTGAGAACCACCAAGGGACTGTATAACCGGTTGTAAAGCCTCTCTACTAAATAAAAATGTACTACTCGGAGGAACATCTTGCAGTGTTCTTTTTAGATTAGGGTTATTGATTTCTTTTAAGATCCGATCTCGCCTTATCTCAATACATTCAGATCGTTTCCCGCAAATGATATTCATTGTAGTTTCAGAGCTTTTTTTTTTTTTTTTTTTTGTATGAGGGTACCTGGACCAAATGTAACAGAGATCTTTTTAAACAGAGAATTTGGGTTCAATTCCATTGGTTTTGAGGAGGACCAATCAATTACAGATTGTAATCCGGCTCGCAGTAATTGTCTTTGTTCTAGGATCTGATTGGATAACCCCGCTAACAAAAGTTCAGTCGCAGCTAAATAATCCTTACTCTTGTTCAAGTGACACAGTTCATCATTAACTTTTAAGCCTATAAAGCCTGGAGATGCTAAACATTCCTGAAGGGATTTTTTGTAGCGAATAGCCTTCCAAGCTGGGGAGTCAAATTGTTGAAGCTTATTTAATTCTGCTAACCGTTCCTTGTCGGCCGGTGGAATTATTTTCTTCTCGTCAAAATTCGTTTCTAAATTACCAATAGATAAGGTAAGCGACTCAGGTTGTGTGGGATTAAATAAAAAAGAATCCTGATTAATGTCGCTATGTGGAATTTCCTTATTCTGAAGAGTAGCGTGTGGCACAAACTGAGACAAATAACTATATAGTAATGCATGACACCTGTGACATTAACGTTTCGACACGTGGATCATAATTAATCCGAACATGTCTGTGCTTTCTTTTAGATAGTCTCGCACGCTTATTCGGAAGAGGTGAAGCCGTGCCCTCCTCAAACTCCGAGTCTGAGGAGGTGCTGCTGCTTGATTCATTCGCGCTTCGAGTCGAGATTTGTTCCTCCTCCGAGGCAACAAAAACTCGACCGGTATCCTCCGTGTCCTTATTATTGAAAGGTTCCATGCTTACCGAAACAATGCTGTCTGGAGTGAAGTCTCCCTGTCTTCAACGAAAAATATTTCTGTTGGCACTAAGAAGTAAACTGTTCTGTTCGAAACGAAACGATGCTATGAGTTGACAGATGACAACCAAAAGCGCGGGCAAACGTATAGCGGCGCCCTCTGGTGACAGATGTGAGAAGCTCGGGTTGACATTCTGGTATGTATAAAACTGGTATTCTCGTTAGTTAAACTGAGTTCAAGTCGAAACGGATGATAGCTTTCTTCATATCAATGCTGTGTGTTTAGGAAACACATAATATCAATAGTATCGACCAAATATATATCTATAGTTGAGATACATACAATACTTATTTATTAAAATAATTATTTATGTACCTCTTTATGCAGTACGTAAAGTAACGCTAAGGCCCATTTATAAGAAAGAGTTTCTTGCGGCAAGAATCGTGTGCCATTATCGGATGACATATCCTCAATAGTGTTCTAAAAATGTTTACATCATCCATTATAATCATCCAAAGCCTGTAGGGTATAGGCTGGGTATAGGCCTCTCTCATATTATGCAACTTTTCTCTGTATCTTGTCAGTCGCATTCAGTTTACATGATGTTTATATGATGCAACTTTTTTATATCCTTGCGAGAATCGTATCTTCGAGGCGAGAAACTCATCGTGTGTAAGGTTTTCTAATAAATTAGGTGACGCTAGCGGTCAACGACACGATACAATACTAACTTGGTTTCAAAAAGTGCTTATTACAATTTAGGATTTTAAAAGAAGGAGAAACAATATTCAAAGATAAATCTGTTTTAAGAGAATAAAAAAATATTAAACGAACAATAGAATTAGAAAGGAACCCATTCCATATTTAGCCAATAATGTATGCTACTCGTAGTCTTACTTATGACAATTGCAGATGGGTTAACTATTCAATAGAAACTGATTTGATTGCATTTATCATCACGCATCATCGGTTATAAAGAGGCTCAATTCAAATGTCCAGAAATTGGATGTAACTAGACCAGTAGGACTACAACAGAAGACTATATTACCAATGGCAATTATTGATAAGTCTTCACAAAATCTATACGAGCTGATAAATAAAATTCCTCATATTCCAATTGCCTCACCCATAAAACAACAGCTTCAAGGTCTCTACAAATTCGTACGGAAGTCGGGACGGAGTGGTGGCATCTCTCTTCAACGCTTATGGTGTCGAGGGCTCTTCCTCCTGGTTGTGCTTCGCCAACGCCAGTAGGATCATGGTCAGCTGCTTCCTGCTGATCTTGCCCTCGCTGCTGTACTCCACTCCTTGGAGTATCGTCTCCTCAAACTCTAGGAGGTCTTGGGCGTCGTAATCCTGAAATGGAGAAGATTAATGTTGAGGATGTTGGCCATTGAAGATGTTGACGGTGTATTTTTTGTATGTATTCTTGTAAAATATTTTACAGTTGCATAAATATGTATTTTTCTTTGGGACTGAAAGTTTATAGGGTATAATAATGGTGGTAGGTCACTCATATGTGTGAGGCCACCTGGGCAGATATCACCGCAATTTCTGTTTCGTTTAATTGTTCTTGTTTTGTTTAATTGGGTGTTATTTATTTATTATTTAAATGCACTGTTGTATTTCAGATTGAAGGACATTCTAGCCAAAGTAACTACTTGACATATTGAGACTTAATATCTTATGTCTCAGAATGGCGAGCGCAGTGGAATGTCAAGCATAGTTTTGTAATTCAAGGTGTTGTTTGGTTTTGCCACTGTTCATGAGTGGTTGTATTGCTTACCATCAGGCGAACAGCAAGCTCGTCTCGCCATTCATTGCAATAAAAAATGGTTTTGTAATCTGTTAAGTGATAAGGTAAGTTAAAAAATACTGACCTTTTTGACCAATTCTAGAAGATCTTTTAGGAATCCTCGCAGCTCTTCATTCTCGATTGATCCATTGTTATCCTGGAAATCGATATAGGCAACCATGAACAAAACTCCAATAGGTTTTTTTATTCCTATTCCAAACACAACCATGCCTGTTCCTCATTTAATGCTAAAAGAAAACCATTTTAAAACGTTTTCAGTTGACGTAAATAAAAAAATATGCTTACCCTGTCGTAAAGGGAAAATACCCTTTCAATGTCATCCTTCGTCAGTTTAGTAGCGCCCTGAGAGAATAGATTGAGGTTAAAGGTTATAAAAAATTAAGACAGCAATATACAAATTATTTTTAGTATTTTTTTATTAAATATTGTATTTTATTGTTTATCTAATCTACTCAGCTATTTGAATTATTTTTCTAAGTGTACTTTGTAATTAGATCGGTTGCTACGAATTCTATTGTGTGGAAAAATGTACATTCTGTTTTTTTTTTTAATTTGTCTACTATAAGAAAATAGATAATTAGTTGAGTTGTGTATTGTTATTAAAAATACTAAAGGCATACATTTGTGCCTCTAAACTAGCGTTTTTATTGAATTTGTTCAATAATGATACTGTATTTTTAAATTTTTTTGTTTCTGTTTCGTATTTTTTTAAATGTTATATTTGTGATTTAAAATAAAATATTAAAACTATCGACGACTTTCTTTATCGCAGTGAGTTAATTAATTATTCAATTTTGTATGTTATTGACAAACCCTCATATTAATTCACGCGCGCAAAGCACTTCTGAGCACCGAACTACGGCGATTTTAATTTTTAGGGACTTGTCTTTAACCATCATTGAAATTGATAAAGGGTTAATAATTGTTGTATTACAAATGTTCATTTGTTAATATAATCTCTAATGTGTTCTTCGTAATATTTTATATCTCACATTATACCGGGTATCTCAAGACTGCTACCGAAAACGAAGCAGGGTGGTAGTTTTAGTGATTACAAACACAATGCAACTAGAATGCAACTAAAAATTTTGCTAAGAAACGCGACAATATGTTTTTATAATTTTTTAAATATCGTCATTTTTGGGTGGTAAATCCATTGTTTTTGGTAAAATAATAATTTAAACTCTTTTATACCTTAGTTTATTTATAAATAAAAGGGTATACACTATTATTTTACGAAAAAATGTATTTAACACCCAAATACGACCATATTAAAAAAATCCAAAAAAAAATTGTCGCGTTTTTTTCCAAAATTTTTAGTTTCATTGTGTTTGTAGTCACTAAAACTACCACCCTGCTTCGTTTTCGGTAGCAGTCTTGATATACCCTGTATATATTTGAATCGATTAGCTTTACGAAAAAAAAAAACAGTATCATTACTAAACAAATCGTAGCGAGGACTCACCTCTATGCCCTCCTATGTGTGCGGTGTGCGAAACATAAGCGTCAGTGTTAGGACAGACAGACAGACCAATAGGCAAATAAACGATAGACCTCATGCCATTGCAGCTATACTATTTAAATTTCATTTGTATATACCACCACGTTGTTGAAATTCTCTAAAATAAGTGCATTCTACATTTAAAATCGAAAGGTATATACTTAAGTGACTCGATTACGAAATATCGATTATCGATATTATTTATTATATTTAATCGCAATTGATGACTTTTTGAAAAACGAATGAGACAAATGAATGCTGTTGATCCTTTGAGTACAAGCGCACAGATTATTTAAATATTTTAGCGCTGTGTTGTGATTTGTGGTCTGTGCAAATACTTGCGCACTGAACTTAGGCTTTTAATTTCAGATTTAAATACTAAAGCTCTTTTGTAAAGACACGACAATAGACTACTTGCACCTGATGGTAAGTGCATTATTGCTCACAAAGCATATCGAGCGACGAGAAACAATATTAAAGTTCTTATCGTTCGGCGGCTGACAAAATATGCGGGCATGTGTCGTATGTGTTTAATATAAATAAATACGTGGTGATATTTCATGAAGTAATCAACTTTGATGTATTGAGTTTATTATTGTTTATATTAAAATACAATTGCTTCTTCATTTATCATGAATGCAAAAGAGACAAAACAAATATGCAGTTACTTTGGCAGTATTTTTTGTCTTATAGTTTTTTTTTTATTCATATAAGTAAGTGTTAATTTGTTAAGATTACATTGATCAGTCCTTAATAAGGGCCTTACAGATTGACAGTTTTAAAATCTATTTTATTTATCGAATATTTTATCCTTTGCGAACGACTTTTAAATTCAGTTTGAGCGAAGATGATAATAAAATAAATATAGGTTAATCATTCGGTAACTAATATAGGTTATAAAATAAGGCCACAAGTGTTTGGGATTGAGATATTAAAAAAAGTATTTCATTTATTTTATTTTAAAATATAAACATTGAAAATATCAATTTATAAGCAAGTTCAGATAAATGAAGAATAATTGTACAATAAATATATTTATAAGTAATATAGTATTTTATTTCATTATAAATTATACGTACTTATAAGTATATCTAAATAGAGTAAGCGAAAATAAAACAGGAAATGGAAATGATACAAAATGTAAGTGAACATGCAAGCGGTATCCGGTGCGCAAAAAATAGATAAATAATTATTTTATAACCTCCTTTAAAAAGTTTTTATTGTATTTAATAATAATAATAAATATTAAATGTAACGAATAATATTTTTTTTGTCTACGGTTTTAAAAAGCGTGTGTTGTGTGATTTGTGAATTAGTGATATTTAACATTTTAGGTTTATACAAATATGCATTAAATATAAAATAAATATTCGAAAATATTTTTATAACACTACATACAGTATTTTAAAGATGGGCAATATAAGTATGAATATATATACATTTTGTAGTTTTATGTGATCAATAAATATTATTATTCTTTATTAACATTTTAAAATAATATTTAAGTATTTAGGTAAATAAATAATGTAATTAAATGTTACATAAATTATGCAATAACAATGCAAATTTAAATTAACAACATAAACTATAATTGTCGCCCATATAATGATTGTGTTGATTATGTAGGATTTGTTATTAGGTTTCTAAAGGAACAAAACAAGATGGCGGCGCGTCGACAAGATAGATGCCATCTCATTTAGCAGGAAATGGAAATGTCACTCACCTTGAACACTTGACGGCACAGGAAGTTCTCTTTGACGGGAAGAAGTCTGCAATTTAATTAAATTATTTCAATTGTATGATACATCCTTAGAGTATTTATAATATAGAGGGAGCGCTGGTACCTCAAAAAGTAAATGAAAATGGTGGTACAGAGCCATCCTTTTCTACCCTCCTATTGGCTGATATTTGACAGGTTGTTAAACATGCATGAAATACTTTGAAAAGAAAAAAAAATAGGTAGTTTAGGGCTATTTAATTCCACGCAAACTCGTTTGAAAAGGATAATAGCAAAATAAAGTTTAAAAGCCTCTGTGGCGCAATCGGTTAGACGCCGCCTGTGGAACGAAAGGCCGCGGGTTCAATCCCCGCACCGAGAGAAATGTTTGTGCGGCCTGCAAATATTTCTTTCGGGTCTGGGTGTTTGTGAGACCGAAAGGTAGTTCCTGATACCCATGACAAGACTCGATCTTAGTGTTAGGTCGGGACTATGTATGTGATTGTTAGATGTTATTTATTTATCAAAATAATTTATAATATTTTCTTTGTTCAAATTATTTCAGTTTCCGCTAATATAGGAGCGCTACCAACTTCGTTGTTTGTAATGAACAAGAAAATTATCTACGTTAATGTGTAACAGCGCTGCCACTATAATGTTAATACTGTAAGGATACATAATTATATCGATGAGAAACGCAAAATTGTTTCAGTTTTTAAAAAGGCCAAGTTATAAGAACGGTAAATAAAAGGAAACGTCGAATAAGATACAACGTAGATAAATAACTTATTAAATGATTAAAAGATAATGATTATAAATCCAATTTTGACTGGATATGAATATCCAGTCAATTCCAATTTATCTGTGGATTTGAAAGCCCGGCCTGCTATGGATTATCAAAAATTTAATTAAAAATATTTTTGATAAGTGGGAACTAAATTTCTTACTAAAAAGTGGCCTGTATGCTTGATAAGAGTCAAGGTTCCTCAAAGTGCGATAAAAAGGGCTATGTATTTCCCTACGACCTCGCTCGAGTTTAATAATTTAATTATTATTGATTTATTAATTATTTTAAGCCTATTAACACGCACTGTGACGACGATGGAAAACGTCCACAGAAAATGTGCATGCCATTGACATCCTTGTAAGAATTTCTATAGCTTGTGATGGTTGCTATTTTGTCACATTGTCTTCCAGTGTGACAAAATAACAAGTTATATAATTCTGCATGATATCTATAAAAAGTTATGTTCTGCCAAACCTATACATGAGATGAGCACAGGCAGAAGAATAATATAACCTAAACAGATAATTAAATAAATAAAATATCAGAATAATCTGCCTTAAAATATTATAACAAGCTGATTATAAATATTATAAACATTATTTATCATTGCGCATTTTGTAATCATTATTATGTCCCAAAATATTTAATTATTTCATTGTATTAAAATGCGGATAAAGCTTCTTAGCAGCTCAGCTTCTTACATATATAGCCGTTACGTACTTTTTATCAAGGAAAAACATTTTTATAATCTAAAATGTGGGTTGGGTCGCAACTAACATATTTTTTTTTTTGTTATCGCGGGGAAAAACGGTTTATCGCTACCGCTGCCTGGGGGAAAGGCAGGCGGTTATGTTGGTTTCGCCGGTCTTACGACTCAACGCTGAACCACCCGGAATGGATGTTAACATCCAGGTGACCGTTGAGTCGCGTCCCTAACAAAATTCCTACACCGGCATACCAACCAAAAACCCCACGGTGAACCTCTTCAGCGCATTGGAGCGGGTCCGGGTTCCTAAGGCTTGCCTAATTTTGACGTCGAGAAATAAACAAGTTTGAAATGCATAATGGTTTCTTAGATTTACGCGAATGTTACACATTGAAATAAAAGTATTATTTACGGATTTTATCGCGGAATTGATTTAATTTTTACATTTTTATCTTCCCGAAACCGAGTGAAGCTAGCCACAGTTGAACGAGTCCCGGTTGTATTGCCATACATTAAAGGAGTCACAGACAAGATTGGCTATATCCTGAAGCGTGCTTCTATCAAAACCTACTTCAAGCCGCCCAAGAAGATAAGTCAATTTCTACCACCTGTCAAGTGTAATATACCTTTGCAAGAACCGGGAGTATATAAAATAGATTGTGACTGTGGCCTCTCCTACATTGGTCAAACCAAAAGAAGCATAGGGACCCGCGTAAAAGAACATATAGCTGACGTCAAACATCGACGCTCAACGAAGTCTGCAGTTGCTGAACATATTGAAGAAGGCTCCAAGCATTACCTTCGTTTTGACCAGCCCCAAGTCCTCGCAAAAGAACACCGTTTCCTGCCCAGGATGTTTCGCGAGGCTATTGAAATTAAAAAACATCCAAATTTCAATAGAGAAGATGGCTTGAAGCTTGCACCAGCATGGGATCCAATTCTACACTTAATTAAATCGGAACCCAAAAGACCAACTGCCAGACCTCAAGACATAGTGAGCTCCTTCTGCGTAGATCGGAACGCTAAAACCAATTAACTTTTTTAAATTAACTTTTTAATTTAATATTTGGAAAATTAGGGTAGTTAAATTGTAACAGTCACTGAGCGGATGACTAATACCTCAGTCCGCCCCGTGACCATGAAAACTGTAAAGTGATCGAAACGTCGGGAAGATAAAAATGTAAAAATTAAATCAATTCCGCGATAAAATCCGTAAATAATACTTTTATTTCAAAGTTTGAAATGTTTTACACACGCACTCTTTAATTTAAATACTTAAAAAAAATATTATTATTATTTATTTAAGTATTTGTGTTTGTATACAAAATAATACCATAAAGCGATCAAAGTCAAATATCATATTGTGGCTTGTTCGAAACGAAATATGTAGAAGCTAAACATGAAATGCAACACTGGTGGTCGCTATATCAGAAGAAATAATTTACTATTCAATAAAATGTGGTTTCATCAATAGTTCGTACTCAAAAAAATATAAAATTACCTTGAATATACTAATATTATTTTACCAGATACATTTCCACAGCACATTATTCCCATCATTTGTTTGGTAGTTCAGAATTTCGATATGATACCAAAATAATTCTAAAGTACAAGTACTTCAACTGACTCGAAACTATTTTTCTAGTAATTATTTGCAATCGGAGTCAGGAATTTATGCCCGATATGGCGATAGGCATATCACATTGAGGGACGTAATAAATAAGGCGAAACGTGTGTGTCTAGGGCCCCTAGACAAATGTCACTTTTTTGTTGGCTTGAACGCCTGCGGAAAGATCAAATATATTGAAATAACAGAAGTCACGCGCCTGCCAAATATTGTCTAGGCCCCTGGTCGCACCTCTGCCTACCTCTGCTGGGAAAAGCGTGATTTTATTCATGTATTTAGGTGTCAAAATCGGCTTATCACCATTTTTCGCTACTCATAGTTTCAGATTTGGCCGTCCAAGTCTGCTTGAAAAATTGACCCTGTGTATAACAAGTATGAAAACCCAATCCACTAGAGGTGGAAGTTGAAATTTATTCAAGTTGACCCCGAGGTGTCTGCTCTCAGATTAAAATGGGAAATTCGATATTTGCGCAACCTTCAGCCTTATGTAACACGGTGACCTGAGTGCTGGGTTGGCAGGTGACAAAATATATTTGGTGCTGCCCCTTTTTAGCTATATTTGTTCTCAACTCTCGTTGGCGCAAAATTTATTTGAATTTCACTGCATTTTTTATCACGTGTATTAGGGTCATTTTGTCGTACTAGTTAAAAAAATGGTTTTAAGTAAGGGAAGCTGGGAAAATAGAGGTATACTTATATTCAGCATATGACTCCAAGTGGCCATGTTCGTTTCCAGCGTTTTTTTTTACCACACAGTTACAAGCTCAAGTTGTCAAGTTTGTAAGAATTCCTACGGTATGTAAAGTCCGCTAACCCGCGCTAGGCCAGCGTGGACTATATGGCCTAAACACTCTCAATCAAAATCTCGATTGTAGAGGAGTCCCGTGCCCTGCAATGGGATGTATTTAGGCTCATACAGGGAAAAAGGCGTCAGTTTATGTACGTTTGTGGTATGTAATCAATTCGATAAGGCGACGATATTTTGTTTTAATTTTTTTAAGTCTCATTGTGTTTGGATAGTAAATCCATATTGCTAAAATAATGATGCAAACCCTTATGTACAATTGCGTCTTTAAAAATTAAGCGTGTTCATTAATATTTTAAGAAGAACCACTTATTTACAACCCAAATACGACGATAAGTAAAAAATTACAAAAAACATCGTCGTTTTTTTGACATATTTTAGTTGCATTATGTCTGAAGTCTCTGAAATTACCACCTGGATTTATTTTCGGTCCCAGTTTCAATACACCCTTAATAGTACTTGGGTTATAAAGTCGGTTCTTTAACATCGTATTATGAAGTTAACAACCCCATCCATCATATATAATGTTGAAAGTTGTGTAAAGTTTAAAACTTGTGCACTTACTTGGCCATTTCAGATAGCTGCAATCTGCCATCTTTATTGGAGTCGAACACCTGCAACTGTTAAAATAACACTTTGATTACAATATAAATTAATACTAGGGGTTTCATTCCGTTTGCCTTCAGCGTTATTAAGGTTTTAAATAAATTGAGGAAGATTTTTTTTTCATATTTTAGTTTTATTTTGTCCGGTTCATAATAGTATTATTGCCTTCAGCATTATTAGACCGGACTGTAAATAAATTGTATATGTACATCCATTTTTCATATTTTTGTTCTATTGCTTGGTTCCTAAGCGTTTCTTTTCATATGTTATAAGTATTTTTTTCGTTTAACGATGCTGAAAACGTGAAACTGCAATTATAGAACATATTTTTTCATCAAATCATGGTTGGTGTTGTGAAAACGAATCCATTAGTAAGGACTTTTAGAAGAAGTTTGTTGATAATAATATTTACAAAATCCCATGGTTTGGTTGTCAAAATAATATCATACGTAGTTAAATATTTCCATTTAAGTATATCCATTTTTGCATTTACATAAGCCTTATTTACCACTCCCTAATAGTATAATTACCAGCAAATATAAAAATAAGTCTAAAAATTAACACTATCTACAGATAATAGAATTATATGTAAAAATAAATGACTAATCTGACAATGTATTATGTTTATAATGCAAAACACGAGTTATCTTTCACAATAAGTCTGTAGGCGCGGTGTCAGATAATAACATTATTTATAGCTTATAATATGCAATAGTATTGCAATGATGATATAATTCGTGGCAATAATAAAGGAGAGGATCTATAGAGGAGACAAGGAAACAAAATTAGTAACAACAGCGGTACTGTACTGCTATCTCTGTCACTCCTATAGTTATAGGATCTTCTCTCTCGTTCAGTATAATGAAAACCACCAGGGGGGTTACACTGTGTTTCAAAACGAAACTCGAATATTACGTTCGATGAAGTAAGTTATGAGTTTCCCCCTTCTAAAAATCAATACTATTCTCTATGATACTTATCACTCACTCTGAACTTACTCTATGGTTACGACCTACGATAGAGGATTCAAACATTTTTTAGAGTACCTAGGCACATTCGTGCGTAAAACGTTTGAACATTCGAGTTTCGTCTCAGTACGTAGAGTAACTCTCCCGGTATAGAACATTACCGTACAGCTTTTCTTTCTTTGTCATTCTTACGGAGTCACACTATATTCCTTTTCGCTCACGGTTTCTTGCGTGATAGGGTACGAATGTAGTGCGCATAGATTATGTTCGCTTTGTCCTATCTATTAGAATACATTTTTTTACCTTTGAATTTATAGTAGCAATGTATTTCAGTAATGTAACAGATACATACCATAGTATCCGTGTATTCAATGAGTTTATCTTCTGATACGTCGTTTATTTTCTTCGCTTCTTTCAAAAGGTCGCGTAGGAAATTCTGTAAAAATAATATTTTTAGACCAGTTGTACAAAATAGAAGGAGTTTGTTATTGAGGAGTTATTTGCGACGAAAGTGAAGTGTAGCAATCTGTAGAATGAAAATTTTTTTTTTACTAACAGAATTTTGTTGGATATTGCTATTTATGAACGAATTAAAAAGAGCTTTGGATTTCATAACGTATAATAAACCAAACATAATTACATAATTGTTTTCTCTGAAATGGGATTATAAAGCAAAATAAATTACTTTATTTATTCTACCCGAATACGCTTTTGAATTTTGTAGTAACGACCAGCAAAATACTTCAGTGAAAAATATTAAAAGGATGAATACAAAAACTTCTTCTCTATTTTTTCTTACTATTTTATATTTGAAAAAAAAAAAACAATATAAATTTTTATTTTTGTAACCTTTAATTCGTCAGCCTCGATATATCCGCTTCCGTCGGTGTCGTACTCCCGCCATATCTGAGAAAATAGAAAGTACAAAGGTTGAAGGTTGACCCAATTACAAATAATAATAGAACCGCACTCTATGCAGCCACTGTTTCAGTTGAATTTGTTTTGTTTAAAACAAAGATAGGAACTTCAATAATTCAATTATTACTTCAACATGTCGGATTGACTTGAATTTTTTACTTTTTTGTTGGGTCTTTTACTAAAACGTATTTTTTAGGTTTTGTAAACTATTATTTTTGTTTTACCACATGTATTTCATCTTTTGAGGAGCATTAGGTGGTGATAGTGAGATATTTCAAAATACTTCTATATAATTGCCTAGTATTTTTGTATAATCGACAAAAATAAAACAAACTTTTGAGAGAGATCGACTTTTACGTATGGTTACTTAAATCAAATAACGTAACTATTTTAGGAAGATTTTGCACTACTTTTGCGGCCAACTATGCAAAATTTGGCGCAGTACGACGTAGATAAAATCATCCGCTTTTTAAAAATTGGTTACCTGCTTACTAGTTTAAAGGAACACTGTGGTTTTGTCCTACAGTGGGTTTGTGATGGTTCCATAGAGTTTTATTTTATTGCAATGAATGGCGCGACGAGCATACCATTAGCCTTATGGTAAGCGATATGACCATTTATGGACTGTAACAAAACCAAACAAGTTAAGTCTCATTATGTTCAGTTGTTACTCTGACTACAATGACATTCAAGCAGGAACTCAACAGTGCATTTACACTGCTATTTGGCGGGAGAAATAGACAGTGATTAACAGATTGTGCTATCTCTCAGAGCATTAAAGTGGTTTTGTGTTTTCACTGTGGTGTTTCACTCGATGACTGAGATTTCCGGAAGCTTATTAACTCTCCCCTCCTACTTTTTCACCCCTTTCCTCTTTTGTTTGTTTTACTTTGTTTTATAGTGGTTTTGTATCACTGTCCAGAGTTCTGAGTGTATATTTAATCAATTAACCGGCAAAGGGAGAGGGTTCCTTTCCTCTTCTGATGTGAGAGGTCGGTATTATATTAACAATGCGTATGTCTTAAGTTCCATTTCCACGGGGAAAATTTCTCGCCTTGAAGATACGATTATCATCATCATCTCAGCCATAGGAAATCCACTGCTGAACATAGACCTCCCCCAACGATCTCCACATCGACCTGTTGGATGGGGCCTGCATCCAGCGACTTCCTGCAAACTTAGCCAGGTCGTCCGTCCACCTTGTAGGCGGGCGTATGACATTTCGGTTGCCTGTATGTGGCCTCCCCTCTAGAACCTTTCGGTCCCAACGGCGGCTACGGATACGATTATCGTAAGAAATAAAAGTTGCATCATGTAAACATTCGTTAAAACACGATAATCTTATGACGATTATATCACGCGATAATGGCACTCGATTCTTGCAGCGAGAAACTCTCCGTGTAATTGCGTTATTGTATATTCATGTGCAATGGAATGCCACTTGATACTGTAATAAAAAAACGGTTTCCATGACATTGGACACAGGTGAACAAAAGAATGATTTATTAACATTAGATAAACACTGATTCAATATATTTACTATAGTTATTATCAGTCAATTAATCCTATCGTATTTTTTATGATACGATGATATGCAGGGGAGACCAGGGACGAAAGTGACACAGGTCGAATGTTTTTTTTATTGCAATGAATATCGAGACAAGCGTTTCGTTCGCCTGATGTTAAGCGTTACGACTGCTCATGAACAGTAGCAAAACTAGACTATACCTTGAATTACACAGCAATGCTTGGTATTCCACTACGCTCGTCATCGTGAGACATAAGATGTTAAGTCTAAATATGTCCAGTAGTAACTCTGGCTATAATATCCTTCAAACCGAAACACAATAGTGCATTTACACTGCTGTTTGGCGGGAGAAATAGACATTGCGGTGGTACCTACCCAGGCAACTTCTCACATATGAGAGACTTCAGTACGTTAGTCCCCAGTTTCCCCTAATACCTACCCCTACGATATATGTATTGATGTATAGATAATTATGCTATGATATGATAATGATGATGATTGCACGTGTATTTGTGACACAAACTGTAGGCTTGATTATTCAATCGCCGGATAAATTATTGATAAGACTTATTTTATTACGGCTGGTTTCTACAACTTATCTTTGTCAAGTTAATCTCCACTTCTTGCCAAAAAGTGACGATTGATAGCTTAGACGAATGCCCAATACCCCTTGTTGGTTGTCCGGCAAGCCCACTCAACAAGCGAAACGCAGCTAAGCTGTGGCTTTAGCTCGAATTCCTATGAACTCTTACCGCCCGAACGAGCCTGCCCATTCATGCTCAGTCATGACTGACAGTAGCGTGACTACCACTTTATCCTATACCACTGTATATAATTATTTAATATATAATTATTAAGTTATCGCTATCCATCCCCAGTGTTCCAAAGCATGGCTCTGGCTTCCTTTACAATCATGACTTTAATTGATAGGTAGTATAGTAGTCAACCCGCACTAGGCCAGCGTGGTGGACTATATGGCCTAACCACTCTCAATCGTACTGTCGATTGTAGAGTAGGCCCGTGCCCTGCAGTGGGACGTATATGGGCTGATACAGATACAGATAGTAGTAGCCATAGTGATAGATTTCACATGCCTTAAATTTAAAATTCTTTATCGTATGCAGATATCTTTAAGATAAAATGTTTTGTCACTGTTAAAATGTAAATTATATTTATAAGCACCCTGAAAAGTCAGAGGTGTCTCTCAACATTTGAAGTCGAAACCACTGTGAAGCCACCATGGACTTTATCACCATCAGCCTTTTGTAGCCCAGTGCTGGACATAGGCTTCCTCTAAATTGAGTCATTCCACTAAGTCTTCGGCTTGTCGCACCCAGCATTTGCCAGCGACCTTTTGCGAATCGTCACTCCACCTAGCTGGAGGGCGTCCTACACATTCACCATGCACTTATCCGATTTCAAAAAAGGAGGAAATTCTTTGTTTGATTGTATGAATTTCTATGTTTTCACTGATGCCTTCCTTATGTCAGTGAAATATGCTTTAACCACACGAAATTTCTGCTCAACATAGGCCTCATGATAATAAATAATACAATTTCTATTCAGGGCATTTTTTAAATTAGTTCAATAGTTTACATTGTTTGTTTCCAATGCGAATGAAGATTACGACATTCAAACGACATTTCTCAAAAGTATCTTGTAACCCTAAACAATTAACACGAGGTGATAAAAATCTCAGTTTATGATATAACAATATAACCGATTATGTATTTATGATAGGTATTAAGTTCTGATTTATCAGATAAGTCCCGTAAAATATTTTTATCTTGCGTTTGATATAATTAGATACAAATAATAAGATAAATATATTAGATTTTTAGTAGATTACTGGTGGTAGGTCTCTCATATCTCTCTCACCGCAGTGTCTATTTCTCCCGTCAAACAGCAGTGTAAACGCACTGTTGTGTTTCGGGTTGAAGGGCATTGTAGCCAGAGTAACTACTGGACATATTGAGACTTAACATCTTATGTCTCAGGATGGCGAGCGCAGTGGAATGCCAAGCATTGCTTTGTAATTCCAGGTGTTGTTTGGTTTTGCCACTGTTCATGAGCGGTCGTATCGCTTAACATCAGGCGAACGGCATGCTCGTCTCGCCATTCATAGCAATAAAAAAAAACATTTTAGTTATCGGATGTTCTGTCTTTTCAAACGAATTTTGAAGTCAGTTTGAGCGAAGTAGACCCAACATACGACTATTTTATTAACTAATTTTTCAAAGTGCGGGCAGACTCAATTAAGCATTGGGGCTGCAGAATATTGAATTACTTTCTGACATTGACTTATTTCAATCGAACCTATTTTGTTTTCATTAACACATTTTAAGATTTCTTTCCAACTCCTCCTATTAATTTAACTTTCTGATTGATTTCGTAGCCGGTTAAAAACAAGTTAGACATTCTCGGAGACTCGCTAAGCTTCAATGCTCGGTGTCATTACATTGCGTGTCACTGTTGATCCTGCGACACAGGAGTTGCAGTGGTGAGTGTGACAGTCCAACACATTTTAAGATACGAAAGCCTACTAGGTAAACAAACAGGGATTTAAAAAGTGTTTTTATCGTAATTATATCATAAAATAAAATAAAGCAAGGCTTTTCTATTGTGATGATGATAAAAAATTACAAATACCTTCATAAATTCGACGCTGGATTCAAGCGGATTGTCGAATCTGAACAGCAACAGAAAGTTCTCCTCCATTGGCAGCAGTTGCGCAAGCTGCGGACAATTCATTAGCTTCAATATCTCAAGCCTCAGTTCTTCATTAACCTAATAAATGTGCTAGCTTGCAACAGGTTGTTGTTGGTACTGGATCTACAGGGTATTATACCAAGAGTGCTGTCGAGAACGAAGCCGGGTGGTAGTTTTAATACAATGCAACTAAAATTTCGCGTATAACACGATTTTTTCGTGTGTTTTTTTAAATATCATCGATTTTGGGTGGTTAATTCATAGTATTTGCTAAAATAATAAATTATTAAATCCTTGCGTCTTTGAAAATAAAAAGATGTGCACTATGATTTTAGAAAATACTATGTATTTTGTGGTATTCACCAACCAAATATTACGACTGGAAAAAAAAACAAAAAAATCGTCGCCTCTTCTTAAGTCACTAAAACTACCATCCGGTATCGTTTTCAGTAGGACTCTTGATATAACCCTGTATTTGGGTGAGTAGAATACTTGTCGCTGGTAATGACGATAATTGTTGTAAACTATGGGCCCGGCCCGGCTACGGCCGCGTGTAATTTTGAAAATATTCTATCGCCTATGTTCATTAGGGATAATGTAGGATTACAAATTTATTGCAAACACCCAGACCCAATAAATACCTGTGGATCACACAAATATTTGTTTCGGTGCGGGGATCGAACCCGCGGCCACTCGTTTTAAAGCCGGCGTCTAACCAACTGCGCCATGGAGGCTGTCAAATATGAATTGAATAGTTGGTAAAGATCTGAAGCTCCACTTTGAATATACAGGGTATATCAAGACTGCTACCGAAAACGAAGCCGGGTGGTAGTTTAAGCGACTTCAGACACAACGCCGTGGAAAATGATGCAAAGAAAAAATGCGACGATTTATTTTTGATATGTTTTCCTACGGTCGTATTTGGGTGGTAAATACATTTTTTTCCTAAAATAATAGTGTACTATTTTATTATAAAGACTCTAGGGTATAAAAGAGTTTAAATTATTATTTTTGCAAAAACTATGCATTTACCACCCAAAAATGATGATTTTTTTTAAATAATAAAAAAGTCGCGTTCCTTTGCCAAATTTTTAGTTGCATTGTGTTTGTAGTCACTAAAACTGCCATCCGGCTTCGTTTTCGGTAGCAGTCTTGATATACCCTGTATGGCTAAAAATTGGATTACCTCTCTAATATCAATTTTTCCATCTTGATTGTCGTCGTAAGCTTCCATGAAGCACGCTTTCAGTTCCACCAGCATTTCATCTGACACCGCCTGAAACAAGAAAAACAATTCATCAAACCATAGAAAACGGTTTGCAAATGTATATAGTTGAGGCTTTAGATTAGGTCGATGTGGAGATCCTTGGGGGAGGTCTATGTCCAAAAGTCTCTGAATTCCTGTGGCTGAAATGATGATGATGATTAGATTACGATTTTATAAGTACAACAGAACGTTCACCTATGTATAAATAATAATAAATATAACAATTATCTAACTAGGACTAATTTATGTTTTTATTGAATTTCAGAATAACAGGATTGTCGAATTATTTTCCAAAAATTCTAAGTATCTTATATTAAGCGATTACGTCCTACCATATATTTATTTATACACTTTATTGCACACAAAAAAATACAAATAAAACGAAATACAAATATAAAAGTACAATTGGCGGTTTTATTCATTGCAATATTATAAAAAAACGAATACGAGGCGAGGCCATTTAAAGAAAATTTAATTATTACTTTTATTTTAGTAGGGGTAGAGTTGCTACGTGCAATAATGTAAATTCCGATTATTTAAGCCATTTGTTAATTAAAAGTTTCTTTAATTGAACTCTTTCAGTCGGCTTGACGTCTTTTGTTTCCTTTATCTATTCAAAAGTTTTTAATGGCATTGATGTTGGGTAACGTCGCACAGAATTGAAAAATTCAAAAGAAATAACGCGATTGCGCTTTCAATTCTACCTGAAAACGACAGAAAACATATTCGTTTTGAATTCCCCGCATTTGTTTATTAGAGTTTTTTAACGATATATATACAGGGTATATTAACACGTTAATTGCCAACGCGGTCAATGTTGTGCGATGCCTAACTATCCTATCAAGCCAACGAAAAATAACCTATTCTTTTAAATTTTCATCGATTGTGTTTTTTCTTTATTACTTAGATTATACTCATAAATAATGGATTTTATTAATGCGGAATAATTTCTGACTATTCATCAAGAAATATTAATCATCGAACAACATTGTCCCCCATGGCCCGAATGGAAAAGCATACTCTCTTTTTTGGCAGTTAATGTGTTAAGACTGCTGGCTCGTCCAAGAACGAGTTCGAACAAAGTGAGCAAGCAATACATACGGTAAAAGGACTATTCACTATTTGATCTCGGCTTATCATTTATCAATGAACTATATCCTATATTAATAAATTAGTTAACCAAAATCGTATTTCATTTCCACTGAATAGCATTATCCTTTTGTTTTATTTTGTTGTATTATTTTTAATACACTTTACGGCTTACGCTTACCTAGTTCTTATCTCCAGTATAACGTTAAATTTTATTTTATTAGATATTATCAGAACGCTGATAACTTTGATTATTCGATGACGGATTCATCTTAGCATTGTTATCAAATCTCTGTTGTTTTTTGAAAACTTACTATTGTGATAAGTTAAGAGTGATGATTTTTGTAAAACTGACAAATAAAAGAAAATAGTTATGAAAAAAATGAACAGAGTAGCGAATGAGCGTAAAATTCATAGGATTGTGTTCAGTCTAAACATGTTTTTTTTCTAGATTCTTTTACAAGTACGAGCACATTAGGGTAATGAAGCGTATCCGTTGAGTCAGTCGTTTTGTTTTCACTCTGTGAGTTTGTTTTTGAAATTTTCTGTTTTGTAAATGCTTTTAATTGAATTAAAACTGTTTCTGTAAGATTTAAAATGTTTCATTTGTGTAATGCGCTCATACTTTCAGAAGATTATTTTGTGTTATATAGTTGTTGTGAATGTAAGCTGAAGATTTATTTAAACGAATATTTTAAATACAAAGATTTGATTGTTTGCTTGCATTGAATAGACTCTTAAACTAATGGACCGATTTGAAAAAATATTTTACCATTAGAATTACATTATCCCTGATGAACATAGCCGATAAAATATTTTCACAAAAGTTTATGTACACCCGGGCGGATCCGGGCCGGACCGCGAATCAGATACAAAGATATCCGACTTGACAAGCTAGATATTACGCACCACATTATAGATAACCGAACACACACACACATAAATCTTCCGCTAACTCTTGTAAAATGGAAGCATGAAACAAAAGCAATGAATTTTGTAGCCAACCGGGTGTTCATACTGATAATACACGCTAACAGCTTTTGTCATTCGGCGTTTGCGAGGCTAAAGTTTAGACTATAAGGAGTTCTATTCTGTGAAATAATGACGGCACCTTGAGCATATCTTGAACTATAAATAAAGACATTATTAAATCTATGGAATGAATGCACTATTTAGCTGTTAGACTGGGGTGGAGCAAAAAATCACTTATTAACCAAACTATTTTGGCTGTTCTTGCTATCAAATGAAATATAAACCCAAATTACATAATTGCATTAAATAATCATTTACCATCAGAAGAACTAAATAAATAAACTATCCAGATGAAAATATCTAAAGGTCGTATGCCGCTTAAAATATATTTTTTAATTACGAACAATATATCGTCTTAAAAACACTTAACTAATCAAAATAGTATCAATCAAAATAGCAGATATGACAGTAACAGTCGAAATGCAAAAAAAAAAAAAGATTCTAATCTCTAACGACTAATTCTGAAGATAAAACAATAGATAATATATGACTTTATATGTAGGCGTGTCACCATATCTATGACAGGAGTGGTCTATCTTCACAATCGATATTTAGAAAGACTTAATATCGATTATTATTTTAACTGGAAAACACATGAGTCCTATCTACAATAGGAAATCCCTGATAACTTATCGAATAACCTATATTAAAGTATAAATCGCGAGACGAGCATGCCATTTGCCTGATGGGCGCTCATGGACAGTAGCAATGCTTGACATTCTGCTGCGCTCGCCATACTGAGACATAAGATGTTAAGTCTCAATATGTCCAGTAGTTACTCTGGCTACAATGTCCTTCTATCTGAAATACATCAGTGCGTTAACGTTACTGTTTGGCGAGAGAAATAGATATTGCGGTGGTAACTACCCAAGCGCCATCTCACATATGAGAGATCTACCAACAGTATTTTTTTTATTCTGTCCCGGCACAATGACCACACTCTACCTGATGGTAAGCGCAAATGCCGTCCAGGCAGATATCGATTGGCAGTATTCCATATTAGGAATATTTCACCTATATTTACTGGTGGTAGCTCTCATATGTGAGAGGCCATCTGGGTGGGTACCACCGCAGTGTCTATTTCTCCCATCAAACAGCAGTGTAAATGTACTATTGTGTTTCGGATTGAAGGGCATTGTAGCCAGAGTAACTACTGGACATATTGAGACTAAACATCTTATGTCTCAGGATGGTGAGCGCAGTGGAATGCCAAGCATTGCATGAGTATTGTTTGGTTGCATGCATAATTCAAGGTATTGTTTGGTTTTGCTACTGTTTATGAGCGGTAGTATCGCTTACCATCAGGCGAACGGCATGCTCGTCTCGCTATTCATCGCAAAAAAAAAATACATGAATTTATTTCACCTATATTATGTTTTGAATCTGATCTGTCACTATCGTGTAATCACTTGATACAATAACATACCAATAGATGTAAGATAGTAGATAACATGTCACTGACAAAATAAAGAAATCAGCCATAGCGTAAAAATCCCAGCGTTATAGGCTTGAGTGTCATTTAATCAAATTCGGCAAAGAAGAAAAGAAATAAGTCGATTGTTGAACATAGGCCTCCCCCAAGGGTCTTCACACCGACCTGTTGGAAGCGGCTTGCTTCCAGCGACTTCCTGCAACTTTTATGAGTTCATCCGTTCAATCTGTGAATGGATGTCCGACGCTGTATTGCTGGTTAACTGGTATCTGACTTCCACTCGTAAATTTTACCGTCCTACATATCACTAGTTTTCTGTGTGCTATTTGTGTACTGCCGTTTTAACTTGATTAACGGCAGACCGGCAGGTCTATGTCAGTAAGCTTAGAGTTTAGACATTCGGATCTTAATTTTTAAATTTATTTCAGGGTAATTCTGGACATACCCTTATTCCATTTTATTGATCACGTATGTAATAGTGAAAGGTGAAAATAATATAGTTAGGAAATATACACACGCTCTCACTGTCCTATCAAATCATTATCAAATACAGTTTAATGTCAGTTTCATTAAGGTATACTTTCAAAAATTGACGTTTGCCGCCCGGATGTCGATTAACGGTTAACCGCCTGATAACATGTAGATATAAAATTTTATCAATTCAAACATTGACCATTGTACACTATGGTGGAAAACCCGTCATAGTCTCATACGAAAATGTCTTGCGTTTTGGGTTCTTAGTTATGTACTACCTTATATAATTTCGATTGGATTGGAATATTTGCTTTCTGGGTATTTATTAAAATGTCTTATTTTAATAATTGCCGTTTAGGATGTAATACAGATATTCAGTTATCGGTTTTTTATTACAGATTAGCGGACAATTTCTGCTTCGATCTAGTGCAATTTTAGCTTTTGAATTTATTTTTTCTTTTGCAGATATTATGCTTAATATGTAGTAGTAGTTTGTAAAATATAACTTTCTTTCTTATTTATATTACCACTACAAATTATTTATATTTCATAAAATTGATAAGCGTTTTTTTATTGCGATTGATGTTAAGCGATACAACCGCTCATGGACAGTAGCAAAATCAACCAACACCATAAATTACAATGCAATACGTGGCATTCCACTGCGCTAGCCATCCTGTAACTGCTATCGTAAACGAAGCTGGGTGGCTATTCTAGTTCATACAAAACAATGCCACTAAAAATTTCGCAAGGAAACTTGATTTTTTTGTGTATTTTAAATATTGTATCGTTTGGGTAGTAAATCTATAGTTTTTGGTAAAATAATAAATTGAACCCTTGCGTACCAAAGGGTCTTTCAAAATAAAAGATTGTACACTAGTATTTAAGAAAAACCTATGTCTTTACAACCCAAATACTATGATAGGAAAAAATAACAAACAAAAAACGTCCTGTTTCTTTTTTTGTACAAATTTTAGTTGCATTGTGTCTGAAATGACTAAAACTACCACCTGGCTTCGTTTTAAGTAGCAGTCTTCATATACCCGGTATATTCACTAAGTAATTTCACGACATCACGGAACCAATAACCGATAATATATCTGAATTATTGCGTAATTAATTGTGTTTTTGTAACACAAATCATACAGACAATAAAAGACTGTATAGATAAGTTGACATAAACTTTTATTGTGCTTTGTCAATCTGTGCCAATTTGATTGTTGTGTACTCAGGTCATGACTCTGGTCTACGGTTTTTTGGCACGAGAAAGAGTGTTAGTCACGTTGGTGTTAAAATATTAGGAACAGTTTTTCTTTATTCAGCATGGACAGCCTCCGTGGCGCAGGTGGTTAGACGCCGCCTGTGAAACGAGAGGCCACGCGTTCGATCCCCGCACCGAGAGAAATGTTTGTGCGGCCCACAAATATCTCTTTCGGGTCTAGGTGTTTTTGAGACCGAAAAGTCTCTCGTAGTTCCTGATAGCCACGACACAAGACTCGATCTTAGTGTAAGGTCAGGACTATGTATGTGAATGTTGATTGTTATTTATTTTATTTTATATTTATTTATATTTTATTCAATTGGACATATTAATACTATTAGATTACGAGTACAAATGCTTGTTGTTTATATTACGAAACATACCTTAAAAAATGCGTTTAATATAAAGTCAACAGGTTTATTTAATTCAATTCTGTCTGATTCCTTGTAGGATGAGGCTAAATGATTTTTAAAGTATGTTGTGTTAGGTATTAAGTTTATGTATTATTTTTTGCGATTCGATTTACGCAGAAGAAACTGTATCTTGGGGTTTTTCACCAGGTATTTTGGGTTCCGATTTATTTAAATGTAGAATTGGAACCCACGCTTGTGCATGCCTACCGTAATTATAGCTTAGGTTTATAGTTTTGACTATACATAATACAATTATTAGTTACAATCTCTGGCTCGAATTCGAATACAGAAAAATCCATCAGTTATTACTCGACCGATTACGAAAGTGTCACCATTAAGAACTTTATTAACACAACTGTCATTTATAATTTGGTCACGTAATCTTCTTTTCCGCGAACTTTTACAATCGAAATATTCGTACTAAAGGCATGTCATATAAATTGATAATACAATCTTAATAAACCTAAAATCAGGTCACTACACCGCATCGTGTTTTTTATAATGATTTAATGTTGTGATTGTGCTCAAATTATCATTACTGTCAAGTGTGAAATAATCCGTAATAAATGTGAATTTGTTGTGTGCTTTCACGTGCCAAATAATCAACAGATTTTTATCAGAAATTTTACATACTAACAGAAAAGAACATAGGGTTTACTTAATCCAGAAGAAAATACTGTTCCTGTATAGAAAAGTGACTTTGGTTCTGTTAATGCTCTCTCTGTGAATATTTCGAATTGACATACTTTTTAGAGGGGTTAGAACATATAACTTTTACTGTATTTGACAGCCTCCGTGGCGCAGTTGGTTAGACGTCGGCTCTAAACAAGAGGTCGCGAGTTCGATCCTGGCACCGAGACAATTGATTGTGAGGCACAAATATTTACCCCGGGTTTAGATGTTTGTGAGACCGAAAAGTCTCGCAGTTTCTGATACCCACGACACAAGACTTAATTGATCTTAATGTGGGACCAGGACTATGTATGTGACTGTTGGGTGCATTTATATATTTATTTATTTATCTGGGCCAGTGGTTCTCAACCTTTTACTCATGAGGGACCAGTTGACAAAATTTCTATGTAGCCATTGACCAACCCTGTGGACCAACCAGTTGGTTGACAGGTTTGAATGTATGTTAATACAGTACAGAAACGTAAGTAAATAAAAAGGATTTTCTATCTATTCATAAATAAACATGCATAAAACTAATTTAAAGATGGCTTCGCGGACCACTTAAGATGCCTCTAGGGACCACGAGTGGTTCGTTGACATTGTAAAGATCTTTATAGTATACAGGTCTCGGAATGAATGCTTTCCTTCGCATTTAAACTGTGTGGTGATTGACTAGTATTACATACATAATCATACCATAATATAATTATTCTATGGTAATGATAATCACCCCTCTCAATCGTACACTCGATTATAGAGTAGGCCCGTGCCTTGCAGTGGGACGTATATGGGCTGATTCAGTACAGTACACACATATTCATTTGCTTTGTAAGCGATTGGATATGTCATGCTCGCTAAAAAGTCTGTGATTGGTGGTGTCGTGGGCTTTGTCGGTCGCTTCCCTGTAGCATGCTTGAGAAGGCCGATGGCTGGCACATGCGTCATACTCGTGAACGAGTGCTGCTTGCTTGGACTGGTCTGCCGATTTGCTAACATTGTAGCTGATTGATAGATTACTTAAGGCTTTCGCAATTATTCACTCCAGTGGCGAAACAGAGTATACTGATTCTTTATTCTGGGCGACTTCGCTTTATTCAGCCATGTTAAATATAACGTAAAGATATTCGTTTCAAAAATATTTATTGTAAATTTATGACAAATTATTAATGAACTGCTCTGATGGAAACCAACTTGTAAATTTTGTAATACATTGTAAACTGGTTTTGAAAAGAGCAACTCTAGAGTTTCTTGCCCGTTCTTCTCTAGTGAAAACAGCTTTCCGAACTTAGTAATCGATAAAAAAATTACTGAATCGAAATAATGTTGAACATATTTCTGGACTCAATAAATTTTTCATGTTCATTTTTAATTGCGAAAAGTTATGCCCTGAAATTTGAACAGACAACAACTTTTAAATAGGCTATGCATGCACAATTCTGGCATCACTTTGGCAAATACCATTAGTAATTTATACTAAAATACTTATTTCCGTATACGCAACTTCGTTGATAAAGAAAAAAGTCCCGTATTTTTCTACAAAATAGGAATATCTTACGTCTTAGCCTTTTAATTATCGCAGATTTGAAATGATTGCGAATAAATGATCGATAGGCATAAAATCGTTTTAGCTAATTAAGCTTTGCACATTCGATGATTGTTTTGTTTTGAATAAGATCAATTGACTGGATATCGCATATTTTATTATCCGCCTGGATACTGATTAACGTAGGTAGTGAAAGATCCTTTTGACCCACAAGGTTTCGAGTTGCACCATAATAATTAACAAATATATATTTTAATGCAATGAATGGCGAGACTGGCATGCCATTCGCTTGATGGTAAGCGATACGACGGCTCATAAACAGTAGCAAAACCAAACAGCACCTTGAATTACAAAGCAATGTTTGGCATTCCATTGCGCTCGTCATCCTAAGACATAAGATGTTAAGTCTCAATATGTCCATGAAGCGCCGCGAAGCGACAATTTTGCTGTCCCGTTTCGTTCGGTGGGTGAGATTGCCGGATGCCGGATGCCGAATACCCTTTTCCCCTCCCCATCCTTTTTCCTTCCCGTCCCCTCCCGATTTGATGGGCTGGCAACATATTCTTGATCACTTACCATCAGGTGACCTGTTTGCTTGTTTGCCGGCCTATTCAAAAAAAAATCACACAGTCTTCGGAAAATCTACATTTTACTACCATTTTGACAGCTTCCGTGGCGTAGTTGGTTTAACGCTGACTGTAAAACGAGAGGTCGCGGGTTCGATCCCCGCACCGACATAAATGTTTATATGGCCCGCAAATACTTGTGTCGGGTCTGGGTGTTTGTGAGACCGCAAAGTCTCTCGTAGTTTCTGATATCCACGATATAAGACTTAATTGATTTTAATGTAAAGTCAGAACTATATATGTGACTGTTGGGTGTATTTATTTATATAATTATTTGTCGCGATAGGGAATTGAGCCCGCGGCCTGTCGATACAGATCAAGACGTAAACATCTGAGCCACGGAAACTATCACCTTTGCTATTTATTAATCAATTATGATAAGGTAAATGCGGCAACCGAAGATTTTTGTACTGAAAATGTTAACAAAACAATTGTTATCGCGAAGATAAGAAAGTTGCGCATGTAATTGATCATTATAAAGAATAGTTTTAAGGGTCCGCACTTGTGATTATAATTTATATAAATATATTAATATTATATATTTATTATAATAATACCTATACAAAGCAAAAATCACTACATAGTATAAAACAAAGTCGCTTACCGCTGTTATGTTTATGTACGTTTAGATCTTTAAAACTACTGAACCGATTTTGATGCAGTTTTTTTAATAGATAGAGTTATTCAAAAGGAAGGTTTATATGTATAATACGTACATATTGTAGATAAATCTATTTGCATCCGGACGAAGCTGTGCTGGACCTCTAGTAATTTAATAAATACATCTAACAGTGACAAATACTACATTAATCAAAATAGAAACATAAATAAATACTCGCAGTAATATTGCAGTATGATTGCAAAGCTGAGGGCTCGGGTTCGGTCCCAGGTCGGGCAAAGTGATATTGGATATTATCATTATTACCCCGGATACATGAATTTGTGCCCAGTATGGCGATAGGCTCGACCCCAATCACATCGTGGGCGGAATACATTGCACAAGGCGAAGCATGGGTGGACCAGGTAAATATTTTTTAAATTTAATTTATATATTCTTTATTGTACACTAAATAAACTTAATAATAGGACATTATATAACATACATAAGGCGATCGTATCGAGGCAATATCTTACCAACTACATTGGAATGGACAATAAGAGATGGTAAATAATATTTTTATTATTTATTAAAATAATGTAATGAATTATAAACCCAGCAGTCACATTTATAGTCCTGGCCTCACACTAAAATCAATTAATTAAGTTTATTGTGCCGTAGGTATCAGGAACTACGAGACTTTTTGGTCTCACAAACACCCGGACCCGAGACAAATATTTGTGGTCCTCACAAATATTGTCTCGGTGCTGGGATTGAACCCGTGGCCTCTTGTTTTACAGTCGGCGTCCAACTGCGCCATAGAGGCTGTCAAAGAAAAAAAAGAAAAACCTGAGTCAAATTTTTGAAAAAATATTAAACTATATGCCTCCCCTTAATATAGAAAAGATACAAGATTTTATTATTTTAAAAGGAAAATTATAGATGTAAAAGTAGTCTTATGTTTTAAAATAATCTTTTAGATTGTAGATTAAACAAATCTTATCAAAAGGCAATTTTTTGGTGCACTATATAATGTCAGTAACGTGGTAGAAGTCTGTACAATTGCTGGAAACACATATTCTACTGCAAAGGTGAGCAAACGTTTCAGAAATAGCTTAACATAAAAAAATAAAATTAAGTAATTAATTATATTAACTAACATAAACATAATTGTGCATTTGCACTGATGTTTCGCGGGAGAAATAGAAATTGTGGTGGCACCTTACTGGTGATACTTCATTTCGCTGGTAGGTCTCTCATATGTCAGAGGCCGCCGGGGAAAGTACCACCGCAATGTCTATTTCTCTCGTCAAACAGCAGTGTAAATACACTGTTGTGTTTCGGTTTGAAGGATATTGTAGCCAGAATAACTACTGGACATATTGAGACTTAATATCTTATGTCTCATGATGGCAAGCGCAGTGGAATTCCTAACATTGCTTTGTAATTCAAGGTGCTGTTCGGTTTTGCTACTGTTCATGAGCAGTCGTATCGCTAACCATCAGGCGAGTTGCATGCTCGTCTCACCATTCATAATAAAATATAAAAAATACCTACCCAGGTGGCCTCTCACATATGAGGGACCTTCCACCAGTAAATAATCTATTATCTATACTAATATTATAAAGCTGTAGGGTTTGTTTGTTTGAACGCGCTAATCTCTGGAACTACTGGTCCGATTTAAATTATTCTTTCAGTGTTGGGTAGACCATTTATCGAGGAAGGCTATAGGCTATATATCATCACGCTATGACCTATAGGAGGAAAGCAGTAGTGATATTTCTAGCAAATACGAGGAAATTTTGTTCGTTTTTCGTGGTCCGATTGGTCGATATTCTAAACTGATAGTCAGAATTAAACATTTTGACCGCCATTTTAACGTGTATGCACCCGGGCGGAGCCGGGCCCGACCGCTAGTCATCAATACACGTGTAGGCATCTAAATTTCCAAAAACTGTGTAGAAGAGGCAATTTCACAGCAGAAACACATTTTAACTCTAAGGATTGTGCTCCAATTTCAGATGAAGACCTTCATTATTTTGGCCCTGGCTGTGATCGCCACTCAAGCTGCCGTCATTAACTCTCCCGATGCTGTGGAACTCCAAGCTCCCGAAGTCCCAGAAATCGAGGAAGCTGCGTCTTCCGAGACTGGATTGGTAGGAAGAAACTTCATCGTTGGAACTACAGCTGGCTACAGGCAATTGTACAGGTAAGCCGTTAGTTTAATTCATCTTGGAGGCATATAATAATAGGAGACTGTCCCGCCCTCACACCCACCACTGAAACTCCTATAAGCCAGGATCAACAGTGGCACGCAATGTAATGACACCGAGGATTGAAGCTCGGCGAATTTCCGGGAATGTCTAACTTGTCTTTAACCCGCAACGAAATTAATCAGAAAGTGAAATTAATAGGAGGAGTTGGAAATAAATTATTGTCCCCTTCCCTTCGTGCAAAGGATATAATAAGTCAGTTATTCAACACGTATTAGCCTGTTGTGGTGGACTAAGAAAACATGTCACAATTAAATCTTGGTTGTGGAAGACATCCGTGCTTAACAGTAGGTCGTTATGGGATGATGCAATACAGTTTTACTAACATTATGCCAAGTTATATCAGGCAACTTTCACCATTTAATTACGACGGTATACCCATACGTTTAGCCTCAAATGAATAGCATTATCATGGTAAAAGTCAGACATATTTAATATTACTAGAAGCTTCTACTGGTGGTAGGTCTCTCATATGTGAGGGGCCCGCCTAGGGTGGTACCTCCGCGATGTCTATTTCTCCCGCTAAACAGCAGTATGAACGCACTGTTGTGTTCTCGTTTGAAGAACATTGTAGCCTGAGTACCTACTGGACATATTGGGATTGAAAAACTTATGTGTGAATGTGAAAGTGGAATGCTACTATCCATTAGCGGTCGTATGGCTTACCTTCAGGCGATTGGGAGCATTCTCTGGCCATTCCTAAAAAAAAAATCTGTGCCTAATTATTTAAAAACCTTTGTCTTGTTGATTCTAGTGTTTTCGTGAGCCGCAACGCTATCGCTAATCAAATTCAGGTCCAAGATGTAGTTTACACTACCAGCAACCCAAACATTAGGATCTGGGGCGCTCAGGCTTTGCACCTGACCAACCAAGGAGCGACCGTCCGCGTCGTCGCAGGAGGCATTGGACAAAACACCATGACTCTCAGAATCACGTCCGCTAGAGGCCGCGGATTCTGGTACCAGGTCATTTTCTGGGGAATATAAATTGCAGCGGGAGAAGATATACTGATTGTTTGTTGAAGATATTTTGTTAATAAAATGGTTTTTCTAAATGTTCTTGTTTTTATTTATGAAAAAGTGACGACATCTAGCGGCATGGTAGTGCCTCTGACCAGATGAGCCAAAAAGTGTGCAACCTGCATATTCGCGAAGCGTTTCATCTCTTTTTAGAACCTTTATAATTTCGGTTTGGATAATATTAAAGAGCCCAAATCCTCAGAATATGATTACCGTAGATAGCAGTTAGATGTTGCACACCAATTGTTGCAGGCTTTTATAACCGCATTAAACAAGGCACTTATGTACGTAATGATAATTAAAACAAACATAAAAATTGGGCTTTTTATACATTGTATTTATTTATTTTTAAATATATTGTATTGATACAATATAATATATAAAAATTGGACTGCCTCGGTGCCTGAGGTCTGGGGTTTGAATCCCAAGTCGGGCAGTAATATTGGATTTTTCTATTAATTATCAGCCCGGAGTCAAGAATTTGTGTCTGATATGGCGATAGGCTCGTGCCTAATCACATCGTGGGACGGAATATATAACGCGAAATGTAAGATCCTGGTAGCAACTCTGCCTACCCCTTCTGAGAAAAAGGCGTGAGTTTATGTATGCATGTACTTAGCTTTAAATTAGTGTGGTATTTTTAAAGACTGTCAAATTTAAATTTAAAATGTTTTATTGTGGTACATAGGTAAATACATAGGTGTTACAACGGTGTCTGCTTCGCACAGCTATGACCCGCCACATTGCAATACAATAATTAAGGTTAGGAAATAAAATAAAATAACTTTAAAAAAATCAACCAAACAATTAAAATGTAAAAACATAACCAATAATATAACAAAACTACAAGTTTAAAAACAGAATAAAAAATAATACAACAAAAACATAAATTCAATTGGGCACAAGTTCAATTATTAGTAATTATTAAAAAATAAAAAATAGTTTGGTCCATGGTTTGGTTTGTTAACTATGACCCGCGGTGCTGGCATACAATGATTTTAACTTAAAATGTAATAACATAGAACCTAAAAACATACAAAGACTGCTATACAAAACAAAATAACGTAGTATGTTTTACTTATCATTAAGAAAATCATTCAAACTATAATAACATTTGTTATTTAGAAATTTAAATAATGAACATTTATAATTATTGAGATCATTCAATTCTCTAATTGAGTTTGGCAGGTTATTATATATTTCAGGAATTAGGTAGAACACACTTTTATGAAATAATGCAGTTTTGTGGGGTATATACGAGTATGTCATCTTATCATTGCTGTAGGAGAAAAAAATAGGAAATGATTAAAATAAAACATTATTTTACGAATTTAATCGCGTACCCCCTCCGTGACCACGAAAGCTGTAAAGTAATCGAAACGTCGCGTCGGGAAGTTAAGAAAATTTTAAAATGAAACCTAAGCCGCGATAAATTCCGAAAACAAATTTTCAATATATAACATTCGAATTTAAGAACCATTAAATATTAATTCGCAAAATTATGAGCCTTATGAGGCTGTCAATTTTGCATAGTTACATTAATTGATTAATCTATTATGATAACGCAGTAAATGCGTATACCCGGATTGTTTGATATCAAACTGAATATAGTACCAACATAATATTTATCTTAAAGATAATAACATTTATTGCGATTAAGATATTTCAAGCTCAATGCGTGTGACCGTGCTGCGAACGTATCAAAAAGTTTAATTATAATTTTAATTAAACAGCAATTAATGAACGCTGCTCTGCAAAACATCCTTTCTGTATCTGTATCAGCCCATATACGTCCCACTGCATGGCACGGACATAATCTACAATCGACAGTGCGATTGAGAGTGGTTAGGCCATATAGTCCACCACGCTGGCCTAGTGCGGGTTGGCGGACTTACATACCATAGATTTTTTTATAAATTGCTATGGTATGCAGGTTTCCTCACGATGTTTTCCTTCACCGTTTTAGTGCGTGGTGATTGACTAGCTATCAATACACACATGACTCCGAAAAGTCAGAGGTGTGTCCTGGGATTTGAACCCGCGATCATCGTGAACGTGTTGGCAGCCGCGTCTAGTCCGTTTACCAACAGGCCACCACGCACTTTTACAACCATTGATTTAAAAACTATAGACAGGACGGAACGCGCGTAAAGTGTTCCGACTTCAGTGGTGCGCACGCTCCACTACATCTCTAGTGGAGCGTTACTGAAATTATTCCTCGCTCGTAATGATTTTGAAAATGCTTGCTTGTATTATGACAGAAAATTTATTAAAATGATGATGTTTTTTATCACCGCTAAGCCGAAATCTATTTAATCAAGATAATTCAATATTTATTCTATTGCGATTTTCATGTTCATCTTTTTAAAACTCCAAATGTACTAAAGGGCCTATTATTAGTTTTCAACAAATAAACAAATTGCGGTCTTATTGCTCGATATAATCTCTTACCAACAACCATGTCATAAATGACATAACAGTCTCCGTGGCGTTTGGTCTGACGCCGGCTGAGAAACGTGAGGTCTCGGGTTAGAACCCCGCACAGAGACAAATGTATATATTATGATCAACAGGTATTTGTTTCGGGTCTGGGGTGCTGTGAGACCGAAAAGTCTCTATTTGCAAAGCGTTTCTATTTCTCGCGCCAAACAGCAGTGTAAATGCTGTAAATTTCTATGATATGTAAAGTCGGCCAACCCGCACTAGGCCAGCGTGGTGGAGTATATGGCCTAACTACTCTCAATCGTACCGAGCCCTGCAGTGGGTCGTATATGGGCGGATACATACAGATAATATTAGTTTAGAGTATTGGTAGTGGACACTAGTCTATGAAGAAGACTGCACGCATGTTAATATATAGTCCTTAAAACGAATGGAACTAGGTTATCTTACAGAAATAGTAAAAAAAATATGGATTCCTAAAAAGCAGATGGTAAAACGCAAAACATGCTTGTGCTATTAATAAGCCTAAATAAAAACTTCATTAACTCCCCAGCCTTTGTTTTTTAACGAGAGCATATCTGCAATATCCTTTTAATATACCTTGATAGAGGCTGAAAGGGGTATGCCAGTACTTGTCTTCTAGCCAGTACCCACGTGAATAATGTGGGTTGGCCTAACCTAACAAATCTTACGGTTAAGGGCCCAACTTAGCACCTAATATTTTTTTCATTATTGATTCTTCACAATAGGGAATATGCATTCCATTTTTTTATATTTTTAATCAATTCTGTATGTTATTACATTATCAGGAAAAAATATAAGTCTTTGAAAATATCAATAAAAAAAGTACAAAAAAATAATAAAAACTGCTATCAGTTTCGAAGCATTTAAACGCCATGTTGGCGCAAACTCGCTGTGACGTCAGAGGGCACGATATGAACAACGTAGTATTTGGATTAAGTTTCATTCATGAATTGCTACAGAACTGTATTTCGTGACAAAATAATCCATTTTATTTAATAGTATAAAGAAAGCACAAAATAACTCATAAACACACGTAAAACAATAAGCTAAAACTTCATAAGAACGTGCCCTCTGACGTCACTTTCCTTTTCAAGCAGTAGATCGCGTTTCGGAAAAAATGCGCGGCTAATTTGAAATGTCATTTTTTAAGTATTTATTTTACCGATTTAGAGTTGATAAATTTAAAAAAATATCTTTAAGGTATATTGCTATTTTAATAAAGATTACAAAAAAAATATTTTGACTCATTTTGAAGTCTGATGCATATTCCCGATTGTTACAATGTAATTTGATAGTAAGAGATTACGTCTAAACAATATTAAGTTGAATGTAAATTTTAACAGTACATGAACATGACTCAATTAGGCGCGGTTTTGATTTTTTGTGCGAATTGTTTAATTCTATTTTGGATGTTTAATGTTTTTTTTTCATTTCATTTTCTATATTATTTTCTTCTACATAAATATAGTGTCGCGTTGGCCTCGGTTAAGATGTTATATATGTTGTAAATAAAAAATAAAATGCGGTAATATCACCTGATTGCACTGCATAAGCCCATAATCGCCGAAGCACCATACTCGTCTACAACCGAAAGTTATTTTGAGTGTTTCAGTTACCTTCAACTTGGCCTAGTGCAGATTGGCGGACTGTACACACCACATCAATTTCCTCTTTGTGTTAATTATTATCTATAACGATAACGCTATTAATGCAGATACCGGGGACTTTTTTAAATAGTACCAGACTCACTCTTATCGACAAGATTATTTAATTAATAATAGGTGAATAATCTTGTTAAGGGTTAGACGTATTACTGCCTGGAATTTAGTTTATTTGTTCCCAAATATGTAGGGGATATCTATACTAATATTGTAAAGAGAATATATTTTATTTTCGTTTGCTTGCATTGAATAAGCTTCGTAACTAATAGGCGTCCTTACTAAAACTCCAATAATGCAACACAAGGTAAAAAAATACTTAAAATATTTTTTAGTTCGCGTACACTTCGAAACCTTTAATATTTTGCTGATGTGGACTGGACTCAAAAACTATCTGCATCGCGGCTTAACTGGGTCGAGCCGCTTGTTTTTTATAAATATTTCAATTTTATATGAACATGATCAAAATCACTTTAGAATGCCCTCTGTTTATCCTTTTCTTATATCCCACAGTTGTCTGTAAGACATTGCCTTTGAGCGTTAATACCGCTAATTGAACTTTTATTTTTATTAATTGTTGAGTGTCATCATCATCATCATATCAGCCACAGGAAGGCCACTGCTGGACACAGGCCTCCCCCAAAGATCTCCACAATGACCTGTTGGAAGCGGCCTGCATCCAGCGATTTCCTGCAACCTTAGCCAGATCGTCCGTCTACCTTGTAGGCGGGCGTTCGACATTTCGCTTGCCTGTATGTGGCCTCCACTCAAGAACCTTTTGGCACCAACGGCCATCGGTTCTACGAGCTATGTGCCCGGCGCACTGCCACTTCAACTTGCCAATCCTATGGGCTATGTCGGTAACCTTGCTTCTCCTACGGATCTCCTCATTTCTGATTCGATCTCGTAGGGAAACACCGAGCTTAGCCCTCTCCATGGCTCGTTGAGTGACTTTGAGCCTTTTAATGAGGCCCACAGTGAGAGGTGAAATTGTTGAGTTTAATTAAAATAAATAACATCCAGCATTTGTATTTATTTCATTTTTTTGTGTGCAATAAAGTGTGTATAGAGTAAATAAATAAAATGACAAACATTCGGAAAAAGCGCAGTACATCCCCTTAATTTCTAAACTATGTCAGACTTTATGTTTACAACAACATAAACAAAAGGTTTCAAATTCAATATTACGCTTTCAGATAATGGATAATGCAAATCTTATCACACATCACAAATTTGGTGCAGTATATAATGTCTGCAGGCGCAGATGTCTGCACAATTCAGTTCACTTACTGGAAACACATACATTACTGCAAAGGTGAGCAACTGTTTTTAAAATCTTTTTTGATTTATTCATTGATTTGGCAGTGAGAATGTGCAATTACTAGGTATCTTAAATATTTATATATTTTTTATTTCTTTATTGATTTAATTATTTTATTTAGATATAACATTACTTGTTCATGGCTGGAAACCACAAGGATCAACATACTTATTATTATATATTATCGGTGTTTACGCTTTGTTTGTAAAAATATTAAGTTTATTAAAATTGAAATAAATTTTAACTGCCAGTACTGTTTTCTGGTACCAGATGAATTCCCTCATCCTCTTGGTGCTGGCGGTGGTCGCCGCGCAAGCTGCCGTCATCGATCCTACCGACCCTGCCGGTACCATCGAGTACCATTACCCCGACGCCGCCGAGATCGAGGCTTCTGAGACTCCTGAGTCCAGAGCACTCGCCAGAAACAACATCAATGTTGGATCTACAGTCGGAAACAGACTTTTGCGCAGGTAGACCCTTAATTTAACTACAGTTGTAAAGGTATAGTCGAGCGCGGCCATTCGCCACGAATCAGTCCGTGAGAGACAATAATTGAACTGTTAAATGCCATAAGAATATATGTAGTAAGCTTCATGGTGGTTGTTCCAGGGTGAGCGTGAGCCGCGGCGCTGTCGCAGGCCACATCGTGAGAGTGGACGTGACCTACCGAACTAACTCCGCTGTAAGGATCTGGGCCATTCAGGCTTTCCAACTATCCGCGCAGGGCGCGTCTGCTCGCATCATCTCAGGAGGCATTGGTCAAACCTTTGTGACGGTTAGAATCCAGTCTGCTGTGGGTCGCGGGTACAGCTACCAGTTGAGCTTCTGGGGGAGATAAACCAAGCTGACCAAGAACCACTTCGTGACCGAATATGTATTTTCATTCTGTGATTTGTTTACATTTGATATCTTAAAATACTACGATGAAAATTGATTAAATTAAAAGTAATGATGTAAACCTAAATTAAGATAACAATAACAAAGATAGAGTTTTTTTTCCTAAGGTGAATTTCGGTAATAAAATATGTATTTGATTAAAATTGTTCTGTTTAATATTCACTTTTCCTTTATCCTAATCCTAATCTTTTCTAATGATGATTTTATCTTGTGTTGACTGAGACTTGTAAATAATTTGGGTGTCATAAATTGGGTCGTCTTATCACAAAACTAGGTTTGATGATTAATCAGCAGATAAGTGATTCCTTTAGTATTGACTAGTTGCGTTCATGTCATACACATAATATCACGTCCTAATACACCGTCATTTAAATCGGCGTGTTCTAAATTCAACAGGCTTTTACTTCCCTGAACATTTAGCTTTTCAAAAATTCAAGTATACAGGTTAAGTCATCAAAATTGGGCCGAAAACTCCTTTTAGTATTTTTCAGTAATCATACCTATTTTTGGATTTTTCGATCCACTGAATTCGGTTTTTTTATTTTTAATCATTCGGATTATAGATAAGACAATATTTATCCATCAACGCGACATGGATCAGTATATAAAGCGCGGATATCTATGCAATTCAGTGAACTTGCTGTAAACTCCTACACTACTGCAAAGGTGAGCAATTATTTCTGAAACTCTTGTTTGGTGCAGTCATTTTTAGTTTTGCACAGAATGTTTTCTAGGATCTTTGAAAATCGGTAATTACGAAATCCTTTTTCTGATTTTTTGCTGAAATAGTGATTATTTAATTCGAAATACATTGGTCGGTCGGTATACCGATTTAGCTTTGAGGATTGTGCTCTGGTTTCAGATGAAGAATTTCATCGTGTTGGTCCTGGCGGTGCTAGGCGCGCAAGCTGCCGACATCGAGTCTCCCAAACCTGTTGAAGTCAAGTCTTTTGAGCTCCCTGCGCCCAGAGCTCTAGCCAGGCAAAACTTCATTCTTGGATCCACCTCTGGCAACAACCTTTTGCACACGTAAGCCAGAAAATTTATTCTAAATCTAATTTAAATGGCATCCTCGGTGGCGCAGTTGGTTGGACGCCTGCAGGGAAACGATCGGCTGCAGATTTGATTCCCGCACCGAAATAATTAATGTTTGTAAGATCCCAAGGTGTTCCGGGTGTGGGTGTTTGTTTGGCTGAAAAGTTTCTCGTAGTCTTTGATACCCACAACACAAGACTTGATATTAGTGTGTATGTAATTTCATTTTGTATCTTATATCTTTCAAAGATTGATAACGAAAGTAATTCAATAGATGATAAGGCCATAATCGTACATTACCAAGGGCTTAAGTTAGGTTATCATGTATTTAACACGTTCGCGCGCTGTAATGCATGACAAATTTTGGCATTTTGACACACGTTTTTTCCATACTAAGTCCATAGGCGTACTTGCGTAGGTCCGCTTACCAATACCATACCAAATGACAGAACGTCTTCAGGCGTAGCACGTCCTAGGGCGTTCTGGCAGATTTCTTTCAACAATACAATACCGCCCGTCGACGTACGGTGGATTACTAGATTTCAAACTTGAACGACTGTCGACGTAGTGTCGCGTTAGTTTTTTTATCTTCTATCGCCCACCGACGTACCGCGCGCGAACGTGTTAAATTTGGTATACGTGCTTTACACTGGTATGGGTTCAAATCCCCGAGCACACCTCTTCTTGGAGTCATGTGTGTATTGGTAGTTAATCACCATGCACTGTAACGGTGAAGGAAAACATCGTGAGGAAACCTGCATACCATAACGATTCGGAAGAATGTCTATGGTATGTAAGGCCGCCAACTCGCACTAGGCCAGCGTGGTGGACTAAATGACCCTACCCTTCTCAATCGTTGATATCTGTATCAGCCTTATATACCTTAATGTGATTATTTCAGTGTGTACGTGCACCGCAACCCTGTCGCAAACGTAATTCAGACTGTAGATGTGACGTATACAAGCCCTAACGGGGTTACAAGGGTCTGGGCGGTGATGGCACTGGACCAGACCGGTCTAGGCGCCTCGGTCAGCCTCGTCAGAGGAGGCCTTGGACAAACCACCATGACTATTAGAATCCAGTCGTTTAGAGGTCGTGGCTTCTCCTACCTTGTGAGTTTCTGGGGACGATAAACAGGACCAAGGAAGGAACTTCTTCGGTTACGAGTTCGATTGTGAAATGTAAATTGGCAATAAAATTGTTAGTTGATTATTGTTTTGTATTTATTTATTAAAGTGATGAAAAAAATGTTAAGGCGAAGTCTATGAAAGTTTTGCTGCTGTTAAAAATGTTTTGCGTGGTATATTTCGTTAACTAGTTATTTAGTTACGAAATAAAAAAAGTACCTACCAGTTAAAATCTTGTTCTTTATCCGTTCTAACTGTTTTCGCGAAAAAGTGGTGAAAATACTGAAAACTTAAAAGGTCATAACTCCAAAACTGATGAGTATTTTCGAAATGTATATTTTTTATTATCATATTAATATTATGCCCTTATATCCAACTAAGAGAGTGCGCCATTTTCAATGGCTCCCGGTTTAACGTACATTTATAAAAATTGGACAATGGGTTGTGCCCCTGATTCTGTTCGATTCTTTCTTTATTTTCTTTCTAATAATAATGTATATAGAATTTCACTCGTGGCGTATTAGATACAATCATAATTAATTAATGTCGTCTTATATTTTAGTTAATCCTTTAGATTATAACATTGATAAGACAAATATTATCCATCACCGCGCGACTAGAGGCAGTATAAAAAGCGCGCAGATGTTTATGTAATACAATTCAAATAATTTCCTGAAAATACATACGTACACCAAATCCTGCGCAGGTGAGAAATTATATAAGATATTTTTGTTTAGTCCAGTTATTTGGTATGTACCTGGAAAGTTTTCCCGGACCTTTGAAAATGGGTAATTTTCATAGATGTCGATAAATTCTTTTTGAATTTCGGAAAGAGCTCGTCGGAATTTAGAAAATGATTCGTTTTCAAAACTTGAGGAAAAAATCCACGTGACTCGGCTTCTTCGCAACAAATGACTGTAGTTACTAGTTAATCAAATTCGAGTATGAAATATTTTTTGAATTGTTTTTTGTCTTGTGTAACTGCTTGTGTAAACCCCCAAATATCATCGCTGTTTAGCAGATTTGCTAAATTAATAATGATGTTTCGAAATACATTGATTGGTCAGAACATAATATATTTACCTTAGAGTATACAGGATGTTATTGATACATGTTACTTAATTTAACTCCCATGTTTCTTATCACCCCAGGTGACATTGTACATAATTTGACAAAAATATGAGCCGACTTTTTTCATACATCCCAATTTTAGTTTTCACGATTTTTGGGCATCCCATATATAGATGTTTATGTATTTTTTATATTATTTATTTTTAATAATCTCGCTGTACATCAGTTTGGTGCGGGAACTTACCTCACCGTAAAAAGACTCGGTATCTTTAGGGGTGATCAAAAGCCTTGAAACGTAAAATCTCGATTTGTGATAAAATTACCAGGCAGTTTTTCTTCAAATTTGGTACAATGTTACTTGGGGATGTTAGGAACATGTGGTTTAAATTAAATACCATATGTCAGTATCACCTTGTATATAATACAGATGGAACGCTGGTACCATAGATAATACACTATTGGCTGGTACTTCAAAAACGTAGGTCAAAATGCTGGTGCCGGGTCACCTTTTTCTGCCCTCCTATTGGCTGATATTTGACAGGTTGACATGCATGAATGACTTGGAAAAGAAAAATAAAAATAAATAGTTTCAGGCTATTCAATTTCACTAAAACGTTTTATACGGATAGTAGCTAAATAAATATTAAATTTAAAGCTATTAAAAGAATTAAGAGCAATTTATTGATAATTAATTAGTTCAATTTTCTCTAAAATTGAAGCGCTACCAACATAACGAACAAGAAAATATCTACGTTTTTCAAGACGCAAATGTATGACAGCGCTCCCTCTATATTATAAATACCCTAAGAGATTTAGCTATGAGGATTGTGCTCTGGTTTCAGATGAAGAGTTACATCGTGTTGGTCCTGGCGGTGCTAGGCGCGCAAGCTGCCGACATCGAGTCTCCCGAACCTGTTGAAATTAAGAAATTTGAGCTCCCTGCGCCCAGAGCTCTAGCCAGACAAAACTTCATTCATGGAACTACGATAGGAAACAGACTTTTGCACCGGTAAGCCAGCAATTTTATTGAGACGAACATGCCATTCGCCTAATAGTAAGCGATACGACAGTTCATGTACAGAAGCAAAACCAAACAACACCATGAATTGTAAAGCAATGCTTGGCATTTAACTGCGTTAATACTTTTTTTATGGCAGTGAATGGCGAGACGAACATGCCGTTCGTCTGATAGTAAGCGATACGTCAGCTCATGTACAGTAGGAAAACCAAACAACACTATGAATTGCAAAGCAATGCTTGGCATTTCACTGCACTCGCTATCCTGAGACATAAGATGTTAAGTCTCAATATTAGCTGTAGTGACTCTGGCTACAATGTCATCCAACCGAAATACAACAGTGCATTACACTGCTGTTTGTCAGGAGAAATAAACATTGCGGTGGTACCGATCCAGGCGGCCTCTCACATATGAGAGACGACTACCACGAGTAAACTATATCACATATTTTTCATCACTGGCGAAGTTGGACTAAGAACGATTGCAACGCTGAGGTCTCAGGCTCATCCTAGGTCGGGCACAGTGATATTGGACTATTCTATTCATTTTCCGCCCAGAGTTAGAAATTGGTGCCCGTTATGTCAATAATCTCGCTACTAGTTTATATATTACGTCCATGCTACAATCACATTCACTTTCCGTTTTGGATGCAGGCTGCTTCCAAAATGCTTATATGGCCGATACCTCATTCTTTTTTCCATCCTTTTTCCTTCCCGCACCCGATTTGATGGGTCGGCAACATATTCATGCTCCAAGTATTATTGATGTTCATGGGTGGCAGTGATCACTTACCCTCATTGACCTGTTTGCTCAATTGTAATAAAAAATCTGATGAAGAGAGCTTGAGTTGCCTTTATCATGTATTTATCCACGTATTTCTGATTATTCCAGCGTATTCGTGAGCCGCAATCCAATCGCAAACGTAATACAGTTTGAAGATGTGACGTACAGAACCACTAACGCGATTACAAGGGTTTGGGCCGTCCAAGCATTGGACCTGACCAATCAAGGTGCATTTGTCAATCTAATTGGAGGAGGTATTGGGCAAACCAGCATGACTATCAGAATCCAGTCTGCTCGAGGTCGTGGCTTCTCCTACGACGTTAGGTTCTGGGGATGATAAATGGTACTCAGGAAGGACCTAGGTATCGAATTCGATCGTGAAAAGTAAATTGGCAATAAAATTGTTGGTTGTTTATTTTTGTTTTATTTTTAAAAGCGATGTAATAAATGTTGGTAGTTAAGAGGCCACTCAGTGCAGGATCTTGCTAATTCGACGTATAATATATTTATGTATTTTTAACCTTCCACGACAAATTGAATACAATACATTTCGTAGTAAGTGCAAGGCAGATAAGCTATACGAAATCAGTTGGCTATCGCTTGTCGCCATAAATATACCTACCAGAATTTATTCGCATTTAGTATGAACTATAAATGCGACGTATTAATATAGGACATTAGAATCCAGGCTGCTCGGGACCTTATTTTTCTTCTACAATGTGTGTTTCTGGTGATAATGAATTGCCATTTGTGGAACGACTACGTTAACCAGTTGGTTGATTTGTGAAATGTAAAAAGGCTATAAAATCTTTGGTGGATTATTTTTTTCTTATTGATTCAAGTAATATTCACTTTTCCTTTGTTCTAATTTTAATTGTTTCCAATGAAGATCTATGAGAACGGTAGCGTATTTGCCAAGACAAGCTCAAAAACAAATCCGCAGGTTGTTTTCAATCATTTTCAAGTCCTAATAAACTCAGTCTGGATGACGGAAGAAAGCTCAAATCTTCAAGATAATTAAATACATAGATAAAAGCAAGGCTCGGAAACCGGTTAAATTTCTAAACCGGTTTCGGTCATCGACCCTAATAAAACTCTATTTCGGTTAAAGGTTAACAATATACCGGTTACTACGCAAAACCGGTTTTCACATATTTAGGTTTTGGGAGCGATAATTATCGTTCCCCAAAACCGTTCGTAACCGGTTAAATCCAAGTTCAGTAGTGAATACCTTCCGTCGCGTCTTTCCTTATTTTTGCGTTTGCTCAGCTGCGTTATATTTTATTGACCGACTTCCAAAGCGGAGGTAATCAATTCAACTGATTTTTTTTGTATGTTTGTTACGCGAGTTTTCCTGCAATTAGGAACCGATTTTGAAAATTTCTTTTTCGTCAGAAAGCATGGTATTCATGGTTGGTCCTATAAAAAATTGTTGATGACCTGATGAATATCTTCGGATTTGCCGACCAGTACTCCTCAAAATTAAGCAGTCCAGTCTTAATTCTTTTTGTGTTAGATTAACTTTAAATGTGTAATTACAAAAGATGGTTGAAAACGGGAAATAGGTGGGGGTGGAGGGTAGAAATTAGGTACATTTGTAAATATTCAATATCTCCAGCAGTACTTAATCTATATATATAAAAGAGGAACCTGACTGACTGACTGACTGACTGACTGACTGACTGACTGACGTATCAACGTACAGACGAAACTACTGGAGCTAGGAAAGTGAAATTTTCCACAGAGGTTCCTATTATGACGTAGGTGAGCACTAAGAAGGGATTTTTGGAAATTCAACCCCTAAGAGGGTGAAAAGGGTAAAAAACCGTTGTATGGAAAATCGAAACCGTTAAAGTTACAACTGTCAAACTTGGCACTTTAGTTAGTCATTTAAAAAGAAAACGAACTGCATACTTTGTTTGTCGAAAATTAGCCATAAAAGGGTTAAAATAAGGGTTGAAGTGTTGCGAGTCTAGGGTGATTTAATGACTATCTAATCAACGCAGAGCCGAAACTGCTGGAGCTAGAAACGTGAAATTTTCAACAGAGATTTCTATTATGACGTAGGTGAGCACTAAGAAGGGATTTTTGGAAATTCGACCCCTAAGGGGGTGAAAAGGGTAAAAAACGGTTGTATGAAAAATCGAAACCGTTAAAGTCACAATTGTCAAACTTTGCACTTTCGTTAGTCAATCAAAAACCAAAATAACTGCATACTTTATTTTTTTTTAATTAACCCTAAAGTGGTTAAAATAAGGGTTGAAATTTTGTAGAACCGAACTGTCTAATCAACGCACAGCCGAAACTGCTGGAGCTAGAAACGTGAAATTTTATACAGAGATTCCTATTGTGACGTAGGGTAGCACTAAGAAGGGATTTTAAGATATTCCTCCCCCAAGGGGGTGAAAAGGGAAAAAAACAGTTGTATGGAAAATCGAAACCGTTAAAGCTACAGTTAGCAAATTTTGCACTTTTGTAAATCTATCAAAAACAAATATAGCTGCATTCTTTATTTTTCTAAAATTAACCCTAAAGTGGTAAGGGTTGAAATTTTGTAGAACCGAACTGTCGCATCAACGTACAACCGAAACTACTGAAGTTAGGGACTTGAAATTTTACACGGGGCTTCTTATCATAATGTAGAGCAGCGCTAATGAAAGATTTACTGAAATTTAATCCCTAAAGGAGTGAAAAGGGTGAAATTGTGTTGTATGGAAAAACGAACCGTGAAAGGTACAGATTTCAAACTTGGCAGTTTAGGTAGACAATTAAAAATAAAAATAATTTCTTACTTTTTTGTCTTAAATTAGCCTCAAAGGGCTTAAAAATAAGGATTGTAATTTTGTATACAAAATCGAAACCGCTGTTATTGGTATGAAAATTCGTATTTCAGCTACCTATTATAAACACAAGGAATTGGCTTGCACTAATTTTGTAAAAATGGCACGAAGGGGATGAAATTTTATAAAAAGTATTTAGGGTTCCGTGGGTACAAAATAACCCTTAAAAATTGAGCTTGATGGTATCATTCAAGAACTGGATAAGGAAAGCAATATTTTAATTTATACTAATTTTGTACGTTGTTCATGAGTGTAAGAGTTTCACATTTACGGTCAGGGAAAAGGAAGGAATGGACGGAAGGTTGTGTTGGAATATCGGGCATAAGCAACTTTCATTTTAAACATACTTATATGGGTTTCGCGCAAATTGTGCGTAGTTCCGGGATTATATTATAAATTTTAGAGGGATGATTTTTTTATGTTTAATAGTATCTACTTATTATAGATAAATAATGCCCAATTGTTAGGTTTTGGATTTTTAAGTTTTAAGTGGAGATAAAGCGGGAAATCGTTGTTGATAAAGTAAGTAATAGACCACATAATTTGCCCAACGGGATACTCATAAATAAATAGTGACGTAATTCGAGAATTCTCTCAGTTTCAGGGGGGAAATGAGTACGTAATATCTTATTTAGTGAAGTATCGATTTTCAAGTATATAAAATACTAGCGGCCCGACCCAGCTTCGCCTGGGTGCATATATTTTTTGATTCCACTCCACACCAAATACATGTTGTTTTTCGTATAAACTCTTGTATGCCTAAACTTGACGTAGCTATCCTACTGTCCGGCTCAATCCCGTCTCATCCGCCTGTTCAGTCTCTTCCCAATCCGTCCCGTCCCTTCTCTTTATTATCCATCCCGTTTTATAACGTGCATTTAAATTTCGTCCTAACAAATCTGTGATCTATACCAGCCCTCTCCCGTACCTTCGATTCTATTTTACTTTATGTCCCTTCTCTCCACAAACATCCATATATATCTTATACAACGGGCCGTGCAGCAGAAATCGTAATATTTTAATTTCACCACAACTTCAAAACCAAACGTCCAATTTTAATCATTCAAAGACCAAATATTATCAACATAAACTGTACTTATTGATGAAATAATTTATTTTGATAAGGATTAATAGCATGAGTAATATAAAAGCGTTTAAATGTAGTCCAAAAAATATTTCAAGATTTTTAAATAAAAATGTGGTTGTTGTGCCTCACTCGACATAGATAGCTATAGTGTGTCGCGGACTTTTTTGTAGATATTTATAAGATCTACAATTAATTATAACATTTTATGGTTCTATCTTTTGTAGTTTAGGCAGCGTACGCAAAATAAGTAACTTCTTTGGTTGACTTTTTTTCAGTTTGTGTCCGAAAAATCCAAATATCTTACGGAACCCTATTTTTTTTCCAAAATAAAATATAGTCTATGTTACTCGTGGATAATGTAGGTTTCGAATGGTGAAAGAATTTTTAAAATCGGTCCAGTAGTTTTTGAGCCTATTCATTACAACCAAACAAACAAACAAAGTTTTCCTCTTTATAATATTAGTGTAGATATTGTAAATAAAGTTAATAATGCAGACGAAGTTGCGGGCAAAAGCTAGTCGATTAATAAAATAACTTTTTTGTCAGAGTATTATATGTTAGGTAGGACCAAAAAAATTTCGTGAAGACCTGGTGATTATCTTCGGACCTGAAGGGCAAAACTCTTGAAAATTGAACAGTACAGTAATAATTCTTATTACATTAGGGTTTAGTATAAGCAACGGGGAAAGTGAAAAACGTGCGGGGGGGGGGGGGGGGGGGAATAGAAATATAAATACTTCATATCTCAGACAGTATGTAGAACTGATAAAAATATCTTTTCTTGGGAACGAATGATATAATAGTGGCACTTTAAAGTCGGTCTTTTAATTAAAATTATTATTCAGAAAGTTTTTAGTTTCCGTAGCTTACGCCGCACATCACACTTCCTAATGCGGATATCCGCCATTGAGAAAACTTTGCGTCTGGGAACCACGGTCTTGAAGGCGGGAATTAGCCGCAAAGAGATTTGTCAGGAAGGCAGCCTTCTCTTGCGGCTTGTGAGCCAGCGACCCTTCCGGATACTTCAGCGGTGGCAAAGCTGGACGGCAGAAGTTAGACTGAACGGCCCTGGCCAAACTCCAATAAACACGACTGCTAGTTGACTGATTGGCCAACGCAAGCCCTCATACGCGCTGGGCATCCGCTTTAACGTAGCCCTTCTTGCACGCCTTGGTTACTCTGTTGTAGGCTTCTATGAGGGAACTGAAATTGATCCTTCATGGGACGACCCCTGATTCAAGCGCGATATGCCGCCTTATTGTCGCCGATAGCATCGGCGCGGGCACGATTGAACCAGAAGCGTCCACGGCCCGTACTAGCTATATCAGAGGATGGAATGTAGTATTTCATTCCAAGCCTGATCTCGTTAGCAATAGCGTTGGCGCTCGCTGAAGGATCTTTACCCTCAAAGCAGAGCTGCCTCCAAGGAATGGATGAGAAATAATCTCGCATACCATCTCAATCTGCTGACTGCTGAGTAATGCCAGATCCTCCGCTTAAACTGCACGGGACGTGAAGGTGAAGCGAACGGTACTGACGATTCAACCAGGCAGTGATTGTAAATGCCCAGAGGCCAGAAGAACCAGCATGATCAGTTTTGAAGGAGCCCAGCCACAGTTCATGATGTGCATTGAAATCCCCCAAGACCACCATTTTGGCCGACGGGAACTGCGCCCTCTCGTCTTGAGCCGCCTGGCTAAGATACCTGAATAGCCGAGTCGTCTCATCGACTCCGTTGTGAGACCAGTAAAAGCACACGTAGATGCGGCTCAGGGAACCAAGACCCACGAATTACGTTAGTCACAGCCGAAGGACTTAAAAATCCAAAAAATTAAACACTAATTTCTTTAATACTAGTTACTTGTTCGATGCCAGATACAAGATTGATTCTATTTTACAATTACAACTTATAACCACGAATTTAGGTTGCAGAGTCAGCGTTTTTACGCGGCCTTGTGCCGGAGGACGTCAGCAATTTTGGTACACGCGTCGCATGTAACACACGTGTACACACAAAGCGGATAAGCAGGGGTCCTCCATGCAGCGCAAATGGCGACAGCAGATTTCCGACCGAATACACAAGCATACCCCGGCTTTAAGCTTGAAGTTGTCTTCAAGCGAATAACCGGGGTACAGCAGGTAGGAATTTTCGGCCGGACAACGAATCCGCGTATCCATCAAGAAAATCAAAGCAGGCCGGGCCGTCTCGAGATGGTGGTGGACGGCATAGAGGTTCGTATGGAGTCCGCAGATGTTGATGAACTCCATAGTGAACGCAGTGGTGGGGTTATGCACCGCTGAAGGATCTGCTCTGTTTAATTGCACTGTCACGAGGTTGTAGGTATGGGTTTGGTGATGGGCCGCCGGGACGCCACATCCGGTCATCAACCGGCACGACAGACCTATACAAGATTATACACGACATGGTGAAGCAGCCTCTCATGGTGGTTAGCCACGATTGGGCCCCTGTACTGTACCGTGGGCGGCCACTCCTCTCTTCGACAGCGACCGAAAATAGCCAGACGGTACAACCCCATGTCCGACCTCCCCTCGAAAATCCGGAATAACACAGGCTGATTCCGGAAAACGAGGATCACAATGGTGGTCTTTACACCTCGCCCCGTGGACGGTGGTCGCTTCTCGGACGGACACTTAAGTCCTACCACCACGAACTGTGTCACTCATTTGACATTTTTGGTCACGTGTAGTGAAACTAGAGTCAAAGCCTACGGACGCGAGTGACGTTAACCCTCAAAAATTAAGCTGCATACAAGTGAAGCTAATATAAAGCGTGTAAAATGCCTAACATGGTGGTAAAATAGCGTTCTCTCTCGAAGGCTTGAGCCTGGTTGCTACAAATGATGGTTATGATAAAGATGAAAATATACGCAGGCGGGGGCGCCATTCTTCAGTTTTTGCCCCGCCTCAAAAAATATCAAGATCCGGCGCCTCGAAAGATATCAAGGAAAGCCAGCGGGCTTTCCATGTCATATCTTAAGAACGGATATATTCTATTTATTCTTTTTCTCCCCATCACAACAGGTAAGCAGCAACTAATTCACAACTTTAAATTGAACTATTTTAATTGCAGTCCGCACCGTGACCACGAAAGCTGTAAAGTAATCGAAACGTCGGGAAGTCAAAAATGTAAAAATTAAACCAAATTTCAATTTTAATTGACATTATTTGGGCCTCAAAACGGACTTGCGTTTTGCGCGTCCAGTTCTCTTGAATAATTCGAATACAATTATAGACGAGTAACGAGCCCGCACGCGGTATCTCGACATAAACACGTCTCAACACGAATCTACCCGAACCGCACAAGTTTGACCTTGGATCGTGCGTTGCAATAATATGCAACGGACGGTATTAACCGGTTAATTTGTTTTGGAATTAACCGTTTAATACCGGTACTAAACCGTTCATGCGTAAGTAACCGGTAACCTTTATCGTTTGGGTTAGTTAGAAACCGTTCATTATTTTAACCGGTAAACGTAGGAGCGATATAATTTACCGGTATTTTATCAGAATTAACCGCTCTCTTTAAACCGGTTCCGAGCCTTGGATAAAAGTATTATGAAGCATATTAAATACCGGAGGTACTCGTTAAATACTCAAAAACCTTATTTTTTGGAACGAAGTTGCTTATCGCGTGGTATGAAAGGGGGCTAGACGGAAAAATTCTAACGAAAAATAGGCACGATAAACATTTGACAATCGTTTTTTATTTCTTTATGTGAAAATGATGTCATACATTTTATTTAACTCTAATAGAGGCAATAAAATATCCAAATAGATAATAATTTCTTAAAGGCTATAGTAAAAACTAAGAATACGCTGAAGCCCAAAATTAAGTGGGAAACGTTGCGACAATTTCTAATTTTCATCAAATGTCATAAATCAAATTGATACAAATGAAACATAAATTGCATAAATATGTGAAAAAAAAACATAATGATGGTGATACCCAAATGATTGTTTTGATTGTGACATCGATGATGATCATTGATGGTGAAGGGCAGCCGCTCAGAAGTAGATTGACAATTTTGATAGCGCAATAATTAATATATTATAGATAACGGGTATTTTTTTAAAACACATGTTCTAAAATAAGTTTTATCGTAAAGATAACAACATGAATAGTATATGATACGTATTATTTATATATATTATCATCTTATTATTTATTATTTTTATGATTTTATTATCTGGTCTCTTTTGTTAATGTAGTCTTGTTGCACGTCATGCCCTATTTATTACTCCAACTATTCCTGTTCATCCAAAGGTTGCCAGGAAGAAATCGCTCAATGCGATATGGTCACCCATTGTACTTTTCAATTTTTACCTGATATATTTATTTATTATGTAACTTAAGATGTACAATAAAGATTATAAATGAATAATATTGATAAGGGTTAGGTGCAAATAAAAATTTCGTCCTGAGTGGAAAAATGACCCTAGAACTCTACTATGATATACTCTGCCTCTCTTATAGGCTACTTAAGGGGGTTATCGAGGTGACTGGGCGCACTGTTGGTAGGTGAGACCGCGTAATGGGTGATTCTGTTTTTTATTGTAAGGAATGGCGAGACGAGCATGCTATTCGCCTGATGGTAAGCGATTCGACCGCTCATGTACAGTAGCAAAACCAAACTACACCATGAATTACAAATCAGTGCTTGGCATTCCACTGCGCTCGCCATCCCGAGACATGAGATGTTAAGTCTCAATATGTCTAGTAGTTACTCTAGGTACAATGTCCTTCAAACCGGAACACAGCAGTGCATTTATAGTGCTGTTTGGTGGGAGAAATAGACATTGCGGTGGTACCTACACAGGGAGCCTCTCACATATAAGGGAACTACCACCAGTAAAGATGGGCGAGAAGTTCATCTTAGCAGGAGGGTCTGGTCTAAGGATTGCAGATAGTACAGTTGCCCTCTATCGATGATCTACAATCAGGTTTATTCAGGCCCTATATAAACCCGAAAATAATAATTTTATGACAATATAGAACAAATTTTAATTAAAAAATACGTAAACAAAAATAGTTTTCAAAATTCATGTCAATACATAAGCCATGTCAACCAAATGTCAACGATCGCTAACAGAATTTCGCGGTCTATCAAAATGAACTGAGTTTCTCATCTTAAATGAAAAATTTGTCAACTTCCCTATTGTATAACTTTCTCTTAATTTTAAAACAGTGTCATGTACAAAGTATGTACAAATAAACGAAATATCAGTTGCATCCATTGTTTTTATGTTAATCTTTCAGGCTTATAGATGATACGATCTTTATCAAAAAATAAAATTAAACTAATGCTCAGGTATTGTATCGATTTTATTTCCCATTATCAATCATCCTATTATTGTTCGATAAGAAACATAAAAAATGAGCTAAGAGTCAATCAATCAATATTTCATAAATGTCATGTCAGGCCCAAATTCGCCCATCTCCGTCAGAAATAAAAGAAGAGGGGTGAAACTTCATAGAACCTTGGGCTTAGCCTCACAGAGTAGGTTTATGCTATATTTTATTGGGATGAGCACCAAATAGGAGTAAAGTGATAATCGGTATTTATTACAAAATAAAATTACCGAAATTGACCTTTTTCCACGTGCAACCTTTTTAAAGTATATCGATGGTGCTGGTAGTAATTATTAATAATAAGAATAAAACATAAATGTCAACTATCAACGGCTGATGACAAGGGTGAAGGAGTCAAAATACAAATACAATTTTATGGTGCTTTTACACGTTGGCTGAGGCTGGGCCAACGTTTACCTACTCCAAGCTATCAACAATGAAAATATTAAGGCCAGCGAGGCCAAACACTCCGTTTACACGCTGGCGTTGGTGGAGGCTGGCCGAGGTTGGCCAAGCGTGTAAATGTAGCATAAAACTATGTTTATGTCAATAATTAGAAGATGGCGTGATGACAGGCCGCTATGAAAATCTACTAAATACTCAATGAATTATTAATTTTATTTTACCATTGTAAAACATCTTATTATGTTTCGATGAGAAACAAAAAAAAAAAATGTTAGTGAATCTTTCATAAGTGTACAGTCAGGCATGGGTCAAGCCCAATTTCGCCCGTCTTCTTTCAATATTGTACTAAAATCTTCATCACCACCCCTTCATTTCAAAAGTATGTCATATTGTATGTCTCGAAAACAAAAACAATGAGCTTTCAATGTTTTGATTAATGTTAATCTTTCGCATAATAGATAATGCAAATCTTATCTAACAACAATAACTTGGTGCAGTATATAATGTCTGCAGGCGCAGATGTCTGTACAATTCAGTTTACTTGCTGGAAACGTACACTACTGCAAAGGTGAGCAATTATTTTTTAAATCTTTGTTGATCATCCAACCGATTGGGCAACGAAGTTGTGAAATTACTCTTATTAATTGTTTATGTATTTCAATTAATTTCAAATTGTTTTAATTCAATATCTACCTATATCATCGGTGTTCACAGATGTATTCTAAGGGAGTATGATAAAACAAATTGTAATTGTTAGCATCGTGTTCTGATACCAGATGAATTCCCTCATCCTCTTGGTGCTGGCGGTGGTCGCCGCGCAAGCTGCCGTCATCGATCCTACCGACCCTACCGGTACCATCGAGTACCATTACCCCGACGCCGCCGAGATCGAGGCTTCTGAGACTCCTGAGTCCAGAGCACTCGCCAGAAACAACATCAATGTTGGATCTACGGTCGGAAACAGACTTTTGCGCAGGTAGACCCTTAATTTAACTACAGTAGTAAAGGTATAGTCGAGTGCGGCCATTCGCCACGAATCAGTCCGTGAGAGACAATAACTGAACAGCTAAATGCCATGAGAATGTATGTAGTAAGCTTCATGGTGGTTGTTCCAGGGTGAGCGTGAGCCGCGGCGCTGTCGCAGGCCACATCGTGAGAGTGGACGTGACCTACCGAACCAACTCCGCTGTAAGGATCTGGGCCGTTCAGGCTTTCCAACTATCCGCGCAGGGCGCGTCTGCTCGCATCATCTCAGGAGGCATTGGTCAAACCTTTGTGACGGTTAGAATCCAGTCTGCGGTGGGTCGCGGGTACAGCTACCAGTTGAGCTTCTGGGGGAGATAAACCAAGCTGACCAAGAACCACTTCGCGATCGAATATCTTGGAGTATACTTTTATGATCTGCTTGCATGTTTTAGTTTTTATTTTAGACGGAAATCTACGTTGTAAACGATGATTAAGACGATGGTTACTTGTAAATGTTATTTTGGTAATAAAATTATTTGACATAAAATTTTGTTTATTGAATTGACGAAGTCCTATGTTTTTGTGTTTGCTATTAATCCTACACCTTTTATAACATTATATTCATATCACAGAATTTGAAGATGCTTACCTACATGACTTATACAGGTGAATGAGAGAAACTAGAAATATGGCGTATTATCCGGACTGGTATATTTGTCTTCAACATGCTTCCAATAAGTATTATGACATAAACACCGACCAATACGAACATTTCGCCTAGTTCTCTCAGAGTCCATACTTCAATATAACTCCAGATGATTTGTATTTAACACAGTGTTGCGATTTTATTGTAAGTAACTACACTGCTCAAGAATATGATGTTAGGCCTGTTATGAAAGACGATAATTTGGCGAATCAACCAGCTAATAAAGGTGCAATGAAGATTTCTTTACTTCAAAGATTTACAAATCAATGATCCTGATTTGGGTGGCATACCTTAAAATAATACTAGATTCTTTTAATATGCGAAGCAAAAACTTGAAAGATGAAATATCTATTTATTATGAATTTAGAGGATCAGGATTTATAACTAAACTAACTCCGTTGGCTCAGCGAACCAAAGTGGGTCTTATTCTTCGCTACCTCTCACCATTCACTGACTCGAAATTGTCGTAGCTCACCTTCTGCAATATCGCTCCAGCATTCATATTGAGGGGTAAAAATAACACTGAGTTACAAAGCACTGCAAATTTCTAGTGGCACCAGTTGGTGTTATATTTAGCAACGAAATAAATAAATCATGGAGTTAATACCAAGTGCCACTACAAAGTAACAAATAGTATGTATTTCATTGCGCTAGTATTGGTGTACCAAAATCTCATGGCATATAATTTAAAACAAACATAATGATTTTTATGTGGCAATGCCATCGGTCAGCAGCTCTTTCAAAACTTGAGTTATGTCATTCGATGTGAATATTTAAAATTTCTATTCTTCCTTAGCGACAATATACAAATTAGTTATAGTGCTAAGTTACATTTGTAATTTGTTCTGATTACCTATTAAGGCAAAATTTTGTAACGCAATTTAAAATAAATTTTATTATTATTATTATATTATTTCCTAGGTAAGGTATATAGAGTTGCTCCGTGGAGACGTTTCGGCATGTGGGGCGAGTCTAACGCCATATCGAGTACAAATTTTTGACTTCGGGCTAATAGTCAATAGAATAACCTAATATCACTGTTGTCCGACCCGGGATTTCGGTTCTTCGCTAGGCCTGTTGCTATTTTTTAAAATGCAATATTGCAGTTCTAGTTGACAATATCGGACACGTGGCATGAGTCACACGTCACAATGTATATTATATTTTTGGGAACTATCACTACTTTTTACACAAAGTACAACGTTTTCAGCCTTTGTGTAGGATGGTAGATGCTACCTAAGCCGAAGCCAATTCTTGTTCAATCACGTGCATACCTTGAACTCAGTATAATCCTTGGTTTATTTATGTAATCTATGATGATAACGCAATTAATTCGTACACCGGGACTTTTTTTAATAAAATCGCAAAGATAATGCAATTACAATTAGTCGATTAAAGGCTAGCACTAGGTAATTTCAGTTTTCTAATTTCAAATATGTCTACAAATATATTGTTTTATAGATATGAAATGCAGGTACACGCTTGGGTCACTTACAACAAAATATTACTTGATATTGCGTAAGATATGGAAAAAATTGACAAATAAGTGGTCAACTACTTATGTCGTTTATAAAGTCTGTGCTTGCTGCGGCGTGGCGTCGCGTGCCGGATCTGTTACTTCCCTGGTCTATGATTGTGGAGGCCCACGGCTGGTAAAAGGGACGCCCGAAACATCATAGAACCTTGGGCCTAGTCTTACAGACCTAGTCAATGCAATATTTTAGAGAGATAAGATAATTATTCCGAAAATAGATCAAAAAATTGTCTCCACAATGGACTGATTGACGCCCAGTACCAAACATATAGATATTTAAACTAATATGAGGCATAGGTTCTACACGTTTGGTACTTGGCGACCCGCCTTCAATATGTTACGCATATATTTTGATTTGTTGGCTAGTCAAGTCATTAAACAAATAAATCAACATGCACAAGTTGCATGAAATAAATATTATTTTTTTGCTTTGCAGAGGTACTTATTATTTTTTGGTTTTTAGTGGTTTTGTTTTGAAGTCGGTTTTTATTTAAAATTTTAGTTATTTTTATCTTTTTAGTGTTGATAGGAATTAAAATTAAGAAGATTTGGTCCCCACAAGGAATATTTTCTTTCCGATGACAATGAAATCGCGAAAATCGGCTAAAAGCTGCCGAAGATATTAGAGTATTCACATGTTCATTATTTGGTCCCCCTTCCCAACTCCCTTCGCCCCTACCCCCTTTTCCCTCCACCACTGTAGTTTAGCTTTTATATTGAACCCAATGCAAAACGAACCATCGGAATCCTATTAAATTTTGAAGGGTTCTACTCTCCAGGTCCGAACATGATCATCAGATCTTCATGTTGTGTTCCTGGGATTAACCTGTCAATACGTTCATTCCAATGAAAAAGAAATCACTAAAATCGGTTAAAAACTGTCGAAGATATTAGAATTTACGTGTATTTTAATTTTGTCACCCACCCCCCCTCACCCCCACCCCTTTTTCCCTCTCTCACTGTAACTTAACTTTAATAATGAACGTAATGCAAAAAGAACCATTGGAATCCTATTTAATTTTAAGGAGTTCCCCTCTGCAGGTCCGAAGATATTCATCAGATTTTCGCCATGTTTTTGTGGGACCAAACGACAAGCACCAGCTTTCAATCGAAGAAAGAATGGTCGAAATCGGTTCACACAGTACAGAGAAACGAGGTAACAAACATAAAAAAAAAGCAACATACAGTCGAATTGAGAACCTCCTCCTTTTTTTGAAGTCGGTTAAAAAAATGCATCACATCCCTTAATTTCAAAAGTATGTCATATTGTATGCCTCGAAAACAAAAACAATGAGCTTTCAATGTTGTGATTAATGTTAATCTTTCGCATAATAGATAATGCAAATCTTATCTAACAACAATAAGTTGGTGCAGTATATAATGGCTGCAGACGGCAGATGTCTGTACAATTCAGTTTACTTGCTGGAAACACATACACTACTGCAAAGGTGAGCAATTGTTAACAAAAATCGTTTTGATATATAATAGAATTATAGAATATCGATGCAAGATTTTAATATCGCTGTCTTGTTTTAATTTTATTTATTTAATTGAACTACTTTATAAATATGTACACGAAATAATTATAGATAGGAAATAGCGAAAAACATATTGTGTAATCGATGCTTCGGCCTTTTTTCCAAGGTAGAAATAGTATCTCAAAATAGAAGTAGATTTGACTGTCACTATCGTGTTCTGGTTCCAGATGAATTCCCTCATCCTCTTGGTGCTGGCGGTGGTCGCCGCGCAAGCTGCCGTCATCGATCCTACCGACCCCGCCGGTACCATCGAGTACCATTATCCCGACGCCGCCGAGATCGAGGCTTCTGAGACTCCTGAGTCCAGAGCACTCGCCAGAAACAACATCAATGTTGGATCTACAGTCGGAAACAGACTTTTGCGCAGGTAGACCCTTAATTTAACTACAGTCGTTAAGGTATAGTCGAGCTCGGCCATTCGCCACGAATCTGTCCGTGAGAGACAATAATTGAACTGTTAAATGCCATGAGAATGTATGTAGTAAGCTTCATGGTGGTTGTTCCAGGGTGAGCGTGAGCCGCGGCGCTGTCGCAGGCCACATCGTGAGAGTGGACGTGACCTACCGAACCAACTCCGCTGTAAGGATCTGGGCCGTTCAGGCTTTCCAACTATCCGCGCAGGGCGCGTCTGCTCGCATCATCTCAGGAGGCATTGGTCAAACCTTTGTGACGGTTAGAATCCAGTCTGCTGTGGGTCGCGGGTACAGCTACCAGTTGAGCTTTTGGGGAAGATAAACCAAGCTGATCAAGAACCACTTCGCGATCGAATATCTTGGAGTATACTTTTATGATCTGCTTGCATGTTTTAGTTTTCATTTTAGACGCAAATGAAATATATACGTTGTAAACGATGTTAAAAATTATGGTTATTTATAAGTTTTACTTTGGTAATAAAAATATGTTCTATAATATTTTTGTTTTTAAATTGATGAAGTCCTATGTTTTTGTGATTGTTATTAATCCTAAACATTTTATACCATTATATTCATATCACAAAAGTTGAAGATGTTTATCTAAGTGACTTATAATTGGGAAAGAGAGAAACTAGAGACGTGGTATATTATTCTGGTTGATATATTTGTCTACAACAACATACGTGCAATAAGTAGTAATTATGGTCAACACGGACATTTTATCTAGTTCTCTCAGAGTCCACATTACAATATAACTCCAGATGATTTCTGTATTTGATCCAATTCAACATTGCAATCATTTTCCGAACTAATCGCGTAATTTTACCAAATATAATGTGCGGATCGTTCATATTCGTAGTTAGGTGTGAAACGAAGGTAGTCAGGCGAATCAATCTAGGTGGTTGACTAATGACTTTATAAGAACAGCATACACTGAAAATTGTCAATGGCCAGTAAAGCAATATTCTTGTTTCTTTCCTACTCTAAGTTTTATTCCTTCTATTGAAGATTATCTTTACTTCACCGATTTACTAATCATAGATGATAAATTGTAACCAACACTAATCATAAAAGCTCAATTATCACATACAAAATGAATCAATTAAAGATTACACATCGATTAATTATGAATCGAGAGATCCAGGACTCATATTGAGTGGTAAATGTGACAGAGAGCCACATAGCTCGGCGAATTTCTCGTTGACAATAGCTAGTATTTAACTACCAATGAAATAAATTAATAGAACGAATCTAGGCTGGATTTTTTCATCCACAGCAAACCAGAGGTAATTAATACTCTAATAATAAATTATCTGATAGAATTAACATGGTCAATTTTATGCAATGTGACGAAAGAAAAACTGTTTCTAATATTTGACACATAGCTAGACAATAACGCATTCGGGCGCCACAAGACCGTAGACGATCTTCACTACTGTCTTATAAAAATTAATATGAAAGAACAGTGGCGTACGTGGCGTGGTGGCCTGTTGGTAAACGGACCAGATGCGGCTGCCAACATGTGCTTGGTGGTCGCGGGTTCAAATCCTAGGGCACGTCTCTGACTTTTCGGAGTCATGTGTGTATTGATAGTCAATCACCACGCACTAAAACGGTGAAGGAAAATATCGAGAGGAAAACTGCATACCATAGCGATTTATAAGAATTTCTATGGTATGTAAGGCCGCCAACCCGCACTAGGCCAGCGTGGTGGACTATATGGCCTAACCACTCTCAATCGTACTCTCGATTGTAGAGTAGGCCCATGCCCTGCAGGGGGACGTATATGGGCTGATACAGAACCCTACAGATACAGAGCATATTAGTGTTAATTTGTCTTTTGGTAATAACATACATACATACGTACATAAACTCACGCCTTTTTCCCAGATGGGGTAGGCAGAGTCAGGTATTTGTGCCCGATATGGCGATAGGCTCGCCACCTATCACATTGTGGGACGGAACATACAAGGCGAAATGTGGGAGCCCTGGTAATAACAATAATTTAAAAAAACCTAAAAGATTTCTAACCTCGCATCTACATTTATGAATCAAATTGTTTGATCAATGATAGAACTATAACTTCGAAGGGACGACATCTGTCCAAATAATTCCTAGTGTTGTGATGGCCTAAGAAATCTTAGGTACAAACATATTGCATATATACATAATGAAATGCCTTTTTCCCAGAAAGAGTATTTAGAGTTGCCTGCGTTTCGCCATGTGAGGCGAGTCAGGAACATAAAGCAGTTGTATATTATATTTTTAGGAACTATCACTATTTTTTAACACAAGGTACAAACTTTTCAGCCTTTGTGTAGGATGCTATCTTAGCATGTGCGTACCTTGAACGTAATATAATCGTTGGTTTCTTTAAATAATCCTTGATGATAACATAATTAATTTTGCCGACGGGGCTTTTTTATAAAACAGATGGTACAACATAGTGTTATCGTAAAGATAGTGAAATTACAAATAGTCGATTATAGGCTAGCAGTAATGGTAATTTCAGATTTCTATTTTGTTTATTTTTCAACAAATATATTTGTTTTGTACATATGAAGTGTAGGTACCTGCGAGGGTCATTTATTATATACTTATGTCATTTATAAATCGGATGCTGTATCTGTTACTTCCCTGCTCCATGATTGAGGACGCCGATGGCTGGTAAACGAAACTCTATAGAACCTTGGGCCTAGTCCTACAGAGTTAATTATGTGGCGTACAGCGTACATACTGCTTCGCTGAACTGGCTTCGTTGATAAAGATGGTAAGATGTCAATGGATATCAAACTACATTAAACTAATGCTTAGGTATTGTATCGATTTTATTTCCCATTATCAATCATCCTTTTATTGTTCGATAAGAAACATAAAAAATGAGCTAAGAGTCAATCAATCAATATTTCATAAATGTAATGTCAGGCCCAAATTTGCCCATCGCCTTTAGAAATAAAATTTTAATATTGTACTAAAATCTGCATCACATCCCTTAATTTCAAAAGTATGTCATATTGTATGCCTCGAAAACAAAAACAATGAGCTTTCAATGTTTTTATTAATGTTAATCTTTCGCATATTATCTAATAGATAATGCAAATCTTATCACACAACAATAAGTTGGTGCAGTATATAATGGCTGCAGGCGTAGATGTCTGTACAATTCAGTTTACTAGCTGGAAACACATACACTACTGCAAAGGTGAGCAATTGTTAAAAAAATCGTTTTGATGTATAATAGAATGTCGACGCAAGATTTTGATATTGCTGTCTTGTTTTAATTTAATATATTTATTTCATTGAACTACTTTATAAATATGTACACGAAATAATTGTAGACAGGAAATAGCGTAAAACATATTATGTAATCGATGCTTTGGCCTTTTTTCCAATGTAGTAATAGTATCTCAAAATAGAAACAGATTTGACTGTCACTATCGTGTTCTGGTTCCAGATGAATTCCCTCATCCTCTTGGTGCTGGCGGTGGTCGCCGCGCAAGCTGCCGTCATCGATCCTACCGACCCTGCCGGTACCATCGAGTACCATTACCCCGACGCCGCCGAGATCGAGGCTTCTGAGACTCCTGAGTCCAGAGCACTCGCCAGAAACAACATCAATGTTGGATCTACAGTCGGAAACAGACTTTTGCGCAGGTAGACCCTTAATTTAAATACAGTTGTAAAGGTATAGTCGAGCTCGGCCATTCGCCACGAATCAGTCCGTGAGAGACAATAATTGAACTGTTAAATGCCATGAGAATGTATGTAGTAAGCTTCGTGGTGGCTGTTCCAGGGTGAGCGTGAGCCGCGGCGCTGTCGCAGGCCACATTGTGAGAGTGGACGTGACCTACCGAACCAACTCCGCTGTAAGGATCTGGGCGATTCAGGCTTTCCAACTATCCGCGCAGGGCGCGTCTGCTCGCATCATCTCAGGAGGCATTGGCCAAACCTTTGTGACGGTTAGAATCCAGTCTGCTGTGGGTCGCGGGTACAGCTACCAATTAAGCTTCTGGGGAAGATAAACCAAGCTGACCAAGAACCACTTCGCGATCGAATATCTTGGAGTATACTTTTATGATCTGCTTACATGTTTTAGTTTTTATTTTAGACGAAAATGTACGTTGTAAACGATGATTAAGGCGATGGTTACTTGTAAATGTTATTTTGGTAATAAAATATTTTTTCTATAATATTTTTGTTTATTGAATTGACTAAGTCCTATGTTTTTGTGTTTGCTATTCTATATTCGATCCTAAACCTTTTATAACATTATATTTATATCACAGAATTTGAAGATGCTTATATACGTGACTTATTCAGGTGAATGAGAGAAACTAGAAATATGGCCTATTATCCGGACTGGCATATGTGTCTCCAACCTGCTTCCAATAAGTATTATGGCATAAACACCGACCAATACGAACATTTCGCCTAGTTCTCTCAGAGTCCGTACTACAATATAACTCCAGATGATTTGTATTTAACACAGTGTTGCAATGTTATTGTAAGTAACTACACTGCTCAAGAATATGATGTTAGGGCTGTTATGAAAGACGATAATTTGGCGAATCAACCAGCTAATAAAGGTACAATGAAGATTTCTTTACTTCAAAGATTTACAAATCAATGGTCCTGAATTGGGTGGCATACCTTAAAATATTACTAGATTCTTTTCATATGCGAAATAAATACTTGAAAGATTAAATATCTATTTATTATGAATTTAGAGGATCAGGAAAACTAACTCTCGACTCGAAGTTGGTGCAGGTGCACTTCAACGATATCGCCAGGACTCATATGAAAAGGTAGAAAGAGGTAAAAATGACAATATGAATTAATGCTAATTTGTATAGAAATTATCAAAATATTTCGATCCAATTACCCTGGTGTTGCTATGCACAATTTTCAATTTCCCCATTTGCCATGAGATTCTGGTACACGTATACACATTCATTTATTTTCTTATTGACTTGACTAGCCAACAAATCTTTAATAAGTAATATTTTAAAGCGGGTCTCCAAGTATCTAAGGCTTACGTACATATTAAATAAATAATAATAATAAATAATCTCACGACTTTTTCCCAAAAAGGGTAGGCCGTGTTGCTGCCTGGACAAGTTTCACCATGTCGGGCAAGTCTAACGCCATAAAGAATGGAAAACAGTTTTATTAGTCACAATCACTGAATAATCTATACTAATATTATAAAGCTGCAGAGTTTGTTTCTTTGAACGCGCTAATCTCTGGAACTACTGGTCCGATTTGATTGATTCTTTCAGTGTTGGGTAGTCCATTTATCGAGGAAGGCTATAGACTATATATCATCACGTTATATATTTGTATATCAATCTATCTGGGCTGCAAATTCTTGACTCCAGACTTATAGTCAATAAAAAAAAATTATATCACTGTTGCCCGACCCGGGATTTCGCATCCTCTCTAGGCCTATTGCCCTTTTTGGAAATGCAATATTACAGTTTTATAGTTGAAAATATCGGACACGTGACACGAGTCACAATGTATATTATGCTTTTGGGAAGTATTACTACTTTTTTAGAAACTTTTCAGTCCCTGTGTAGGATAATGGATGCTATTTAAGCGGAACCGAATTCTTGTTCAATCACGTGCGTACCTTGAACTTAGTATAATCCTTGGTTCATTTATGTAATCTATGAAGATAATGCAATTAATTCGTACACCGGGACTTTTTTTTTATAAAACAGAGTGTACAACATAAGTATTATCGTAAAGATAACGAAATTACTATTAGTCGATTAAAGGCTAGCACTTATGGTAATTTCAGTTTTCTAATTTGTTTATGTTTCAACAAATATATTTGTTTTATAGATATGAAGTGCAGGTACGCGCGTGGATCATTTACAACAAAATATTACTTGCCATTGCGTAAAATATTAATAAAACTGACAAATAAGTGGTCAACTACTTATGTCATTTATAAAGTCTGTGCTTGCGGCGGCGCAGCGTCGCGTGCCAGATCTGTTACTTCCCTGCTCTGTGATTGTGGAGGCCGACGGCTGGTAAAAGGGACGGCCGAAACTTCATAGAAACTTGGGCCTAGTCTTACAGAGCTAGTCAATGCAATATTTTAGAGAGATAAGATAATTATTCCGAAAATAGGTCAAAAAATTGTCTCCACAATGGACTGATAGTGCAAAATACATATTTTGTCCATAGGGGCATTCCACGCAAAGCGGACAGGTAAAAAATCGCGATGTTTCTGATTTCAGAAATATTTGAGTATGTTCTACCTATATATGTCCTTGATTTGTGTATCAAATATTTTTCTTATATAGTGACTGGTTAAAGAATTAAGGAACTTTGAAATTTTGGCCAACTGGTGGGCATACAGTACTTCAAAGGCGATTATCTAGTTAGAAAATTATTGATTAAAATAATTAAACCACTGGATTTAAAACTTCATTTAATGAGCTTTTTAATTGCATTTTTGGATATTAAAATAAATTATTTTTTTCCAATATTTTTTATTTTTATTTTTTTAACTTCGATTTTCACAAACTTAGACCATTTTGATTTTTTTTTTTTAATTAAAATAGCTAGTATTTTATAGAACATCCTTGCCAAGTTTTATAATGGGCGTGGAAGTGGTTTACGAGCTAAGCTGAGAATACTGCCGAAGCGCAGCGTCCTGCGCGAGTTAAGTGAAACTATCAATAAAATAAAATCACTTCTGACCGAATAGTAGCATATTTAAAAAGATATAAATTCATTTTAAACACTTTTTAAATACCGTAAAATCATACAACTATAGTCCTGTTATACAAATATGGTTCATTACCATACTTTGACAGTTTGTTCGTTCCTTTAATGTCTTTTATGGATTAATAAATCACTTTTTACTTATAATATTACATTTACGTAACATATTTTTATATTAAATCAGTAGTCCATGAGTGCGTGGTGGCCTGTTGGTAAACGGACCAGACGCGGCTGCCAACATGTTCACGGTGGTCGCGGGTTCAAATCCCAGGGCACACCTCTGACTTTTCGGAGTCATGTGTGTATTGATAGTCAATCACCACGCACTAAATCGGTGAAGGAAAACATCGTGAGGAAACCTGCATACCATAGCGGTTCATAAGAATTTATATGGTATGTAAGTCCGCCAACCCGCACTAGGCCAGCGTGGTGGACTATATGGCCTAACCACTCTCAATCGTACTTTCGATTGTAGAGTAGGCTCGTGCCCTGCAGTGGGACGTATATGGGCTAATACAGATACAGATACAGTCCATGAGTACAACAATTTAATTTAAAAAGTCACCGGGTACAATTGCTATTTTTTTTGCATTTGACCACCCCCTACTCTCCAGTTCAGCAACTTGAAAAAGCGCTCTTTTAGTGCTGCATGTTTAAAGAGGCTGAATTTGCAATTGTATATCCCTGTTTGTTTGATTGTGTATTTATGCGATGCTTTCTGCTGAGTCAGTCTTCTGTTTTTAATATCAGAAAGATATAATTCCATTTGTCGATTTGAATAATATTTATATGATCTGGCTCCAGGCTTCTTCCTTGACATTGTTTTCAAATCCCTGATGTAATTCTAAATTTGTTTTAATTGGTTTTTAATTATTATCCAAGAAAACCGTTGGACTATTGTTTTAAACAAAGTATGAAAATTAGAATAAACTTGCCTAAGTATTAAAATAATTAACTGATATAAAAAACAGCTATAATATAATAAATACAAACATATTACCTTTTAAAAAAACAAATTGTAGGACTGGGCAGCTACATATACTTATTTTTTTAAATAAAAGTTAGGGGAGTTTTGAAACACGCAATAACTGATTAATTCCGCACCGCTCGCTGTTGATTTCACATACTTGCCAGCTATCGCATTTGCTCTTAATTTTAACGCCTACATCCATTCTAGTCAAATGTTGTCAAAAAAATCGTTGAATGGTAATGGACCATATTTGTATTACAGGACTATAGTTGTATGATTTTACGGTATCTAAAAAGTGTTTAAAATGTATTTATATCGTTTTAAATATGCAAACTATTCGGTCGGAAGTGATTTTATTTTATTGATAGTTTCACGTAACTCGCGCAGGACGCCGCGCTTCGGCAGTATTTCCAGCATAGCTCGTAAACCACTTTCACGCCCATTATAAAACTTGGCAAGGATGTTCTATACAATACTAGCTATTTTAAAATAAAAATAAAAAAAATCGAAATGGTCTAAGTTTGTGAAAATCGAAGTTAAAAAAATAAAAATAAAAAATAATTGGAAAAAAATAATTTATTTTAATATCCAAAAATGCAATTAAAAAGCTCATTAAATGAAGTTTTAAATCCAGTGGTTTAATTATTTTAATCAATAATTTTCTGACTAGATAATCACCTTTGAAGTACTGCATGCCCACCAGTTGGCCAAAATTTCAAAGTTCCTTAATTCTTTAACCAGTCACTATATAAGAAAAATATTTGATACACGAATCAAGGACATATATAGGTAGAACATACTCAAATATTTCTGAAATCAGAAACATCGCGATTTTTTACCTGTCCGCTTTGCGTGGAATGCCCCCATAATATGTCAAAGTTATGTGGCGTACAGCGTACGTACTGCTTCGTGGACTAGCTTCGTGTCGTGTAATGTGTCGTCAGGTCTAAATTCGACCATCTACTGCAGAAATTAAATAACAAGATTGTACTAAAATCTGCATCACACCCCTTACTTTCAAAAGTATGTCATATTGTATGCCTCGAAAACAAAAACAATGAGCTTTCAATGTTGTGATTAATGTTAATCTTTCGCATAATAGATAATGCAAATCTTATCTAACAACAATAACTTGGTGCAGTATATAATGTCTGCAGACGGCAGATGTCTGTACAATTCAGTTTACTAGCTGGAAACACATACACTACTGCAAAGGTGAGCAATTGTTAAAAAAATCGTTTTGATATATAGTAGAATAATAAAATATCGATGCAAGATTTTAATATCGCTGTCTTTTTTTTATTTTATTTATTTAATTGAACTACTTTATAAATATTTACACGACATAATTGTAGACGGTAAATAGCGAAAAACATATTATATAATCGATGCTTTAACTTTCCTTCCGAGGTAGTAATAGTATCTCAAAATATAACTAGATTTGACTGTCACTATCGTGTTCTGGTTCCAGATGAATTCCCTCATCCTCTTGGTGCTGGCGGTGGTCGCCGCGCAAGCTGCCGTCATCGATCCTACCGACCCTGTCGGTACCATCGAGTACCATTACCCCGACGCCGCCGAGATCGAGGCTTCTGAGACTCCTGAGTCCAGAGCACTCGCCAGAAACAACATCAATGTTGGGTCTACAGTCGGAAACAGACTTTTGCGCAGGTAGACCCTTAATTTAACTACAGTTGTAAAGGTATAGTGGAGCGCGGCCATTCCCCATGTATCAGTCCGCGAGAGACAATAATTGAACTGTTAAATGCCATGAGAATGTATGTAGTAAGCTTCATGGTGGTTGTTACAGGGTGAGCGTGAGCCGCGGCGCTGTCGCAGGCCACATCGTGAGAGTGGACGTGACCTACCGAACCAACTCCGCTGTAAGGATCTGGGCCATTCAGGCTTTCCAACTATCCGCGCAGGGCGCGTCTGCTCGCATCATCTCAGGAGGCATTGGTCAAACCTTTGTGACGGTTAGAATCCAGTCTGCTGTGGGTCGCGGATACAGCTACCAGTTGAGCTTTTGGGGGAGATAAACCAAGCTGATCAAGAACCACTTCGTGATCGAATATCTTGGAGTATACTTTTATGATCTGCTTGCATGTTTTAGTTTTTATTTTAGACAGAAATCTACGTTGTAAACGATGATTAAGACGATGGTTACTTGTAAATGTTATTTTGGTAATAAAATTATTTGACATAATATTTTTGTTTATTGAATTGACGAAGTCCTATGTTTTTGTGTTTGCTATTAATCCTACACCTTTTATAACATTATATTCATATCACAGAATTTGAAGATGCTTATATAAGTGACTTATACAGGTGAATGAGAGAAACTAGAAATATGGCGTATTAGCCGGGCTGGTATATTTGTCTTCAACATGCTTCCAATAAGTATTATGACATAAACACCGACCAATACGAACATTTCGCCTAGTTCTCTCAGAGTCCATACTACAATATAACTCCAGATGATTTGTATTTAACATAGTGTTGCGATTTTATTGTAAGTAACTACACTGCTCAAGAATATGATGTTAACAGGCCTAATGTTATGAAAGACGATAATTTGCCGAATCAACCAGCTAATAAAGGTGCAATGAAGATTTATTTACTTCAAAGATTTACAAATCAATGATCCTGAATTGGGTGGCATACCTTAAAATAATACTAGATTCTTTTAATATGCGAAGCAAAAACTTGAAAGATGAAATATCTATTTATTATGAATTTAGAGGATCAGGATTTATAACTAAACTAACTCCGCTGTCTCAGCGAACTAAAGTGGGTCTTATACTTTGAAACGAGACTTTTCCAGCTATCTCTATTCTTCGCTACCTCTCACCATTTACTGACTCGAAGTTGGTGCAGGTCACCTTCAACGATATCGCCAGTACTCATATTGAGAGGTAAAATATTACAGAGCAATAAAGCTCGGTGAATTTCATAGAGGCACTACTTGTAACAGGTGTTATATTTAGCAACGAGATAAATCAATAGAACGAAGCAGATAAAGTGATCGTATTTTAGTATGACTTGTGGATATGCCAAATTTTTAGCAGCACGGATGTTGATAAGTGGTGGAGGCTTTTTGTACTTCTTTGAAGCTACAGTACGAATGGATCGGATTAACTGAATCGATACAGGTGTTTCAACTCAGATCAACGAAAATTTAGGTACATACATACATAATTTTACGCCTTTTAAACCATTTATTTCTTCCACACACACGAAATAACAAAATAACAATACAAGGAAATTAATAATAAGGTAACAGTTAATAGGCTCATTCTGGTATTTGCTGTAATATGCGTGGAGAATGGATAGCAGGTCAGTATGCTGTTTACAACATCACTGATTTTCAGCTGGCTCCAAAGCCATCATAGTACAATAATTCAACTATACGTGGGGTCGAAGACTATAATTCAACAAAAAGAAAGGAGGAAAAGGAAAAAAGACGACATCCAAAAACCACAATAAAAATAAAACAGATAACTTTTTCCTAGTTATGGTAGACGGAGTTGCTACGTGGACACGTTTCGGCAAATATCTAGCTTCGGGCTAATAGTCAATAGAAAAAACCTAATATCACTGTTGCCCGACCCGGGATATCGGTTCCTCGCTAGGCTTATTGATATTTTTTTTAAATGCAATATTGCAGTTTTAGTTGACAATATCGGACACGTGACATGGGTCACACGTCACAATGTATATTATATTTCTGGAAACTATCACTACTTTTTACACAAGGTACAACCTTTTCAGCCTTTGTGTAGGATGGTAGATGCTACCTAAGCCGAAGCCAATTCTTGTTCAAACACGTGCATACCTTGAACTCAGTATAGTCCTTGGTTTATTTATGTAATCTATGATGATAACGCAATTAATTCGGACACCGGGACTTTTTTTAATAAAATCGCATAGATAATGAAATTACAATAAGTCGATTAAAGGCTAGCATTTATGGTAATTTCAGTTTTCTAATTTGTTTATGTTTCACCAAATATATTTGTTTTATAGATATGAAGTGCGGGTACACGCGTGGATCATTTACAACAAAATATTACTTGCCATTGCGTAAAATATTAATAAAACTGACAAATAAGTGGTCAACTACTTATGTCATTTATAAAGTCTGTACTTGCGGCGGCGCAGCGTCGCGGGCCGGATCTGTTACTCCCCTGCTCTATGATTGTGGAGGCCGACGGCTGGTAAAAGGGATGGCCGAAACTTCATAGAAACTTGGGCCTAGTCTTACAGACCTAGTCAATGCAATATTTTAGAGAGATAAGATAATTATTCCGAAAATAGGTCAAAAAATTGTCTCCACAATGGACTGATAGTACAAAATACATATTTTGTCCATAATATGTCAAAGCTATGTGGCGTACAGCGTACGTACTGCTTTGTGGACCTAGCTTCGTGTCGTGTAATGTGTCGTCAGGTCTAAATTCGCCCATCTACTGCAGAAATGAAATAACAAGATTGTACTAAAATCTGCATCACATCCCTTAATTTCAAAAGTATGTCATATTGTATGCCTCGAAAACAAAAACAATGAGCTTTCAATGTTGTGATTAATGTTAATCTTTCGCATAATAGATAATGCAAATCTTATCTAACAATAACTTGGTGCAGTATATAATGGCTGCAGACGGTAGATGTCTATACAATTCAGTTTACTTGCTGGAAACACATACACTACTGCAAAGGTGAGAATAATTGTAAAAAAAATCGTATTGATATATAATAGAATAATAGAATATCGATGCAAGATTTTAATATCGCTATCTTGTTTTAATTTTATTTATTTAATTGAACTACTTTATAAATATGTACATGAAATAATTGTAGACGGTAAATAGCGAAAAACATATTATATAATCGATGCTTTAACTTTCCTTCCGAGGTAGTAATAGTATCTCAAAATACAACTAGATTTGACTGTCATTATCGTGTTCTGGTTCCAGATGAATTCCCTCATCCTCTTGGTGCTGGCGGTGGTCGCCGCGCAAGCTGCCGTCATCGATCCTACCGACCCTGCCGGTACCATCGAGTACCATTACCCCGACGCCGCCGAGATCGAGGCTTCTGAGACTCCTGAGTCCAGAGCACTCGCCAGAAACAACATCAATGTTGGATCTACAGTCGGAAATAGACTTTTGCGCAGGTAGACCCTTAATTTAACTACAGTTGTAAAGGTATAGTCGAGCGCGGCCATTCGCCACGAATCAGTCCGTGAGAGACAATAATTGAAAAGCTAAATGCCATGAGAATGTATGTAGTAAGCTTAATGGTGGTTTTTCCAGGGTGAGCGTGAGCCGCGGCGCTGTCGCAGGCCACATCGTGAGAGTGGACGTGACCTACCGAACCAACTCCGCTGTAAGGATCTGGGCCATTCAGGCTTTCCAACTATCCGCGCAGGGCGCGTCTGCTCGCATCATCTCAGGAGGCATTGGTCAAACCTTTGTGACGGTTAGAATCCAGTCTGCTGTGGGTCGCGGATACAGCTACCAGTTGAGCTTCTGGGGGAGATAAACCAAGCTGATCAAGAACCACTTCGCGATCGAATATCTTAGAGTATACTTTTATGATCTGCTTGCATGTTTTAGTTTTTATTTCAGACGAAAATGTACGTTGTAAACGATGATTAAGACGATGTTTACTTGTAAATGTTATTTTGGTAATAAAATGATTTGACATAATATTTTTGTTTATTGAATTAACGAAGTCCTATGTTGTTGTGTTTGCTATTAATCCTAAACCTTTTATAACATTATATTCATATCATAGAATTTGAAGATTCTTACCTACGTGACATACAGGTGAATGAGAGAAACTAGAAATATGGCCTATTATCCGGACTGGTATATGTGTCTCCAACATGCTTCCAATAAGTATTATGGCATAAACACCGACCAATACGAACATTTCGCCTAGTTCTCTCAGAGTCCATACTACAATAGAACTCCAGATGATTTGTATTTAACACAGTGTTGCGATTTTATTGTAAGTAACTACACTGCTCAAGAATATGATGTTATGAAAGACGATAATTTGGCGAATCAACCAGCTAATACAGGTGCAATGAAGATTTATTTACTTCAAAGATTTACAAATCAATGATCCTGAATTGGGTGGCATACCTTAAAATAATACTAGATTCTTTTAATATGCGAAGCAAATACCTGAAAGATTAAATATCTATTTATTATGAATTCAGAGGATCAGGATTTATAACTAAACTAACTCCGCTGTCTCAGCGAACCAAAGTGGGTCTTATTCTTCGCTACCTCTCACCATTTACTGACTCGAAGTTGTCGCATCTCACCTTCTACGATACCGCTTCAGCACTCGGGTTGAGAGGTAAAAATGACACAGAGTTACAAAGCTCGGTGAATTTCTAGTGGCACCAGTTGGTGTTATATTTAGCAACGAAATAAATAAATCATGGAGTTAATACCAAGTACCACTACAATGCAACAAATAGTATGTATTTTATTGCGCAAGTAGTGGTGTACCAAAATCTCATTGTTTATAAGGCTTATCGCAAGATCCGTGAAGAATTTGGTCAAATTTAAACAAAATGGTCGATTTTAAAATCGATGTCATTTCAACAAATAAGTCGGAGTGTATAGTTTTGATACTTTTTTTTGTTACTGTTAGATATGTGCATGTGTTTTATCGTATATACTTTGATATAATTTTTTGAAACTTATCAGTAATGCATTAAATACATATTTATAGGATTTTCCAGAGATTTTAGATAAGGATTTTGAACTTCTAGTGAACAGTTGTAATCCCAGAAGAGCGCTTTATTATAAATAATTATCATCAACATCTTCGTCTGATCTGCTATCTGACTGCCAGGATCTTTAGAAATAAGCCCTGACTAATTCATTCATGATAAATATTAAAGAGACTGCAAATAAAATACTTAGGATTTTTGTTTCTCTCTTACTTATCATTCTGATAACATATAGGAGACTGTCCCGCCCTCACACCCACCACTGTAATTCCTGTAAGCCAGGATCTAGTCTCCATCCATCTAGTATCCAGTATCTGATAACATATAATTGCAATTAAGACATTTAACTAAAATAAGTATTTCGTTAATATGAATTAATGCTAATTTGTATAGAAATTATCAAAATATTTCGATCCAATTACCCTGGTGTTGCTATGCACAATTTTCAATTTCCCCATTTGCGATGAGATTCTGGTACACCTATACACATTCATTTATTTTCTTATTGACTTGACTAGCCAACAAATCTTTAATAAGAAATATTTTAAAGGCGGGTCTCCAAGTCTCCAAGTCTTACGTACATAATACATACATGCATAATAAATAAATGAATAAATAATAATAATAAATAATCTCGCGACTTTTTCCCAAAAAGGGTAGGCCGTGTTGCTGCCTGGACAAGTTCTACGATGTCGGTCAAGTCTAACGCCATGAAGAATAGAAAACAGTTTTACTTGTCAAAATCACTGAATTTATATCAAATATATGTATATCAATCTATATGGGGTGCAAATTCCTGACTCCGGACTAATAGTCAATATAAAAATCTAATATCACTGTTGCCCGACCCGGGATTTCGGATCCTCTGTAGGCCTATTGCTCTGTTTTGAAATGCAATATTACAGTTTTATACGTGACACGAGTCACAATGTATATTATGTTTTTGGGAAGTATTACTACTTTTTTAGAAACTTTTCAGTCCTTGTGTAGGATGATGGATGCTATTTAAGCGGAATCGAATCCTTGTTCAATCACGTGCGTGCCTTGAACTTAGTATAATCCTTGTTTCATTTATGTAATCTATGAAGATAACATAATTAATTTGGCCTTTAACAACGGGACTTTTTTTATAAAACATAGGGTACAACATAAGTATTATCGTAAAGATAACGAAATTACAAACAGTCAATTAAAGGCTAGCACTTATGGTAATTTCAGTTTTCTAATTTGTTTATGTTTCACCAAATATATTATTATTATTAATGTAGATATGAAGTGCGGGTACACGCGTGGATAATTTACAACAAAATATTACTTGCCATTGCGTAAAATATTAATAAAACTGGCAAATAAGTGGTCAACTACTTATGATATTTATAAAATCTGTGTTTGCATCGTCGCGTGCCGGATCTGTTTCTTCCCTGCTCCGTAATTGAGGAGGCCGACGGCTGGTAAAAGGGACGGCCGATACTTCGTAGAACCTTGGGCCTAGTCTTACAGACCTAGTTAATGCATTATTTTATAGAGATAAGACAATTATACCGAAAATAGATAGAAAAAAATTGTCTGCCCAATGGAAGTTAGGAAATAATCACTATGCAGTAATAGTGAAAAATACATACTTTGTGCATAATATGTCAAAGTTATATGGCGTACAGCGTACATACTGCTTCGCTGAACTAGCATCGTTGTAAAAGATGGTAAAATGATGCGTGTCAATGGATATCAAACTACATTAAACTAATGCTCACGTATTAGTGGTATCGATTTTATTTCCCAGTGTCAATCATCCTATTATTGTTCTATAGGAAACATTAAAAATGAAAAAAGAGTATTGATCAATATTGTATATAGGTATGTAACGCCCAGGCCCAAAGTCGCCCATCTCCTTCAGAAATAAAGTTTCAATATTGTACTGAAATCTGTATCACATCCTCTTCATTTCAAAAGTATGTCATATTGTATGCCTCGGAAACAAAAACAATGAGCTTTCAATGTTGTGATTAATGTTAATCTTTCGCATAATAGATAATGGAAATCTTATCTAACAACAATAACTTGGTGCAGTATATAATGGCTGCAGGCGCAGATGTCTGTACAATTCAGTTTACTTGCTGGAAATATACACTACTGCAAAGGTGAGCAATTGATAAATAATCCATTAAGATCAATGATTGAATGGGCAGCGATATTATGATATTACTGTCTTGTTTTAATTTTAATTATTTATTTAACTATTATATTAAAATGTTCACTAAATAATGGTACACGGGAAATAGCGAAAACATATTATATAATCGATGGTTTAACTTTCCTTCCGAGGTAGTAATAGCATCTCAAATTAGAAGTAGATTTGACTATCATTATCGTGTTCTGGTTCCAGATGAATTCCCTCATCCTCTTGGTGCTGGCGGTGGTCGCCGCGCAAGCTGCCGTCATCGATCCTACCGACCCTGCCGGTACCATCGAGTACCATTACCCCGACGCCGCCGAGATCGAGGCTTCTGAGACTCCTGAGTCCAGAGCACTCGCCAGAAACAACATCAATGTTGGATCTACAGTCGGAAACAGACTTTTGCGCAGGTAGACTCTTAATTTAACTACAGTCGTTAAGGTATAGTCGATCTCGGCTATTTGCTACGAATCAGTCCGTGAGAGACAATAATTGAACTGGTAAATGCCATGAGAATGTATGTAGTAAGCTTCATGGTGGTTGTTCCAGGGTGAGCGTGAGCCGCGGCGCTGTCGCAGGCCACATCGTGAGAGTGGACGTGACCTACCGAACCAACTCCGCTGTAAGGATCTGGGCCATTCAGGCTTTCCAACTATCCGCGCAGGGCGCATCTGCTCGCATCATCTCAGGAGGCATTGGCCAAACCTTTGTGACGGTTAGAATCCAGTCTGCTGTGGGTCGCGGGTACAGCTACCAGTTGAGCTTCTGGGGGAGATAAACCAAGCTGACCAAGAACCACTTCATGATCGAATAATGAGTTTTTTAATGTGGATTATTATTATACTTAGGTTATAAGAGATAATTCAAGCGTTGTTTATTTGTTAAGTTTATTTTTGTAATATAAATCCGTGTTTGACACCATTCCGTTTTTCATTTATTGAAGTAACGTATCGTGGTACTAAATATTGTTATGTCTCTTTTTATTCCTTGTCTTTTCTAAAGGAGAATATATGAAACCAGGGATGAAAGTATCTCTAATTAGTGTTTATGATTAATTGGTATTTCATCTATCTTTCAAGTTAAACTGATAATACAGGTTTTGAAAAAATCTGCTCAACAAAACACTATATAACTAACTTGAATCCGTTAGTCAGGATCAATAGTGACACAAAAGAGAAATGTAGAGTTATGAAGTTCGACGAGTTTCTTACTAAGATCATTTAGTGTTTTACCATTAACAAATCAAATTGAATGAAAGGCAGCGTGCGGAGACGACAGAAAAGTCAAATCTTCCGATGCACGTCGGGATCATTGCCCTTCTAACCCAGCATGCTTGCGGATATTGCGTCTGGGCCGGGTACCTAACGAATCCTAGGCTAGCATACCGACTCAAACGCGCGGTAGCTTTCGCGTATTACGGGCGATACTGGATATCCCAGGGCCGGTGAGGGAATCAGGATTCCATCCATTTATTACCTGGCGCAGAACTATAACTGTATCAGTATCTATACATCTGTATCTGTATCAGCCCATATACGTCCCACTGCAGGGCACGGGCCGGTCTCGAGAGTACGATTGAGAGTGGTTAGGCCATATAGTCCACCACGCTGGCCTAGTGCGGGTTGGCGAACTTACATACCATAGAAATTTTTATAAATCGCTATGGCATGCAGGTTTCCTCACGATGTTTTCCTTCACCGTTTTAGTGCGTGGTGATTGACTATCAATACACACATGACTCCGAAAAGTCAGAGGTGTGCCTTGGGATTAGAACCCGCGACCACCGTGAACATGTTGGCAGTCACGCCTGGTCCGTTTACCAACAGGCCACCACGCACTTCCACTATAACTAGTACCCCTAAATAGAAATTTCCTCCATAAAATATTTTTTTTATACAGATCTGTTTTTCAGGTTCTAGGTAAGTGTCTGTATTAAATATTATCAATTATGTATAAAAAAGTGCTGGGTGACCTGTTGGCATGCTCCGGTGGTCATGAGTTCAAATCCAAGGACATATCTGGCTTTTCGAAATTCTGCGTTTATTGATATTCAATCACAATGCACTATGACGGCGAATAATAGCGATTTGTAATATTTTCTATGGTATGCAAAATCCAGCAACTAGCACTAGGCCAGCGTGGTGGTCTTAGGAGTATATGGCCTAACCTCTCGCAATCGTAGTCTCGAACCTTGCTTTGAGACGTATACAAGCTGAATTTGTACAAACCACTTGGTTTTATGACTGTCCAATTTAGCTACCGGGGATTTACTTCGAACAATCGGAACCAAATAAGTGCTATTGTTCAGATAACAAATTAATTTAAAGGTAAATGTATTTAAGGGCTAGGTCTCATTATTATGTTTGTTTGAGTTTCATTTATTTGTTGCGAAATACGTCGATAAATAATTAATAAATACACCAAGAAGGTATATATACAAAGTTCTGACCCCAAATTAAGATCTATTAAATCTTTTCTCGGGGGTATCAGAAGCTATGAGAGACTTTCAATCTCTCAAAAAAAAAAAACAAATTTCATGTCATCAGTTCTATTTCTACTAGATGACAATTGGACGAAAGCCACTACGCAATGGATCCACAATAGCCAAAACCGGCAATGAGCATCTGAACGTGACAAGTGGACAGAAATGGGGAGAGACTTTGCCCACCGGTGGGAGTTAAAGGCCTTAAATTTTCTGACCAAATATTCCTATAGTTGAAAAGGCACAATTAAAAAAAAAAAAACAAAAAATGCCAAATGCCGTAAAACTAGTTTTACTTCGATGTGTAATATTCACGTGATCATTAGAAACTATGATGAATTCTCCTTAACTTCTAAACTACGTCAGGCTTTATTCCTTGAAGAGAGAAATAAGTGTTTTTAGTGACACTCAAGATAATAGTAATGATATCAAATAACAAGGAGTTAGTGCAGTATATAATGGCTGCAGGCGGCAGATGTCTGTACAATTTGTTTAACTGGAAACACATACACTACTGTAAAGGTGAGCAATTTTTTTACCATGAATACTTATTTTCCAAATAACTGAGCAGGCAGAGAGAGTATGAAATTATTGTTTTAAATTGAATTGGTGTAACTAAAATCATTATCGGCAGATAACCACGGAGAGAAACAATAAATCGTAAGACATGTTTATTACTTCGGAAAAAGCCACTACAAAATTAAATGAAATACGAGGGGCGATCAAAAAGTAATGATAATAAGTATAAAAAAACAACGATTGTAGTTTAAATTTAATTTATTTTTCTACATAGTCTCCTAACAAGTCGATACATTTAGTCCAACGTTTCTCCAAACCTAAAATACCCTTTAAAAAAAATCTGTATCTTGACTATCCCAAAATGCCTCTACAGCATCCATCACCTCGCTATCATCCTCAAATTTCTTGCCCCTGAGGTGTTCCTTGAGCCTAGGAAATAAATGAAAATCGCTGGGGGCTAAATCTGGAGAATAGGGCGGGTGTTCGACCAGTTCGAAGCCTGCTTCTCGAATGGCAGCGATCGCAACTTCGGCTCTGTGTGCAGGAGCGTTGTCCTGATGAAACAGGACTTTCGCTCGGAGTTTGCCCCGTCTTTTTTCCTTTATGGCGTCTCGCAGTCGTCTTATTTGATCAGCGTAGTAGGAGCCCGTAATAGTAGCTCCCTTTTCTAGGTAATCAACCATTATGATTCCCTGAGCATCCCAGAAAACGGACGCCATAACCTTGCCCGCCGAGCTCGAGACTTTGAACTTCTTAGGAGTCGGTGAGGATGGCCTTTTCCAAGTCATCGATTGTTGTTTGGTCTCCGGATCAAAATGATGGATCCATGTTTCGTCCATGGTCACAAATCGTGACAAAAATAATTCTTGGTCAGCCTGGAACTTTGCAAGATTGGCTCTTGAAATGTCAACTCGCTTTTTCTTTTGTTCGTCCGTTAACATTCTCGGGACCCAACGCGCGGAGACCTTCTTCATATTCATTTTGCTGGTCAAAATGTTTTGGATGCTGCCATATGAGATCCCTGTGACCTCAGCTAAATGTCTGATGGTTACTCTTCGGTCTGCTAACACGATATCTTCGATTTTTTTCACGTTTTCCTCCGTGAGGGACGAGGTTGGGCGTCCCTCGCGATGTTCATCTTCTGTGGATGTTCTACCCAACTTAAACTCTTTGCACCACCGTGCCACCGTAGAATATGGAGGAGCAGAGTCCCCCAGTGTCTCCACCGAATCGGCGTGTACCTCTTTGGTAGACATTTTTTTCAAACAGAGGTACTTGATGACGCATCTCACTTCGTGTTTCTCCATTTTCGTGTTGTCGCTCCGACTGCTGGTATTCAAATGAATGTAGCTCCTCCAAATGACGTCCTATTTATACAATTTTTTAGCTGGGAAGTGGTGAAGGACTGAAGAAGCGAAATGTTTTTTTTTTAAATTTTTATCTTTATTAGAATTACCCGTTTATCATTACTTTTTGATCACCCCTCGTATAAGTATTTTCAATAATTGATAAACCAGTAGGAACAACATTTCTAGTGGCTCTGCAATTTAATTTTTTGTAAAATGTTGAAGATCTGTAGCTCACGGACTCATGGTTTATAAACAGTCAAGGGATTTATCAGAAGGTCGACATGCGGTGTCGTTTTATAATGTCAATAGATAAAACATCAAAATAGAATAAAGTTTTAAACAACCATCTTAACGGCCAATACTGATTTCACCTGAACGTGTTCTGATTCCAGATGAAGTCCCTCATCCTCTTAGTGTTCGCGGCGATCGCCACGCAAGCCGCAGTTATCAATCCTACCGACCCTGCCGGTACCATCGAATATCGTTACCTTGACGCAGCCGAGATCGAAGCTTCAGAAACCCCTGAGTCCAGAGCACTCGCCAGAAACAATATCGACGTTGGATCCACATCTGGAAATTGGCTTTTGTACAGGTGAGCCCTCAATTTCACTGCACTTGTAAATATGAGTCGGTGGAAGACAATAATTGACATGTTAAATGCCATGAGAATGTATTTAGTAAAGTGTATCGTGTTTGTTCTAGGGTAAACGTGAGCCGCAACGCTATCGCAGGCCAGGTTCTGATTCTAGAGGCAACCTACCGAACCAACTCCGCTGTAAGAATCTGGGCCATCCAAGCTTACGAAACATCCGCGCAGGGCGCGTCTGCTCGCATCATTGCAGGAGGCATTGGTCAAACCTTTGTGACGATTCGAATCGAGTCTGCTGCGAGTCGCGGATACAGCTACCAGCTGAGCTTCTGGGGAAGATACTGAAGTGACGACACGAGAAACTAAGAACCACTTGAATATCGAATATTTTAAACGATTGTTCTCTAATATTAGCATATTATTAGTCTGTAGAAATTAATGCAAATGTTTAAACGGCTTTAAAATATGAACTAAATAGATGAATCTTTTGTTATGATTGTGTATATGTTATGGGCCAAGTGATTAATTGCGCATTATTCATAATGCCCGGGCAATATGAATAATGCCCAATAAGAGCGGGCAATGTGATTATAAACATTAAATTTATCACATTGCCCGGGCATTATGAATAATGCTCAGTGCCTATTGGGCACAGTGATGTAAAGCGAATCGAAATCAAAACAATGAGCCGAAGTGGCATCGTGCGGCTATTGCAAGGTACACACACACACACCTCTCCTGGTACCACTCCCATGAAAAGGTAACGCACCATTCCTGAGAAATATCAATTATAGTAACTTAACCTCAAAACACTTGTTGTCAATACAAATTTGCTTCTGCAACGTCTCCGGCGCTATGGGTAGTTCAGCCCCTTCGCCCTTGCGTAACAAAAGGTAGCCACCCATGCTCACCTTCGCAGCTTCAGCTTGCTGGTAGCCTCGGGCGACCAGCCTCAGCCGCTGCGGCTCGCACCGGTGCCTATCCTTCGTTACAGCGAGCGGGGGCTGCTCTCCCTCCGCGCCTCCGGCTTTTTATATACACTCTAGGGTCGGTAGCCAAAAGACTACGTGAAGTCGGGGTGTCCCGAGTCGGTTTTGGAGCACAGTCGACCTAACTGATCCATAAAGTAGGTATACTAATTTCCTTCTGAAGATAATGTTTCGGACGTTAAAAAACAACTAAACATAAGCAGATCAATTCAACCTTTCTAATTTATGGGTCTATCGCAGATGCGACAATGCGGCAGCGCACCACGTAAAATTTTACCTATTAATCACCTTGCCCGATGATCATGTAGCCATATTCATAATGCCCGAGCAATGTGATAAATAGGTGAGTTTAGATTGTAATTAATCACTTGGCCCGATATGGCTGGGCATTATTCATACCGCCCGGGCAATATGAATACTGCCTGCATTAATCACTTGGCCCATAACATATATACTACAAAAATACATGCGGAAATTATGCACGTTGTAAACAATGACTAATGTGTTGTTCATTGGTGACATCATTTTGATAATAAAATTGTGATCTGATAATATCTTTGTTTTTTAATCGAATTAATGTAATCATCTATTTTTGTTATTTGCGTTCTGGTTATAAAATTCTTTATTCAAACATTTATTTTAATTTTGTAAATAGACGAAAAAAATCCCTTGGTTTTTTGTAATCCAATTCGTACCTGGTGGAAATTACGTTTGCATCACAGATGGAGTGACAGAGGACACTTATAGTACGACTGGTCCACCAGCTCAAGGTCGCTCAGCGAGTTATGGAGTGTACTATGATTGGTGTCTATTTGAAGGATTAGATACGTAATAAGCTTATCGAACAAAGAACCAAACTTATAGACATGGCACACAGCTTTAACAAGCTGAGTTGGCAGTGGGCTGGCCACATCTGTCGAAGAATCGATAATCGTTGTGGTAAACATGTTCTTAAGGGGAGACCATGTCTTAGTAACCGTCTTGTAGGGCGTCCTTTAGCTAAGTGAAGTGAAGACTTGTGAAAGGTCGCCGGTAGATGCTGGATGCGACAAGTCGAAGACAGGGTGAAATGGCGCAATTTGCAGGAAGCCTATGTCCAGCAGTGGACAACAAAAGGCTGATGATGATGGTCACAGATGGAGAATAACACCCAATAGTCACATACATAGTCCTGACCCCACACTAAGATCGAGTCTTGTGTCGTGGGTATCAGAAACTACGAGAGACTTTTCGGTCTCACAAACACCCAGACCCGAAAGAAATATTTGTGGGCCGCACAAACATTTTTCTCGGTGCGGGGATCGCACCCGCGGCCTCTCGTTTCACAGGCGGCGTCTAACCAACTGCGCCACGGAGGCTGTCAAAAAGAATAAGAATGTAAGTAACAATTTCTCGGTCTATTTCAGGATTTCTTGTATCCTACAATTCTGATTAGTATCTACAATTAATGTTAAACTAGTATTTTAGCTATCTTTTAAGCTTAAATTAAGTATTATAGATTTGGAGATAGAAGACCAAGACAAGTGGAATTTGGGACGATTGAGAGAGGTTACGCCATATAGTCCACCACGCTGGTCTAGTGCGGGTTGGTGGACTATACAAATTGCTATGGCATGCAAGTTTCCATACGATGTTTTCCTTCACCGTCATAGTAATCTATAATAACATAAACATTTTTTTGAATAAACAAATAAATACACCCAACAGTCTCCTTATTATGTATGGACTATGTAGTCCTAACTCCATATTAAGATCAATTAAGTCTTGTGTAGTGGGTATAAGAAACTACGAGACTTTTCAGTCTCACAAACACCCAGACCCGAGACAAACATTTGTCGACCTCTTATCATTTGTCTCGGTGTGGGAATCGAACCCGCAGCCTATCGTTTCACAATCAGCGTCTAACATACTGCCCCATTGAGGCTGTAACAGAATGAAAGGCAACGGTGGTGAAAAAACTTCACTCTCCTTCATATCAAATCGAAAAAATAATTGTTCTTTCAGAGGCTTTCCTTGTACTAAATACCTACAATGCTACTTCATGTTGATAAGTATATTATCAGTCTCTGTGGCGGAGTTGGTTAAACGCTGGCTGTGAAACGAGAGGCCAGTAGATTAATCCCTGCACTGACACAAATGTTTGTGTGATCCGCAGGTATTTTTTTATTGCAATGAATGGCGAGATGACCATGCCGTTCGCCTGATGGTAAGCGATACGCCCGCTCATGAATAGTAGCAAAACCAAACAATACTTTGAATTACAAAGCAAACTATCATAAGATATAAGATAATCATCATCAACCGACGCACAGTTAGGTGAAGTTAAAGAAATTGTTTTTGTTTGTTTTGATTTCCAAGCTACGTCAGATAGTACACCACTTAGAAACGAATGAGTGTTTTTAAGGAATACTCAAGATAATAATAATCGTATCAAATAGGTAAGTGCAGTATATAATATCTGCAGTGCAGAAGGTATACATATATACACTTCAGTAAACTTGCAGCAAACACATACTGCTGCAAAGGTGAGCCATTGTTTTTTAATGACAACAGATACAACACCTCTAAGCATAGCATAAAGCTACAAAGAGACATCTATACAGCAAAAGAGATTGTCACTGGTGGTAGGTCTGTCATATGTGAGAGGTCGCCTGGGTAGGTACCACCGTAATGTCTATTTCTTCCGTCAAAAATCAGGTGAACTGCAGGCTCGTCTCACCATCCAACGCAGTAGAAAAAAACCTGATTCTAGATGAATTTCCTCATCCTCTTGGTGCTGGCGGTGGTCGCCGCGCAAGCTGCCGTCATCGATCCTACCGACCCTGCCGGTACCATCGAGTACCATTACCCCGACGCCGCCGAGATCGAGGGTTCTAAATCTCGTCAGCCCAGAGACGCCGCCGGAATCAATATCGATGTTGGATCCACATCTGGAAACCGGCTTTTGTATAGGTAAGACCTCAAGGTCACTCCAATTGTAAAGATTTAGTTGAGCACGGCTGTTCGTCACGAGTGTCCATCAGCCATTTTGATTGAAATGTCAAATGCCATAACAATGACAGCCTCCGTGGCACAGTTGGTTAGACGCCGGCCGTAGAACGAAACGCCGCGGGTTTGATTCCCGCTCCGAGACAAATGTTTGTGTGAACCACAGGTATTTGTTTCAGTTCTGTGAGTTTGTGGGACCGAAAAGTCTCTCGTAGTTCCTACGACATAAGACTTGATCTTAGTGTGGGGTCAGGACTATGTCTGTGACTGATGGGTGTATTTATATATATTTAATAAGCTTTATCATGGTAATTCCAGTACACTCGTGTTCCGCGACGGTGTTGCTGGGCAGATTCAGAGGGTACATGCGACCTACCGAACCAAAACCGATGTAAAGATCTATGCCGTTCAGGCTATCCAACTTTCCTCACAGGATGCGTCTGCTCGCATCACCGCAGGAGGCGTTGGAGAGAAATACGTGACAATTATACTTGAATCTGCTGTGAATAATGGATTTAACTATCAATTAAAGTTCTGGGGAAGGTAAACTAACAGGTGGAACTATAAATTATGATTGAATACTTTGAGCGCACTACACACCAAAGTCGCCGGACCGCCAATACTACCAGCTGGCCTATAAGGAAAGGATCATGTCGGCAACAAGCTCCCGCAAGTGTTGCCCACTGACACTCAAGAATGCGCTAAAATACCTCCCAGTGTCATGTCGTCAGCTTTAAGGCCAGCGTAGCAGCGTAGTAGCCAGGATGGCAAGGCAGTCGCGGCATCGAGAAATGCCTTTTAATGCCTCGGCATAAATTTAAAATATTCGAACAGTAGTGTAAATGCACTGTTGTGTTTCGGTTTGAAGGAAATTGTAGCCAGAGTAACTACTGGACATATCGAGACTTAACACTTGTCTCAGGATGGCGAGCGCAGTGGAATCCCAAGCATTGCTTTGTAATTAAGGTGTTGTTTGGTTTTGCTGCTGTTCATGAGCGGTCGTATCGCTAATCATCAGTCGAAAGATATGTCGTCTCGCTATTCATTGCAATAAAAGAAATTGTGTCGTATTCCCATCAGATAAGATTGAATATGCTTTGGTGAAAAATTTAATCCCTTGGCATGCCGTCCCGGTCCCTGGCCCTTAGTGTGTAGTGCCCTTGTAACTTTCTTTCAGTAATCTGCTGCTATGTATTAATGAAGTTAAAGTTAGCAAAGTTGTATAAAAACGATTGTAAAAAGTGAACACAAATATTTAAGCCGCTTTAAAACACAACATAAATGGATGACTATTTTGCTATCTTTCTTAATAAACGTGAAAAATTATGTGCGTTGTAAACGATTGCTGCGTTGATGGCAATTTGTTAAAGTTTTTTTGATAGTAAATATATTTTCATGATATTTCTGTTTACGTTTATTGAATTATTGTAAACATCTATTTTTCGTTTTACAAAATGATTGCCGCGTTAAGTTGCATCGATAATATTACCTATCTGGGGCCCTACTATATTCATCCGAAACGAAGTTCGAAACTTCGGATGATCGAAGTTTATAGACGATACGCATGTACCTACATATACTTATGGTCGTAACCATAGACTTATGGTTCTTAGTGGCTATCTGTTTGATAGCCACTAAGATGATCCATCGTACGTTTGGTTGTCTGGAAGAGATCGCTAATAGCGATAAGACCGCCAGTTGTTACACTATTTCAAAAGATTTGAACTGTTTACTTGTATGTAACATGTGGTAAACAATAAAGTGTTATCTATCTAGCTAAGATGGAAAAAATGGACGTTTTAAAATTAAAATTACATAAAATTTGTAACATACGTATTACATTTTTTTTTATTGCATTGTTAATGATTGATTAGCATGGCATTCGCCTGATAGTACGCGATACAACCGCTGTTTGTTTTGTGGTATTTTGAAATACAAGGGGTGCTTCGCATCCTTTTTCCTTCTCGCTCACTTGTCGATTTGATGGGCAGTCTATTCATCTATAATCCAAGCGTTGTGGCTGTTCAAGGGCGACAGTGATTGTTGACGCCTCGAGTGTGTCGACCCGCCACACTCCACGGTACAGACCATAGCGGGGGTTGCGGTGCAAGCGGGACGCCGGACCACGACGGGGGCGGCCAGCGGCGCGGGGGAGGTGCCGGCGCGGGCGGCGGTGACAGCGGCCGCCGCGCGGCTCACTTTTGCTCCGGGACGCGCGCCGATCGCCATGCAAGACAAATCGCCCGCATTCACATTTCAAAAATCATTGTAAATTGTTTAGTTGATTAAATGTTGGAAACTCAAATCTGGTTTCTGTACGCACGCACAGTGATCACTTACCATCAGGTGGCCAGTTTGTTTGTTTGACGGTTCTGTTCACAAAATAAAAAATCTGATAAAACTTAAACTGGCAAATTTATCCAAAGAACAAAAACCTGGAGGGAAACAAACATATTTTATGCAAACCATTGTATTATTTATCAGGATTTAAAATTTAAAATGTGTTAAGAATTAATTAAGCGTGCTCTTCATTTACATATCATTTTAATTTACAGTCGAATGTTTTGTTGTACTAATCTTTCATGTAATTGATAATGCAAATCTTATCACACAATAATACTAATGTTGGTGCAGTATATAATGGCTGCAGGCGCAGATGTCTGTACAATTCAGTTAACAAGCTGGAAACACGTACTCTACTGCAAAGGTGAGCAATTATTTAAGTTACCCTTATTGAAAACGATAAACCTTTGATAAATGTAATCAATAAAAAAATATTGATTTGGCAGCGAGGTTGTAAAATAATTATTATAAAAGTTTCATTTGATACATAAAATGAATAAAAATTATTATTTGATGGGAAATCGTGTGCATAAAAAATATTGTTATGAGAAACGCTTAACATTAAATGCTTGGGTTCAAATTAGAATAGAAATAACATCTACAACCATAGAACGAAGATAGAAGAAGGCAACTATTCAACGAAAACATATTGTAAATGTTAGGATCCTGTTCTGGTTCCAGATGAATTCCTTCATCCTCTTGGTGCTGGCGGTGGTCGCCGCGCAAGCTGCCGTCATCGGTCCTACCGACCCTGTCGGTACCATCGAGTACCATTACCCCGACGCCGCCGAGATCGAGGCTTCTGAGACTCCTGAGTCCAGAGCACTCGCCAGAAACAACATCAATGTTGGATCTACAGTCGGAAACAGACTTTTGTACAGGTAAACACTTAATTTTACTGCAGTTGTAAAGGCATAGTAGAATGTGGCTTTTCGTCACGAGTGTCAGGCAATGAAAGACACACAAAATAAGTTGAATGCCATGAGAATGTATTTATATAGGTAATTCATCCAAATTCTATTGATGCCTGGCGATATTTGGAACTGTAATTAAGTTATCTTTTTTAGGCATTGTTTGAGATATGTCTTCATAATATATAAAACAACAAAATTAAGTAATAATGAAGAGAGAAAATTGTTTAGATATTATGACCACAGCATGACAACATGGCATTCGGACGCCAAAAATCGTAGGCAATCTATAGTAAACTTCATCGTGATTTTTCCAGGGTGAGCGTGAGCACAACCGCTGTCGGAGGCGACATCGTCCACATGAGCGCGGACGTGACCTACCGAACCAACTCCGCTGTAAGGATCTGGGCCATTCAGGCTTTCCAACTATCCGCGCAGGACGCGTCTGCTCGCATCATCTCAGGAGGCATTGGCCAAACCTTTGTGACGGTTAGAATCCAGTCTTCTGAGGGTCGTGGGTACAACTACCAGTTGAGCTTCTGGGGAAGATAAATCAAGCCGAGGAAGAAATTGTTGATATCGAAGATCTTGGAGTTTTATTCTGTGATTTGATTGTATATTTTTTAGTTTATAAAATTTTATCGCCAGTGTTATTAATAAATTGTATACACTAAATTGGTGAATCTTTTATTATAGTAATGTTTTTTTTTGATGATTTGAATGCGACTTACGAAATGATTATATTTGTTCAACGTCTGTAGTTTAACGTAAGAACTTTTAAACTTACTTTTTCGCACTAGACATTCTTTCCTTCTCTTCAGCCATAGGAAGTCCATTAGTCATAGGTCTCTCCCAAGGGTACATTGACCTATTGGAAGTGGCCTACATTCAATGACTTCCTGCAACCTAAGCCAGGTCGTCCGCTTTCCTTGTAGGTGGGCGTCCGACACTGCGCACTAGACATTACCTGTCGCCAACCAAGGATTTTTTTTATTATTCAAAATTCATCAATTTTGCCATTCATCAATTTTCAACTTTTTTGGAGTAACTCTATTGTTTACCGTCCTCCAATGAAGGAAAATGTTCTCAGTGGGTCTTTAACTCTTTAATTTTGAGGTTCATCTTCAGAATTTACAAAAGAATAGTTGCTAATATACACAGTCAGGTCATAAGTATTGTCACACAGTAAAAACTTTTCTTTTAGAATGCTGGCCACAAAAAAGTTTATTGAATTCGAATTTCGAATTGTTCATGAAAATAAAAACGTATACTTTTTAGAATTTTACTTTTTTTTAAATATGGAGTGGACGCTTATGCTTAAAGAAGACCGTGTTTGCAGTTATTGCGTTGCATCATTGCAGTTACGCGCCAATTCAAATTTTTGACATTCTGAAAAATTTGAATATAGCCAAAAGATTCGTTTATCGTACCATTAAACGATACAATGAAGACTCTAGTGTAGATGACAGGTCAAGAAGTGGTCGCCCTCGGTCTGTTAGGACTCCAACAGTGATAAAAGCTGTGAAGGCGCGAATTCAAACAAATCCCAAACGTAAGCAGAAACTGTTGGCCCTTCAGATGGGGTTAAGCAGAACCACGGTGAAAAGGGTGTTAAATGAAGACTTAGGGCTTCGGGTATATCGAAGAAAAAAAGGACATCGTTTGAATGCTCGTCTAATGGACCTGAGACTGAAGAGATGCCGCGCTTTGTTGAAGCGGTACGCGGGAAAAAATACCGGGAAATTCTTTATTTAAGTTGAAAAAAAATTTACCGTAGAAGAGAGCTACAACAAACAAAATGATAAGTTGTACGCACACAGTAGTAAAGAAGCGAGCAACCGTATTCCGCGTGTCCAACGAGGACATTTTCCATCCTCGCTCATGGTATGGTTGGGAGTTTCTTATTGGGGCTTAACAGAGGTACATTTTTGTGAGAAAGGTGTAAAAACGAATGCAGTTGTGTATCAAAATACAGTCCTGACGAACCTTGTGGAACCTGTTTCTCATACCATGTTCAATAACAGGCACTGGGTATTCCAACAAGATTCGGCGCCAGCTCATAGAGCGAAGAGCACACAAGACTGGCTGGCGGCGCGTGAAATCGACTTCATCCGGTACGAAGATTGGCCCTCCTCCAGTCCAGATTTGAATCCGTTAGATTACAAGATATGGCAGCACTTGGAGGAAAAGGCGTGCTCAAAGTCTCATCCCAATTTGGAGTCACTCAAGACATCCTTGATTAAGGCAGCCGCCGATATTGACATGGACCTCGTTCGTGCTGCGATAGACAACTGGCCGCGCAGATTGAAGGCCTGTATTCAAAATCACGGAGGTCATTTTGTATAAACTTTAGTGCCATAAGAATCTATGTTTTGTTAAGTTTATTTTGGTATATAAATGGTTACATAATATTAATAAACTTGTTTCAATTATTTTATATTAAACTAACAACAAGAATTTATGACCTGACTAGGTAAAATTACTATGACACTTTTTTAATGTACCTACCTCCAGAAAGTTGGTCCTGACATTAATGTAGTGGTGGGGTACAGAAGATAAAATTATACTTAATAATAAAATAGTTAGAATTAGGGATAACTGACATTAAAATAATAGAAAACGTAATTGTGGAACAAATCATAGAAGAGAGTTCCGCAATCGATGACATAAGGTCTGAAAGATCGCTGCCGACATTTACGCAGATGTAATTTAAGATTTGGGACTTAACGAAGCAACATTCGACATTAGTTGCCTCCACACCGTAGAGATCCTACTCTACATAGACGCAATTAATGTAAAAGCTGCTTAGGAGTATTACCAGTAATACTAGACTATACTTAGAGAAAAGTATTGCCTGGTTCCTGCTATGCAACCCATGGCGTTGTACCATCGATCAGAACGGTGTTAAAAAGCCTCCATACTACCAGTATCGGCGCTCCAGTCGCTTTCAGAGGTTTTGGTGTAAATTGATCGTCGCCCGCCGCCTTATTATTTTTAAATTATTCAAGGTCCTTCCGAATTTCACACAGACTGATGATAGGGATGTTTTCACTGTTATGTTGAATCAGCTTGGCTCGCCGGTCTCCAGCTGAGCTAATGACGACTATAGGCTATATATCATCACGCTATGACCTATAGGAGGGAAGCAGTAGGAAAAATCTAGCAAATACGAGGAAAGTTTGTTGGTTATTCGTGGTCCGATTGGTTGATATTCTAAATTATTGATAGATGGAATTGAACATTCTGGCTGCCATTTTGAAAAGTGTATCTGCACTCGGGCGTAGCCGTGCTGGACCGCTAGTATTCCTATAATTTATAAAATAGAGCTTTTTGCGACAGAAGGTAGGTGACCTGTAGTAAGCTTTATGGTAGTCGTGTCAGTCCAAATGTGACTATTAGAATACAATCAGACGGGGTCGTGGATACAACTATAACATAGCCATCTGGGGAAGATCAAGGAAATCAAGGATGTCTATGGTATGTACGAGTAAAATTCGTCAACCTGCATCAGGTCAACGTGGTGGACTATTTGGCGTAACGCCTCTCAACATTTGATTGTAAAGGTGGCCCATGTCCTGAAATGGGACGTATGTAGGCTGATACCGATTACTGTGGAAAATAATTATTTTTTTCTTTGTATACTTTCATTTGCTGAACTCTGTTTACAAAATTTGCCAACGATTAAACGATGCGTAATCGACAAAAATAATCAATTTTTCAACGATGACTAAGATATTTGTTTATTATATTTTCGAATGAAAAGATAATTATAATCATATTATTTACTAGCTGTGCCCGCGAATTCGTGCGCGTGGAAATTAACATAAACTTTATTTTTCTAAAATAAAAGTTTTTTTCTATAATAAGTGTAGCCTAAGTAAGCCAGGTAGCTGTAAGGAGTACCTTACAGCTACCTGACATTTTTAGAATATTTTTAGACCAAATAAATCAAAAAAACATAATGAGCTCATCCACCCGCGTTTCATAATACCATATTTAAAAAAAACAACCTCAACATTTTTTTTCAGCGGAACCCTAATTTGTTTTTCAAAATTAAAGTAGCCTATGTTACTCCCGCAAAAAATAGCTACCTTTCAGTGAAAGTCCCGTAAAAATCGGTCCAGCCATTTCAGAGATTAGCCGGAACAGACAGACAGACAGACAAAAAAAAATCTAACGTCATTTTCGTTATAGGTATCGTGTATATAATGATATGTAGTCGGACATTTCTTTTTATTTTCACTTTACAAACAGACACTTCAATTTTATTTATATGTATCGATTAACTTCGACTTCATGTATAAAGTCATTTGTAACGTCGACAGAAATAATCCTATTAGCACTATATTTTGTGACATGACACAGGCGTTTGACTATGTGAATCATGATATTTTAATGAAAAAATTAGAAGCTTATGGTTTTCGCGGAAATGTATGGAGTTTATTAAAATCCTATTTGAGTGACAGAAAACAGTACACAGAAATAACTTCAATTGACACTGACACAAAACATGAAATTACATACAAATCTATGGTACGTTTAATTAAATATGGAGTGCCCCAGGGTAGTGTCCTGGGCCCTCTATTATTTCTTATTTATATTAATGACTTACCGAAAGGTGTAAAACAGCACATAACATTATTTGCAGATGATAGTACCATAACGATACCATGTATGAATAAAGAAAATTACAACTCTGATATTAATAACGCTCTAAACTCAATAATAAAATGGCTGGAGAACAATAATTTAAAGATCAATCTTGATAAAACAAATATAATGCATTTTACGCAAAGAGGATCTACCATGTCTAATTTAAATACGCATTATAACAATAAAAAGATCAATGAGGTAGACCATGCAAAATTGTTGGGTTTAACAATAGATAAGAAACTTAATTGGAAAGCACATACAGAAGCATTAATTAAGAAAATTAGCAATTCATCATACGCAATTCACAAACTGGTTCCCACTCTTAACGTTGATGCTCTTATAACAGCATACCATGGTCTAGTCTCTTCTAATTTAAGATATGGGATAATATTTTGGGGCAATTCAGCAAATAAAGAATTAATTTTCAAAGGACAAAAAAGGTGTGTAAGGGCTATGTTTGGTTTAAAAGCCACTGACAGTTGTAAATCGCATTTTATAAAAAATAAAATTTTAACGGTCCCCTCTATTTATATTCTAGAAGGTGCAATGTTTGTGAAGACTAACCCTCACCAATTTCTACGAATGGCTGATATAGTCACCCACAATAGACGCGACAATAGTAGACTTTGTTTACATAAATCCAAAACCACGTTAATGAACAATAGTATTTTTTGCTTGGCACCAAAAATATTTAATAAACTTCCTGTATCATGGAAAGAACAAAGTACTACAAGATTTAAAAATATTCTTAAACAATTTTTAATAAACAAAGCATACTATAATATTAATGAGTTCTTTAACGATAAAATTGAAAGCTGATATATTATATATTTCATAGATATTTATATTATTTGTTTTTGTTGATTTCGTTTGCTTGTTTTATAAGACACCATAAAGTTAATTTATTATAATAAATATTTTTAAGAAAGTTTTAATTACATAAGTAAGTGAAGAATTGTTAATGTTTGTATAGATTTAATTGTTACCCATTATTTTATATTTGTACGCCTCTGTGGATAAACATGACTGAATCTATGTTTTGTTATGTAACACCTTGCACGCTTATGTGTGTATACTCATGTTCATACAAATAAAGCATTTTTATCTTATCTTTATCTTTAACTTGTGTTTTTGCCTTTTTCGTGTGTATTCTATTTTTAAAATATAGGACGTTTCTCTTGTCTTCGAAAAGGTCTATAAGGAAATCCTTTAAGGAGGTCTATTTTCAGCAAAGGACTTCTTGTGTGAGAGACAGAAGGAAAGTGTTTTACTTTGGTAATAGCATGAATGTTGCATATCTACTCATAGAGTAGTAAGTGTTGTATTTAATCGAAATTGAAATTTGGAATTTTCGCCAATGTCTCGGAATAAGTCACACCTTAAAGTAACTGTTGGAAATTGTAATTAATTACATTATAAAAAGGCTGATACAACTTTTACTTTTCATTTATACATATACGTATAATATTATGTACTAAATGATTATAGTGGAAAGTCATTTTAGCGTGGGTATGTTTTTTTGCAAACTATTTTCGTGGGTCGTTCAGAAAAAAATCGACGAATGAAAGATTTCAAATATCACTAGAAAGAAGTTTATTTTCTGTTGCAGGTAGTATTTCATATTTAGAATCTTTAAATTAAACCTAAGTTAAGAAATCTACTATTAAGTATTTGCGAACAGAAATATTGATATCTCCATCTAGACTAATTTAAAAATAGAACATCGTTTTTTTAAAATACCAATGAGTTTTTAATCAACACAAAATACGGTAAGCTGTTTGCTCTTTTAGTTATGCAATAAAAACAAGTACTGACCACTGATAAACTATCATGTCTCGTCAATCTAGTTCCTTGATATTGAATACTAATATGACGCAATTAACACAGAGGGGATTTTTTTATATCGTAAAAATCTGACCAGCGTAACTATTATCGTATAGATAATTTAATAAGGGACAAAAATATTATAGGATCACCACTAATTTGCTTATCAGTTGTATGTATGCTGACAAATATGTTGATACTATAGTAGCGATAAGCGCGGCTTTGGACGTCCATCGACGACTAATGGCCGGTTTCTATAATCAATCTATCTTTAACTAGAGATTTCGTTAGATATTTCGATGCATTTTATATTTCAGTTAACAAACATAGAGATATAATGATATGGTGCATATATTTGTAGACAGCTAGGTAAGATAAATATGTATATCAATCTTTGTTTATTGAAGCATAGAATTGTATCTACATAGTAATGGTAGCTGTTTTAAACTCTTGTTAAAGATAGATAGGATATAGAGACGGGCCGTTTAAGTTTTGATCGTATCGCTGTACCCAGCAACTTAGTGATAACACGGATTTTTGCAGCGACTAAAACGCCTCTCACCTGCTTTCGCATTCTACGATGTAATAAAAAATGGTTGCCTGTAAAGTCGGTTTTACGGGCGAAGATTTTACGTGACAACGTCTTTTTCTCGGTAGAATATTTATTGATATGAATATAATTAAATTAATCACTCAACTATAATTAGATCATAGTTGAGTGGGAGAGAGACGCAAGGCATTCGGCGGGCCTCTCTCTCGTTCGGTGACTCATCGTAACGTTACCGGGCGTTACACTTTTTCATAAGTGACTCCCAGCCGCAACCTAATTTAAGACGTTGTCACGTCAAAACTAAACAAAAGACGATTCTTGTTATTTTCGTGGCGTATTGCGTATTTTTAAGCTGTTTCGTCGCATATCGCAGGCTTAAAGTTTTGGTCAAAAAAGATTAGCTAATTTCACCAGGCACTTTGAAAATCCTTGGAAGCCTATCTTTAGCAGTTAATTTTATTTTTATCTTTTTATTACAATTTTAAAGTAGATTTAATTTTTTTAAATTGTTTTTTATTAAGCTGTTTCATCGCATATTGCATATTCTTGGGGAAAGCCTTCTAGCAGTGGACTTTCCATGGAGATGTCGATGATGCAAGATAAATTTGACAAAACACAATTTAAAGTTAAAGTCTCAAAAATATATTTGGTATTGACAATGCGTACATAAGTCAATTGTTGTTTGTTTTTGTTATTTTTAGAACACGCCTTGGTTATGTATCTTTTTAAATAATCATAATATTTTAGGCAAAGTCCAATTTTGTACGTAATCAGTTACAAATTAGATTGACTCTTCCGTTTTTTGTTTTGTTTTTTTTTAGGTAAAATTTTTACAAATACCCTCAGTTCCACGCTTTGTACCGTAAATTATCAAATCAAGATTTTGAAAACAGTTAAAATAACAAAAAAAATATAAAAGGCGTAATATCTCCCCTTAATTATGAAATATCTGACAGATAATATTGTTCAAAGCAAAAAATAAGTGGCGTCCTGTTTAAGGCTAATCTCATAGATATCATGATAATTTAAATCTTATCACACAATAATAACTTGGTGCAGTATATAATGGCTGCAGACTCAGATGTCTGTACAATTCAGTTTACTAGCTGGAAACACATACATTACTGCAAAGGTGAGCAATTATTTAAGTTACCCTTATTGAAAACGATACGGCAGCTCATTGTGAGTTTAACTAAAAATTTGCATTTTAATTAATGTGGTAAACAACGAGAAAATAATGCATAATATTTTTTTTGATAAGAAAGTTATTTAAATTAATTAATATCAATTATTCAAGCCAATTAGTATCTTATAAATGACGTATCTTTACGTATGCATACACTAATTAATATCTTAATAAATAAATGTTGGCGCGGCGTGCAGAGAAAACAGTTTTTACAAGTCAGAATTGTGTTCTGATTTCAGATGAAATCCCTCATCCTTTTGGTGCTGGCGGTAGTCGCCGCGCAAGCTGCCGTCATCGATACCATCGGTACCATCGAGTACCATTATCCCACCGAAGCTGAGATCGAGGCTACTGAGTCTCCTGAGTCCAGAGCACTCGCCAGAACAAACGTCAATGCTGGAAATACAGCTGGACAGATACTTTTCTACAAGTAAGCCCTAATTTCACTGCACACGTTAAAATTCGAGCTAGGCCATTCGCCATGTGCCACAGAGTTAGCTGTGTCTCCTTAAAAACCATTGTTTTCGAACATATTCTTTTCTGCTTTGTAGCCATATTTTGTGGAGCATCTTAATCGATGACCTCAACATTCATGATCAAAATCTTCTTTACTAGTTACCAGTCACTAAAAATCTATTAAAATTAATTAAGTTGTTGAGATCATTGAGATAAGTGTGCTTAGAGAAGCCCTCTCTTGTAATGAGTTGACGCATTATGCCAACCTGATGATACTTTTAGATATTTCCCATTTATTAGATTTTACTACCCCTTTACCGAACCATTTTGTTTTTGTGATTCACGAGAGATTTGATTGAGATTTGAGAACGAAAAGACTCTCGTAATTTCTGATCCCACGCCATAAGGATTGGTGTTTAGAATATCTCTTGAATACATTTTTACACGTTCTTTTCAGGGTAAACATCAGCCGTGCTGCTGTGGCTGGCCAGGTTGTTACCCTGGACGTCACATACCGAGTGAATGCCCCTGCATCCATCAGGGTAGCACAAGCTTTCCAACTGACTCCGTTAGGATCACATGCTAGAATCATCGCCGGTGGTGTCGGCGTGTTGTCTCGAAGTGTAACCATCAGGGTCACATCCGCGAGAGGCCGCGGAATCCACTACCAATTTGCCTTCTGGGGACAACGGTTTTAGATTATATCCATAATGTATATATTCTGCCTCTAATAAGAACAATAAAGTGTAAAAATTATTTGTCTTGCATTAAATAGTTTGTAAGTGTTGTTCTCGAAAAAGTATGATGTAACTTGATAATTGTTTTTGTGATTTTATTGAAGAAATAAATTTTACTCATTTTACATTGGACTAGTTTAATTTGTTTGATATTAAGTGATATTATTTTTCAATATCAAATTTTTGTATACTTAAAATTACATATTATACATTGCTTCATTATGCTTGTATTATGGATTTGGAAGACATCTTTTATATAAAATTTTGATATACTTCATATAATATAATATTAAATATTTTTAAACATTTGCAAGCAAAGTTAATGACCAACAGCCGTTCTCAATAATCTGTCTGTCTTTAACTAGAGATTTCATTAGATATTTCGATGCATTTTACGTTTCAGTTAACAAAAATACAAAATATAGATATGGTGCATATGTTTATAGATAGCTAGGCAAGATAAATATATATGTCTATCTTTGTTTAAAAAAGTGTAGCATTGAACCGACATAATAACGGTAGCCAGTTTTACCTCTAGTTAAAGGTAGATAGGATAAAGAGAACGGCCGTAAGATATTAGGTAACTACTTCTTTGCTGTATTTTGGTAATACAGTTCTTTTGTTGATTTTGGTAAGACACCCAAATACACTTTAGAAATAATGGTTTCAGCAAACACATACAAATAGCTCGGTATTTATCAATCTAACATAATAAATTATAATTTAAAAACAAAACCAATAAACAATTATACTGAACCCCAATTAGTTTAAATTCCTTTTGTGGTTTTATTAAATCAATAAATTTAATTGATTTGCCCTGGTTTATGTCTTAAGACAGTTATTTTGTGTTTTTTTTTTCATTTCTCAATTTGTAAAGGTTTTGAGTAAAGAATATGAATATTAAAATGTACCTAGAGTTGTACCTTAATAGTTTTATTAGATATGTTTCTATTGACTTCTAAGCTTTGTTTTTTAATAAAAGATTGGATTTACTTTAGTAGATTTTTTTATGTTTGCAAACAAAATTTATGAAATTACCTCTATATGGTGGTAGGTCTCTCATATGTGAGAGGCCATCTGGGTGGGTACCACCGCAGTGTCTATTTCTCCCGTCAAACAGCAGTGTAAACGCACTGTTGTGTTTCGGGTTGAAGGGCATTGTAGCCAGAGTAACTACTGGACATATTGAGACTTAACATCTTATGTCTCAGGATGGCGAGCGCAGTGGAATGCCAAGCATTGCTTTGTAATTCAAAGTGTTGTTTGTTCTGCTACTGTTCATGAGCGGTCGTATCGCTTACCATCAGGCGAACGGCATGCTCGTCTCGCCATTCAAAGCAATAAAAAAAAAAAAAATGGCCTAACCATTCTCAATCGTACTCTCGATTGTAGAGGAGGCCCGTGCTCTGCAGTGAGACGATATGGGCTAATACTGAATACAGATACCTACAGATACTGTTTTTTTGTCGTATTTTGGTATTGCAAATATATTGTTGAATATTCTAGCCACCTTTTCATAGAGAGAACGATTGAAAGATGTCAGGCAATATATAGTCTACCACGCTGGCCTAGTGCGCGTAGGCGGATTTAACATTCAATAGACTTTACATTACATAATTCTTACTAATCGCTATGGTATGCAGGTTTCCTCAGGATATTTTCATCCACTGTTATAGTGCGTGGTGATTGACTATCAATACACACATGACTCAGAAAAGTAAGAGGTGTGCCCTGGGATTCGAACCTGCGACCACCATGAATAACAACAGCAACAGGTCCCTACGCAAACTGACCTACTACGTGTGTAAGTGTCGTGTGACATTAAATACCTTTATTAAAATAAATGCAATTAAATTATTTATGGCAAATAAATGCAATTAAATTATTTATGGCAATTAAATGACGCAATGAGAATTCACTACAAGAATTTTCTAGAATTAATGCTTTTTATTTGAATAGTTATCGATTCTGATAATGCAATTAACACGAATAGCGAAGCTTTTGTTTATGTTGATAACAACATTCATGCAAATTATTCAACATATCGGTGCATAACAATTTTGTATGTGATCACATGTGAAAGCGATATACGACAAAGCGAGGCTTTATCTTCGATATCTCATCCGGCAGTCTCCGTGGCGTAGTTGGTTAAGCGCCGGCTATGCAACGAGAGGCCGTAGATTCGTTGGTTGGTCAGTTGGTGGTCAGTTGGTGCGGAGCAAAGAATAGAACTCTAGGTCTCTAGGAAGGAATAGACTGCAAGGTTGGTAGTGTCTCGCTGTGCTGAGAATATGGATGAAATATTTCTAATATCGCATTGATGACCCGGAATTGACAGATTATAATTTAAGCTGCACTAAGATATGTGTTATATCTGTATCAATCCATATACGTCTCACTGCAGAGCGCGGGATCCCTCTTCAGTCAAATAAAAATAAATACATCCAACAGTCACATACACAGTCCAGTCCCAGTGTATCAAGAACTACAAGAGACTTCTGACAGCCTCCGTGGCGCCGGCGGTTAGACCCCGCCTGTGAAACGCGAGGCCGCGGGTTCGATCCCCGCACCGAGAGAAATGTTTGTGCAGCCCACAAATATTTCTTCCGGGTCTGGGTGTTTGTGAGACCGAAAAGTCTCTCGTAGTTCCTGATACCCACGACACAAGACTCGTTCTTAGTGTGGGGTCAGGACTATGTATGTGGCTGTTGGATGTTATTTGTTTATTTATTTATTTACTTTTCAGTCTCACAAACACCCATACTGAAACCTGTGGATCACACAAAATATCACCCGCGGGCTCTCGTTTCACGGCCAGCGTCTAACCAACTGCGCCTCAGAAGTTGTCAAAATTATGTCGCACAACTTCTTAATAGCTGTGACTAATTCAAATATTAACTGTTCTCATTTCAGTTGGTTGACTCACACACCTGCCAATAAAAGCGCATAAATCCTTTGTTAAAAGTAGCGTATTACGATAAGCAATCGACTCAGCAACCGGTGATTTTTTGTTGTCTATCAAATCCAGCGAAATGACTTTTATCTTAAAGATAATACGCAAATAATAGACTAATAAGTGTTAAGGCTCAGCATGTATTATTTTTCTTATGAATTCACTGTTAAGACTCACTTGTACAATAATATACTCACGGACTTACATGTATAGAACCTATTTGACAGCCTTTTATTTTGACAGCCTCCGTGGCGCAGTTGGTTAGACGCATTCTGTGAAACGAGAGGCCGCGGGTTCGATCCCCGCACCGAGAGAAATGTTTGTGCGGCCCACAAATATTTCTTCCGGGTCTGGGTGTTTGTGGAACCGAAAAGTCTCTCGTAGTTTCTGATACCCACAACACAAGACTCGATCTTAGTGTGGGGTCAGGACTATGTATGTGACTGTTGGGTGTTGTTTATTATTTATTATTATTATTTTAACTATCGAATGTTTTGTCTTCGCTCAAACTGAACTCAAAAGTCAATCGAAAGGGACAAAACAATCGATAACTGAAATAGTTTTGTAAATTGTCTATGAATGTTAATAGCTAATTAACGGTTAATTGACCGACTTTAAAAAAAGGAGGAGGTTCTCAATTCGATAGTATTTTTTATATTACGATATATTCAACAATGACTGCCTCGGTGACGTAGTTGTACAACGGTACGCTTGCAAAGCCAAGGTCTCGGGTTCGAATTCCGGGTCGGGCAAAGTGATATTGGATTTTTCTATTCATTATCAGCCCGGAGTCAGATTTGTGCCCGATATGGCGATAGGCTCGCCCCCTATCACATTGTGGGACGGAAATATACAAGGCGATATGTGGGTGTCCAGGCACCTCTGCCTACCCCTTCTCGGAGAAAGGCGTGAGTTTATTTATGTATGTACGATATATACAAAATCTAATAAAATGTAATTTTGCTAGCATTCTAGTATAAAAGTTGATATTCATATGTTATTAAGGCAACTATAACATAGTTATTACAAAACTACCTTTGAGGTAATTTATCAGATCCTGAAGCAGTATCACCTACAAAATCTCAAGAAACTGGATAAAGATCAAAATAACTCCCCTTAAGTCCAAAAAGATGTCAGATAATGTTCATCGTATGAGGCGCATGGGCGACGTAAGTGACTTTAATATCAATCTTTTGGATAATAAAAGATAATTGAAATCTAATCAAATCGCTATAAGGATGTTTTGCTATATAATGACTGCAGTGGTGCAGATGTCTGTACAATTTAGGTAACTGTAAACACATACACTATTGCAAAGGTGAGCAATTGTTTAAGAATCATTTTGCTAAATTCTATAAGTATTATTGTTGTTAACTTAATATTCTTTAAAATTCATATATCGTCTCCGAAAATTGCGACTATTAAAGATGAAGTAGTGAGTCCTTATTAATTGAGCAGACATTTATTATTTATATATCTCACTTGCAAAATAAATGTAGTTAGAGGCAAATATTGTACCAGCTCATATACGTCCCACTGCAGAGCACGGGCCTCCTCTACAATCAAGAGTACGATTGAAGCGTATAGTCCATTATGCCGACCTAGAAGGGGTTGGCGGACAGAGACAAATAAAATATAGGGGAAAGAAATCCCAAGTGTCAATATTGCATGTTTGTCAATATTGTATGTTTTTAGTTTTCTTTAAATTCTATATACTACTGCCCTCTCTTCTTATCCTTTTCTTATATCCATCCAAAGGTTGTCTGTAAGAAATCGCCTAGGGCGATAAGACCGCCAACTGTACTCTTTAATTTTATATGTAAAATATTGTATACTTTGTCATTTTTTGTGTGCAGTAAAGAATGAATAAATAAATAAATAAATAAATAAATAAATTGCACTCTGATTTCAGATGAAGACCCTCATTATCTTGGTTCTGGCGGTGGTCGTCACGCAAGCTGCCGTCATCGATCCTGCCGACCCTGCTGGTACCATAGAATACCATCATCTCGACGCTACCGAGGTCGAGGCGGCTCTTGGTAACGAGATTTCTGATGCCGTTGTTTCTGATGTGGAGAATCCTGAATCGATAGCAGTTAGGAGCGCTGGTGTCAATGTTGGATCTACTTGGTTGAGCTCGCTTTTGTACAGGTAAGCCCTCAATTTTACCACTGTATTTTACCAGCCCATATACGTCTCACAGAGGGCATGGGCATCTTCAACAAAAGTTTACGTGGAATTATTTAAATAAAAATGTTCACGTTTACTGCTACTGTTATTGGTAGTCTGTCATATGTGTTCGGCCTCCTGGGTAGGTTCCACCGCAATGTCTACTTCTCCCAACAAACAGCAGTGTAATGCACTGTTGTGTTATGGCTTGAAGCCTCTATCTAATAACCGAAGTTTAAGTAAACGAGCCTATAGGAATATCAAGGGTCGAACCATTATCTCTCCCTAAACGAAATACAATCCATATTATTACCACATAAGATTTTAGTTCTGGATAAAGATATTAACGTCAATAATGTACTAATAACTATCTCGGTAGCGTAGTTGTACTATGGTACGGTTACAAAGCTGATATGCCGGGTTCGAATCCCGGGTCGGGAACAGTGATACTGGATTTGTCTATTCATTAAGAGCCTGTAGTCAGAAATGCCCGATATAGCGATAGACTCGCCCCTTATCACGGACGGACGGAACATACAAGGTGAAATGTGGATGTCCTGGTTGCCCCTCTTCCTGTCCCTTTTGGGAAAAAGACGTGAGTGTTTATTTTTTTATTGCCATGTACACAGACTAGCTAGCGGACCACCTGATGGTAAGCGGCTACCGCTGCTCATGAACCTCCGCAGTGCTAGGGGACCAGCACAACAAAGTCGCAGCCTGCCTTAAGGAGAGTATGTATGTATGTACTAATTAGTAGTGATTAAAATTCCAGGGTAAACGTGAACCGTAGCGCTATCGCAGGCCAGGTTCTGATCACAGACGTGACATACAGAACCAACTCCGCTGTAACGCTCAGGGCCATACAGGCTCTGGTGGTGGGAGCTCCACAGTCCTCAACTGCTCGCATCACCGCTGGAGGTCTTAATCAACACTTCGTCACAGTTAGACTGCAGTCTGCTAGAGGCCGAGGGTTCCACTATCAGCTTAGTTTTTGGGGACGATAAATATGACTAACGGCCGCACTCAAAAATATTTAATGTTAATTAAATCGTTCCTTAGTAAAGATTTTGTTCGTAAAATCTACACTAAGTAATGATTTAATTGACATTAAATTTCTCTGAGTACGGCAGTAAGAACTTGGTTATATTTTGACTTCCTTTCTGTAATATACATTTGATAATCTTTTATAAGCATTGACATGCACTAAAGGCGACATCTTGGACAAAATGTGTGCAATTTAAAGCAGTATCCGTACTGCTGTTTTGGTCTTTGTCACTCCCACACAATGCCAATATCTGCCATCTCATTTCACTGAATTTTCATACTCCTGATTGGTTATTAAGTGCGGAAAATATTGTTCACAATGTTCGCTTTTGGTATATTAGTTCCATAATAATAATATGGTTTATTTTGGATAAAGAATCCCTGACATTCATAAGACAACGTATTATACATACATATGTTTATGTTTTAAACATTGATTGTAAAATTATGTAGTGTTAATAATGTTTAAGAATCTGATTACTTCTATATTGTTTTTTGGTATTAAAATGCTTCGTTGAAGTAATTTGTTTATATTTATTGTCCTATTAATCAAATTCTAGTTAGAATAGATTATATAAACATTTGACAGCCTCAGTGGCGTAGTTAGTTAGGAACTGGATGTGAAACGAGAGGTCGCAGGTTCGATATCCGCACTTAGACAAATATTTGTGATTTCCACAAATAGAAGGCGAGAGGCTGGGTATTTTTCAGACTAAAAGTCTCTCGTGGTTTCTAATCCCCACGACATAAGACTTCATTAATCTTAATATGGTCAGGACTATGTATGTGACTTGAGTGCTTTTGTTTATTTTATTTATTGGGAATAATATTGTCTTTTCTATGAATCATAATGTTGATAATGAAGTTGATTTCAAAATATTTGTTGTCTGGTTGTTGTTGTCTCGTTTTTGATTTATTTTATCTCTGCATTTCTTCAAAGAAGATTACGAAGATTATTCATTATGATAGTCCAATTATTGCAATTACGGGGAATTTTGTGTATCAAATAACGTACAAAACAAATTTTATCGCAAAGATAATGTCAATAATAACAATGCGCATTTCTTTTTCGTTTTAGTTTTAGTAAATTATTGTGTAATGTTTACAGCATTATTATTTTTTATTAAGAATTACCAGTACTGAAAAACATCTGTATCAGCCCATATACACCCCACTGCAGGGCACGGACCTACTCTACAATCGAGGGTACGATTGAGAATGGTTAGGCCATATAGTCCACCACGCTGGCCTAGTGCGGGTTGGCGGACTTACATACCATAGAAATTCTTATAAACCGCTATGGTATGCAGGTTTCCTCACGATGTTTTCCTTCACTAGTGCGTGGTGATTAAATATCAATGTACACATGACTCCGAAAAGTCAGAGATGTACCCTGGGATTCGAAACCGCAACCTCCGTGAACATGTTGGCAGCCGCATCCGGTCCGTTTACCAAAAGGCCACCACGTACTTAACTTACTGAAAAACATTCTTATTATATAATGCAATACATTCTGTTATTCTTAATCTACTGCGGGCGTAATGGTCGCGAACCATTTTCACCCTAAATATTACTTTAAAAATAATCTCTTTTAACAACAGATTACATAATTGCACCGCATTGTATCAGCTAATACACGTCGCATTGCAGGGCATGGGCCTCCTCTCCAATCGAGGGTAAGATAGAGAGTAAGATCGAGAGTCGTCAAGCCATGGTCTACCATTGATCTAGTGCGGGTCAACGGACCTCACACATGAAAAATCTTATTTGGATCAATATGGTATGTAGGTTTCTTAACGATGTTTTCTTGTCGTCCTGATTTATACATTGTTAAAACTTATTTAAGTTATCGAATCGCCCCCTATCATATTGTGGGATGGAACATACCTGGTACTTCTGCCTACCCCTAGTTCTCGAATGTTTCGTCCCTTTCGAACGACTTTTGAATTTATATAGTTTGAGCGAAGAAGTGCGTGGTGGCCTGTTTGTAACGGCTATCAACATGTTAATGGTGGTCGCGTGTTCAGATCCCAGGGCACACCTTTAATTTTGGAGTTATATGTGTATTGATAGTCAATCACCACGTACTATGTTTTAGTGCGTGGTGATGCGTGAGGAAACCTGCACAACACAGCGATTTGTAAGAATTTCTATGGTTTGCAAACTCCGCCAACCCGCACTAGGCCAGCGTGATGGACTATATGGAATAACCACCCTCAATAGCACTCTAGATTGTAGAGGAGGCCCGTGCCCTGCAGTGGGACGAATATGGGCTGATACAGAGCCAGGCAGACAAAACTTTGATAACTAAAATACGCTTAAAAACTATTAATGAATAATGCCTTTATAGACTTAATAATGCCTTTAGACAGCCTCCGAGGCGCTGTTGGTTAGACGCCTGTGAAACGAGAGGCTGCGGGTTCGATCCCAGCACCGAGAGAAATGTTTGTGCGGCCCACAAATATTTGTTTCGGGTCTGTGTGTTTGTGAGACCGAAAAGTCTCTCGTAGTTCCTGATACCCACAACACAAGACTCGATCTTAGTGTGGAGTCAGGACCATGTATGTGACTGTTGGGTGTTATTTATTTATTTAAAAATGCCTTTATTGCAAGTGTTTAAAATCGACTACAAAGTTGCGCGATAAGATTAATTCGAAGGTAATTCCCCAATACTAATCGTAATTATTACGCATATTCAAATCAATCGATGGGCGTGCTTGAAGCAGATTATATAAATATTGCGACGATCGGGGATTTATTATCAGTTGTATAACAAGAAATATGAATAATCATATCGATAAAAGAATAAACAAACGATGATTAAGGTTCAGCATTATAAATCTATATTTATATTTTGATAGCAAAAGTGCGCGACTTTCCGTGATTTGTATGTATTAAAAGGTTATAAAAGTTATTGTTATTGGATGTAATTTCTTCACTGATTTTGTATTGCAGATATATAGAATTATTTTTGACTGCCCCGGTGGCGTAGTTGTACTAAGGTACGCATGCAAAGCTGAGGTCTCGGGTTCGAATCCCGAGTCGGGCAAAGTGATATTGGATTTTTCTATTCATTATCAGCCCGGAGTCAGGAATTTATTCCCGATATATTCGGCGATAGGTTCGCCACCTATCACATCGTGGGACGGAAGCAAGGTGAAATGTGGGTGTCGAGGCACTTCTGCCTACCCCTTCTGGGAAAAGGCGTGAGTTTATGTATGTATGCAATTATTTTTAGATACAGTAGTTTTTACTGTATACCTTTCGACCAACGTCATCGCAAAACGTGTTTAGAAATAGAATAAAACATTATATTCTTTCTAAATTATCATAATTATAATATTTGTCTCTGTTTTATTCAATCATATTTATTTGAGTTCTAATAAATATTTAATTTTATATATTTTTTATTGTTTCTTAGTACTGAAGTAGTATACTAGTACCGTTATAAGCTACTACGAACACACTTTTTTCTTTTTTATTTTATGTTTGTCACATAAATGCTTATTTTTATTTTTGTCTCTTTAGATCTATTCAATCGTTTTTGGTTGTATGGAAGAGATCGTTAATAGCAATAAGACTGCCAATTGTTACACTTTGTAAGGTTTCTATGTTTTATTATTTTTTGTACTTACTGGTGTTCTATAAATTATTATTGTGTATGTGTATTTGTTTTTGTCAGTGTTTTTTTATTATTGCAATGAATGGCGAGACGAGCATGCCTAATGGTGAGTGATACGACCGCTCATGAACAGTAGTAAAACCAAACAACACCTTGAATCACAAAGCAATGCATGGCATTCCACTGCGCTCGCCATCCTGAGACAAAAGATGTTAAGTGTGAATATGTCCAGCAGTTACTCTGGCTACAATGTCCTTCAATCCGAAACACAATAGTTAGTTGTTTAGCACGGTTCAGATGGCTATCAGTGTAAATCAACGTGAGATGTTATCTCGCCCGTCGAAACAATTTGCTTATTGCAGTTCTATATACATATGACAGCCTCCGTGGCGCAGTTGGTCAAACGCTGGCTATGAAACGTGGGGTCGCGGATTCGATCTTCACACCCAGACAAATATTAGTGTGATCCACAGGTATTTGTTTCAAGTCTGGGTGTTTGTGAGACCGAATAGTTTCTCTTAGTTTTTGATATCCAAAACACAAGACTCGATATTAGTGTGAGGTTAGGACTATGCATGTGACTGTTGGTGTGTTGACTTACGCCTTACTACACTCCCTCATTGAACAAAATGAAATATACAAAATTGTTACGTCTTTGAGTCGGTTTCATGTCATCAGGCGAATGGCATACTTGTCTCGCCACTAATCAAATTTTCAGTCAGTCGGTCCATTCATTTTGTACTTTTAAGTAACGGAAACCGCAAATAAGTAAAGGTAAAATTTTGTTTATTTCTTTATGCCGAACCTTCAATTCATAACAAAGATATATTTTAATATGAAATTCACTATCAGGTATTAAATTCAAGACAGATTGTACCATTGTATTATCACCTAAAATTATTTCTTAAAATTAGTCATATAAAATTAGTCATACGGATATGATCAAATTGCATTACGCAGTACAAACATTAGTTCCACTACAGACATCTAATGGAACTGATGTTGTACAAATCAGAAAACTGTAATTACAAAACAACTTCAAAGGTGTGTATATATGTGTATATATTCAGCTTATCGCCGCCCACTGCTGGACGTAGGCGTTCTAGGTCTTGAGCAGCTCTCATCCATCCGCCACCTACCACTCTTTTCAAGTTGTCGCTCCATCATGCAGCAGGATGTCTGGTCCTACCTAAGCGCGGTCTCCACTTCAACACTTGTTGGCAAAGGTATTATTTAAAATTAACAGGGATATAAATTGTGTATATGTATAAGTATACCTAATCATGATTTCTTAAATGAACGCGAATGTTACACATTGAAATAAAACTATTTTTTACGATATTTATCGCGGATTTAAACCAACCATTGTTTTTTTCTAATAATTGTAAAATAAGGGCAGTCACAAGGTGGACGGACGACCTGGCTAAAGTTGCAGGAAGTCGCTGGATGCAGTCCGCTTCCGACAAAGTTGATGTGGAAATCCTTGGGAGAGGCATATATTCAGCAGTGGATTTCCTGTGGCTGGGATACTGATGATGATGATGATGATGAAGGGTAGTTACATTGTAACAGTCACTGAGCGGATAGCTAAAACCTTAGTACATTGTAAATATGGAGAATGAATGTTGTATAATAATTGAAACGTCAGGAAGTTCCAATGTAAATAAATAATAGTTTAAAAAACTAAAAATACTCGCTTTAATAAACGACCCAAGTTAAAAAGTAATTGTAAGTAATAATGAGTTAAATATTAGAAAATGGAATACAAGCATTTAATAATTAAAAAGCTAAGGTGCTGGAGAATAGTTGTTGGTAGCACCCCAAGTTAAAAAATAAAAAAAACACTCAAATGTTCAATACGATTCTTATAACATTGACCGTGAACGATAATGATTTTTTCTTTATCAGCTATTATCAAATGAACTCACTAATCAGTTGAAATTTTTTAGCCAAGGTCGTGTTATTAATAGGTATGTGTTAAGTACATGTATTGATGATTTCATTTGCTTATGATGTAATAAAGAAAGCAGAAAGATGAATTATGAAATGGGGAACGTACAAAATATTCTTTGATTCATTATTTAAATTAATACACTATGATTTAAAATTATGTATTATATTAGTCGTCCCAAATAAATTAAATAAACAATTACATTAATAATAATTAATCTGGGCAATATGAGTAAAAAGTATTTTTCCTTTAATGTTAAATGTACCTTATGTAAGTCTTAACCACCATTTATGAACGAAACGAAAGCATATTTCGCTTTGTCGAATATATCTGAATAAGATTTGGGAATGTAAAGTTATAAAGATTGCGGAAAGTACTTTATGCTAACGAAATTCTACCGAAACCTTTCACAATACGGACAATATTCGATAAACCAACATACAGGCTCAATCTGTTTATGCATTCCAGATGCATTGCAATCCAAACGAAATTCCCGGAAGTATATCTCACGCCGCTCGACAAAATTATGCAGCTTTGTTCGACTTCGACTCTCTATTCTATCGTCTGTTTCACAGGGAGTGCTCTGAGGAATTGAGATGGTACCAGCATCACCTTTTTACCATCGTACCCGTCACCGCAGTAGAGTTCATTTCTACACCCTGGAAGCGTACCATCCCCGAACGGTACGTTACCATGTTGAGACCACCTCAGCAAGCGTAGTGTAGGACGCCCTCCAACCAGGCGGAGTGACGATTTTTCGGAAGATGGCTGGTATAAGTAAAAAAAAACAAAAGAAAAGCTAATTTCATTTGATATTGTATATAGAAGTAAATTACACATACCTATACCTTATAAGAAGCGCCATCAATCTATAATAGATAATAATACTAAATATGCAACGACCGTCATATTAGTTGAATTACACGATAATTTGAAGTTCTATCAAGTGACCGATACGCGTGTTTGGCACAGAATAATGTAAGTCACGCGGTCACTGGGTATTTTGTTATCAGGCAATCATTACTAAAATATCTATAGATAATACCTAAATTGAAAATAATAAACAGTAATTTTATGGTTCAGTAGTACTGTTATGAAATATTAAATGATACGATAAAGACCGCTGTAAATCTGACGATGAGGACAATCTAAAATGAGTGAGTATCGACGGGAGATGGTTAATCTTACGCTGTCGACGTAATAGAGTATTTGCCTCCGTTTTATGAATTGTATTCAACAAAAGGTATCTTCGAAGAGTAGAGGAGATAGCATGCCACACCGTAGCACGCCAGTAGTCATCGTTTGTCACGACGATACGTTATCGCCGAAACAGGCGTCCAAACAACGTGTTTTTAAGTTTGGTTTAACTGAACCAAATTTTATCCCGAGTATCAAGAGACCTATGCAATAAAAAAAGGGTAATGAAATTGGTATAGTCACCTATTTACAGCAGTGGACTTCTATACTTATAGGATAGAGACTGTCCCGCCCTCATACCCACCACTGTAACTCCTGTAAGCCAGGATCAACAGTGGCACGCAATGTTATGGCATTGAAGCTCGGCGAGTCTCCGGGAATGTCTAACTTGTCTTTAACCCGCAACGAAATTAATCAGAAAGTTTTATTAATAGGAGGAGTTGGAAATAAAATATTGTCCACTTCCCTCCGTGCAAAGCGGGTGACAAAACAATGAACTAAAGAGGTAAATTTTTTGGCACCTTGTGCCTGAGCCTCATATTCTCGGACCTCCGCCGAGGGATACTTATGAAGCGCTGGCTAGATGTCGTGAATGAAGATATGACGGTCGATAGTCTTACTATTGAAGATTATGAAGAACGGGCGAAATGGAGGAGAATTAGCCGGAAGGCGGCTCCTGGCACGGGATACCGCCAGGTAGAATAAAAATGAATGACTTAAAGAACATTATACAAGCAATAAAATGTCAATCAATTATATGTCAAGAACTGTTCATGGGTTTAAATTCAAAAGGTCTGACAAAAGATATAATTGGAAATATTGAGTGGAAAAAAATATAGTATATAGGTTGCTCGGTCGACAAATGGTATATAAGAAAGCATTTCTTATGCCTCATACCCTTTGCCTCTAGACCAACAAATTGTATTAAGATAAACGTCGTTTTTCAAACACGAGTATGGTATGATAAGCACTTAACATGCGCGAGAAATCTATGATAAACACTTAGCACGCGCAAAAGTTGTATGCACCAATAAACTCAATGATAAATCTTCGAATTCCTACCACGAGTCGATCGTGATAGCACACAAACCTTAAATAAAATAAAAAAGGGATAATCTTCAAGATTACAAAATAATTGAAAGTTAATAAACAAATATTAAGAATCAGCTTACAATAAAATCCTGCTCTTCATTTTAATTAATTATAAAAACAATAACATTTTTCTTTTATATTCAAATTATTATTATATACTTTTAATCTTATTTAATTTAACTGAGCTTTGCTAGAAACAATAATCGTTAATATTCAAATTATAACTTGGCAACCTTTAATCTTGTTTCATTGATTGCCACAAACAATTAGACAGATTTAAATCTTGCGGAATTGTAGATTTGATACCCATAAATTAGTATATTTTCTTTCATATTTTCAGAATACATAATACCCGTCACTATAAAGATTTTTAATCCTTCTATACTTTGGGAAGTTAAATAAATCGTAAACGACATATTTAACATTTATTAAAGCAATGCAATGCAACGCCATCGAGGCAATACTAAAGTGTGGTTAGTAACAAGATATCTTCACAGTAGTACTAGTTTAAAAATATAAAAATAATAAATTTGTCACCCGACATATAAGAAGACTGGCAGCCCAGCTGCTCTTTCTTATCACGATGCAATATCCCTGAAAAAATCGAAGATTGAGTAGAAAAATATTAAATTTATAGACTTTTTTAAATTCGAGCTTCGAGCAGTCCCGGGCGGTCCATGTAAATTAAGACTTAATTTTTCTTAAATTTACTTTTCATTTGTATTTGTAATTAATAAATCATCTCATTGATAGATCATATTTATCTGTAAATTTCAGAAACGACACAAAGCCTGAGATTAGAAGCGTTAAAGGATTGATTGATATTATATTGTGGTGGTTATAGCTTGTAATTTTACAAAGAATCAATGTGTTTTAGGTACTATCATAAAATATGTTTTATTATCGGTTGTTCGGGGTTGGCGTTCTTATCTCCTATCACATTTAGGACGAAAATAGTGTTCGCCACCAAGCCGCTTCTAACAGGTCGATGTGGAGATCCTTGGAAAGAGGGAGGGAGGGGGGGAGAGAGCTGTAGGTTCAATTAGTATTATTTCTGCCTGCGCCTTTGGGAGTAAAGACATGAGCTTACAAAATATCTATGATATAATAACTTAATATAGTGTCAGGACTATGTATGTGACTGTTTTATGTGTTTATTTATTTATTATTAAATTAATGTTTTACCTTTACCGTATTGTGGTGAAGTGAAGCGTCGCTTTGTCATTTCAGTGTAGAAAGAACCTAATTTATTAATTTGATTATCAGTTCGATGACCCGAATTGTAACCAATATTGTTATCTTACTCAATCGTAATTAATATGGTATACTTCATTAATGTTATTGTAACTTTGTCTAAGTGGCAGACAACTAAGTGTGGAATTAATCTATTACCCTAAATCTAGACTGATAAAACCTTATCAAATTGATCTGAATAGGCTTTCTATATAAAGTCTTCTGTATCATCGTTTCAAATCATAATTTAGTTAACCTACTGCACACATATACTTCTGTTAAGGTAAGTTTTTTTATTCATGAAATACTTTTTGACCAATTTGGAGTTCTTTCCTACCACGCACGTGCAAGCTCTGGAATGAACTCTCTGCATCCGTTTTTCCTGAGCGCTATGACGTGTCCTTCAAACGAAGCTTAAAGATAGTACTTTTTGTTGTGCTGGTACCCTGGCATTAGAAAGGTCCATGAGCAGCGGTAGCCGCCTACCATCAGGCGGGTCGCTAGTACGTCTGCCTATCAACGCAATAAAAAAAATGTTCTGATCTGAATTAAGACATTATGATATGAAATGTAGGACCAGAAATCTATCCAATGACATATGATCTAACAAATATTGGAAGCCGCTAGATACAGACAGTTTCAGACAGATCACTTTTAAAACTCATTGAGTAAGAAGTGGTATTTTTGTGGTTCTTGTGCCCATTTATACACGAACTCCTCAAGATCAGCAAATATAGATTTTCTTTTGCAGATTCCTTGACCAGAAACAAAATTTATTAATCATGGGTGTCCTCTGATTTCAGATGAAGACCTTTATCCTTTTGGGGCTGGTGGTGATTGGAGCCATAACCCATTCTACAAGAGCTGATCTGATTGTTGGTCCCATTGGTGTCGGAGCCAAACTACTGCATAGGTAGGATACTTTGAAGGTTCTACATATGTGTATTCGTAGTCATACTGTACTGTACCAGCCCATATACGTCCCACTGCAGGGCACGAGCCTCCAACTCGAGAGTACGATTGAGAGGGCTTTGGCCATTTATTGGTGCGGGGATCGAACCCGCGGCCAAGTTTCTCAGCCAGCGTGTTACCAATTGCACCAGTTGGGACTGGACTACATTAATAAATTGGTAGCATTTGGCAGACCACGCTATGTGGCGTACCTTGGGAGAGACTTATGTCCAGCCGTGGACTGCAAGGCACTGATGATGCACATTTAAAAAATCTTGATCATATACAGAAAGCCCGCCATTGAACGTAACCCTCTCCCAATGACTTCACACCAAACATTTTTCAATACTAATTTACCCATATTCATTGACATATGATATATGCGGGTTCGATCCCCGCGTCGCAACAAATATTTGTGTGAAGTACAGGTGTTCGGGTTTGGGTGTTTGTGAGACCGAAAAGTCTCTCTCGTCTCGTAGACTCGATCTTATACTAGGTATGTGACTGTTGGGTGTATTTATTTATTTCAGATCCTATGAATTTGCCAGAGCCACACCGAATATTCGTCACGAAAATGACGAGACGTACAAAGGTGGTTTCTTTACAAGGATTACTGCTGTGCGGGCCTATGCAGACGTGAGACATGAGGGGGCGTCAGCAGAAATCATATCCGGAGGCCTTGGCTTCAACACAGTTACCGTCAGGTTCTCGTCACGTCGTGGCGGGGCTTATTACTACCGGTTTGAAGTTTGGGGAATATAAACGGGCCTAAGAAAAAAAAATCTTTCTCTCTCTTATATGTTTATCCCTCTCGTAAGATACAGGGAGTCCTCTCCTGAACGTAGACGTAAGTAGAATATAAGAATGAAATAATGTTAATTTAAAAAAAAATCTTATACAAGATCTTTTTAATGGTGTACCAGCGTATTTAAGTCAAAACTATAAAAATGCTTATTGTCTTAATAAATATGTAAGTGCAAGTAAGCACTAAGTATGTGATAAACTACAAATTGATCCCACAAGCTATTTGTGCTGATAATGTGTTACTTATAACGTACCTATGTATTATACGAAGCAAAAAATAGCTTCCGATTCGAAACATGTTGTACATAGCTACGACGGAGAAACGACGTAACGAAATCCTCATCGGCAACATTAAATATATTTATTTTTTAATTACATATTTTTTTTATACTTTTAGACCCCGTTTTGTCGACTAACTGTATTAATAATATTGTTTTAATATATTGATACAAGACTTTAAAAGAAAATTAAAATCCTACTTACTACTACCACAGAATACTAACAGAAGTCAAGCTTGTGTATGTACTTCACTTTTGTTGCCACACTCACACTACGCTCGGCGTTCGCGCTAGGGCTGTTAACTCTGGCTTATGCGAAAACAAGTATCGTCGTAATAGCACTCGCATCGTTCGATTAATTATTAAAATACAGTATAAAAAAACAGTAACAAAATAAATAAATTGTCATTTTATTTACATAGTCGTTGAGAATGTGTATGTCATAATCTAAAACTTTTTTTATCGTTTTTGTATAATATTGTGTATTTTATTAAATAAATTTGTATTCAATTATTATAATCTGAAGTTTTATATACAAGTGTAATAACTTTTATACATTCGCTCCATCTTTGCACAAAAAATATCGCTAGATACGTGCCCGAAGCGAGTGCCACTCGCGCTCGCAGTGGTTTCGACTGGTCTCAAATATGGTGTCGGTGAACGCTGTCTATGTGTGCGTTGGTTTAGCGCGTTTTGTATGGAACTTGACTTCTGTTAGTATTCTGTGCTACTACTTGCACTTTGTTCTCTCCTCTCCTGTATTCATCCCATGTTTGTCTGCAAGAAATTACTTAGATTTGTTTCTCACAGCAAATATACTGATTTACACCTTATTGGAAGCGTAATGCCATCTAAATAGAGTATCAATTAACAGCAGGCAGTTATTCACTGTCCCTCGATAAAAATCACAGTCTCCGTGGCGCAGTTGGTTAGACACCGCCTGTGAAACGAGAGGTCTCGGTTCGATCTCCGCACCGAAGGAAATGTTTTTCGGCCCACAAATATTTTTTCCGGGTTTGGGTGTTTGTGAGATCAAAAAGTCTCTCGTAGTTCCACACAAGACTCGATGTTAGTGTGGGGTCAGGACTCCGTATGTGACTGTTGGATGTTGTTTATTTATTTAACGTTAGTAATTAGTAATTACAAATGAATGTGTTAGATATATTTGTGGGAAAAGGTATATAAAATAACATAAACATGGGTATTTCAATAGATTTATCTTTAATTTTATATTTTAACTGTATCACATATATCACATAGCATAACGGTCAATAATTATTATAATGTTACAAAATTATGAATTATATTAAATGTTATTTATATTTATAATATTATGGTTTAATTCACATTCACATTAACCACAATCGACAATTACAATGTTACAGAACAATATCTAAATATTCTGAGCAATAAGCAACAAAACATAATATTAAATAACTTAACTTGCCAATCTTGGTACTCCTCACTGGTCAATCTCAGAGCTTCCGCTCAGTGCAACGACTCTCGATCGAAATGTGTATCCTTTCTCAAACTTATGTTACTACCGGCGAGGATAAGGTCCTTCCTCTGTCGTTGTCACTCGAAAAAGTGCCGAACCAAGTGAGACAATGCTTTATATTACCGATTCCCTACTACTTGTGAATCATACGATGGGTAGTTTTAATGAAATTTATAAAAATTGTTGTAGTATTTTGTGACAGTATTCTAACACATGCTTATAGCGCTCACGAGTGGCGAAAGTTAAAATTTAATGAGCTCTTGTCCGTACTCATTAGCAACCGAAAGTAATAGTCAAAGTAAAAAAAATATTTGCATACTTCTATATCGTTGAAGATGTATTCTATTATGAATTTAAAATTCGGTCCTAAGTACATAAAGAAACTCAGACTACGAAATTTTTTTTGCAATGAATGGCGAGCATGCCATTCTTCTGATGGTAACCGATAATACCACTGATGCACAGTACCAAACCAAACAATACTATGAATTACAAAGCAATGCTTGGCATTCCACTGCTCTCGCCATCCTGCCGACATAAGATCTTAAGTCTCAATATCTCCAGTAGTTACACTGGCTACAATGCCCTTCAACCCGAAACACAACAGTGCGGTTACACTGCTGTTTGACGGGAGAAATAGACATTGCGGTGGTACCTACCCAGACGGCCTCTTATATATGAGAGACCTACCACCAGTAAAGTTTTGTAGGAAATCGTATCAAACCTTAAAATGTTCATTATTATGGCCACATTCTTTAATTCCTTTGGTAAATTCGTAAAATTGCAAAATATTTTAGTTTTTCGTTGGTTTATAAACTAAACAGTATTCTATATTTCAAGCTTCTATGTCTACTCGAAGTACCTTAGAGTTTTGATGATCGGTCAATCCATGACAAAATAAAGAAACTTTGACTAGTTATAATTCTTAAACTACCTGTTCAAATTGAGTAAAATTTGAAATAAACTGTGTTTATTCAATACCTGATTGGTCACAATTCAAATTTCTTATTTAATCCACAACGAAGTTATGAGGGTCGAAAATTGCCTGAACGCCTGCCCTGCCCCCAGATTCATATTATAGTGTATATAAACCCTCATAATCCAAAGTTTCCATAGAAACCTCAAGGAAACTGCCTACATAGCAAAGTCGTCCAACTTGCCATTAGACATCGACATTAGCTTTGCTTGGCGATGCTTGAACTCAACTCGAAAAATTAAAAAAAATATACTACAAATTCGTTGTATTGTATAAGCCCATACAGGCACGGGCCTCCTCTACAATCGCTAGTACGATTCAGGCTGGATAGGCTATATAGTCCCTAGTGCAAAGCGGACTTTACATACCATAGAAGTTCTTATAAATTCGCTATAGTATGCAAGTTTCCTCACCATTAAAGAGCGTGGTGATTGACTATCAATACACACATGATTCCGAAAAGTCAGAGGTGTGCCCTGGGATTTGAAGCTACGAATAATGTGAGCATGTTGGCAGCCGCGTCTGGTCCGTTTACCAACAGACCACCACGCACTTCCTTACTTAAATAAATATGATATTTTACATTGATTACTGCTAGCCATACCACGTTGTTTCAAAGAAAATATTTAATATTTATAACGTAAAATGATTCATGTAAGGTTCAGAACTTCAAAATTAGGAACCAGCCTGATATCGTAAAAAAAACAAAATGTCTAAAATAGTATGAATATTCAACTTAAATAATAACGATTCTCAGGAAACGCTTTGGTCTATTTACTCATTTATTATTTCGATAAATAATTTGATGACCCCAATTATTAAGATGTATATTTGCTATCGTACATCTATTTGCTAATCTTATCATACATTGTAACAAATAAATTACGTGATTTAAAATAATCATACCTAGGCATGAATTTATGAATTTGGATCATTGAAAAATAGGAAGTCCAAGATATTAATTTAAAGAGCAATCATATTAAATAAATAAATAACACCCAACAGTCACATACATAGTTCTGACCCCACACTAAGATCGAGTCTTGTGTCGTGGGTATCAGGTACTACGAGAGACTTTTCGGTCTCACAAACACCCAGACCCGGAAGAAATATTTGTGGGCCGCACAAACATTTCTCTCAGTGCGGGGATCGAACCCGCGGCCTCTCGTTTCACAGCCGGCGTCTAACCAAATGCGCCACGGAGGCTGTCATATTAATTAAAATGTTTATGATTAGACTTCAAAATTCAGATATGCTAGGCTGATCGATCAATCTTCGGTGCTTTTTGGCCATTTTATCGCATTTAAACAAATACAAAGATTTTTCCAATAATCATCTACCCTAAATCTTGACTGATAGTACAATCTTATCAAATTGTACTAAATAAATCTACTATATAAAGTTTTATGATTTATTTTTTGAAGTTATAGTTAAGCTAATCGACAGTAAACGCGTACACTGTTCTAAGGTGAGTTTTTAATTAAGGAAATAATGTATAACACGCCCCTATATAAGGTGGACAGACAACTAGTACATAATTTGGTTCAGTTATTACTGATTTACACATCAAGACTGCTACAGGAAACGAAGTCGGGTGGTAGTTTTTGTGACTTCAGATACAATGCACCTAAATATTTTGCAAAAAAAAGCATTTTTTTTTTATTCTTTCTTCGTATTTGGGTGGTAAATAAATAGTTTTTTTCCAAGAGAATAGTATACACTCTTTTATTTTATAAGGCGCTATGGTACGGATTGATTAAAAATATTATTTTAGCATAAACTATAGATTTACCACCGAAACACGACCTTTAAAAAACCAAAAATAAAATGGCGCGTTTCTTTTAGAAAATTTTAATTGATTTATGTTTGTAGTCTCTTAAACTACCACCTGGTATCGTTTTCAGTAGCAGTCTAGATATACTCTGTGAAGTTGTACATTCCTTTAAATCAGTTTTTGAAGTAGAACTATGATCTTGATGAAATTCGTACTAGTGTTACCAAAATGCTGTGTTGCAAAAATATTATTTGGTCCCTTGGGACATTAGAACCTCAGCAAAAATATAAATTTAACCTGTTTTAAAACATAGAATAAATTAATTAAAAATGTATGATTATCATTTGGTTCCTTGGAACATCAGAACCTCAACAAAAATAGAATAATTTGATTAACAGTGTATGATTTCAGATGAAGTCCCTCATTCTCTTGGTGCTGGTGGTGATCGCCACGCAAGCAGCTGAAGAACAGTCTCCTGCGAGATCAGGCGTCAACATCGGTTTCATTGGTGTTGGAGACAGACTTTTGCATCGGTAAGTCCGGTAGATAACCATTTGTCGACCTTTAACTATTAACATTTTTATTATAATCTAGCCTCTAAGGCAAAACACGGATCACATCAGAGATTTTCAGTAAAAATAATTAATTAGAGAACACCAAAACTTGAGTTGAAGTAGATGTTTAATAATTCTACGAAGAATTCAGTTACAAATTGCTATATTTTGGATATACTAATGAAGAAAAATTCTTAAAGTTCCTACAAATTTGCTAACAACACGAAACAGATTCTATGTCCCATTGCAAGGCACGGGCCTTATCTACAATCGAGAGTACGATTGAGAGTGGTTAGGCCATATAGTCCACCACGCTGGTTTAGTGCGGCTTGTCCAACTTTACAGACTATGCAAATTAATTCAAATCGCAAAGTTATTATTTTTAGGATTGGTTTTTTACTGGCACCTCAAAGTGACTACAGTTTACTTCCTGGTTGGTGTAATGGAGTCTACACAAAGTATCAAGCGATGAGAGAAGACTGTATCTTCAAAGTTGATACAATTTTACCCTCCCGTTTGTATCCGATTACACTGGTGAATGTGAAACGCGACTCAAGATGACAGGTTCTTAAGAAATGTAGGTTTGTCACTGGTCATTATCTTGGCGAATACGAATATCTTACCACCAGTATATTAAATCATCACTGACTACCATAGCGAGACAAATTAACAATAGAATCGTTTCTTTGAAAAAAATATGTTTATTTCTCCATTGCATTTTTTATTCATTATTAGCCTGGAGTAAGAAATTTGTGCCCAATATGACGATGGACTACGAGTATAGGGCCTAATATTCTCAATCGTACTCTCGATTGTACCGTCGATTGCCCTGCAGTGGGACGTATATGGGCTGGTACAAATAGCGATAGACTCATCACATTGTGGGACGGAACACACAAAACAAAACGTGGGTGTTCTGGTAGCACCTCTACCTACCAGTTCTGAAAAAAAGGCGATCACGCCTTTTTATAAAAATGAGTTTGTGTATTTCTTTAATTTAAAATGTATTATCTTTCCAGGTACTACGAAGTCCACAGAGCGACTCCGAACATTCTTCACGTGAATGAAGAGACATACAAAGGAGGTTTTTTCACAAAAATCACTGCTGTTGAGGTTGTCGAAGTGATTCATAATGTGGGGGCGAGAGCTCAACTGGTTTCTGGAGGCCTCGGTAACAACCGTGTCACTATAAGGTTTTCCTCAAGGCTTGGTGGAGGGTACTACTACCGATTTGATGTTTGGGGACGATAAAAGGACCAAGGAAGTAGAAATACCATATCATATTTTTCCTATGAATTTGATAGATACTAAATATATCCAACAGTCACTTACTTCTGATCTAAAAATAAGATAAAAGTCTTGGTCATGAAAATCCAGAAATAGGGAAAGAAAATAAATAAATGGCGCTGGCGTCGTTTTTTAATTGGAATCAGGGATGGGTAGAATTATAATAAAAAATGTCATGGCAAGGCGATAGGCAAAAGCTCATATAAAATAATTATCTAATAATAAATATTGTTCAATCACAATTCTCAATAGTTAAGTAATATACTACTAATGCAACGGGACATGTTGCGTGAAGAAGAAATATTGTGATTTTTCTTTTGTTTCCTTTTTTATTTGTAAATTACACATATTTATCAATATCAGCTAAAGTCCGCATTATTCTGTCCCACTTAAACTTAATGAAAACTGATGATGAAAAGAAATTATTTTTGTTGTATCTAGTTTTAAGAAATTGTAACACAGTTTGGTAATGAATATACGATAATATTTAAGGTAGGTGTTATTATTAATGATAAGAATAAAATGTAATTAATTGTAATGACTTTTATATTACTAACATTAAATTGAAATTTTACAACGAATAATTCTTTTTATTATTTTTGTTTACATTAATTACAACTATCTTGTAAAATCTTTGCCAAGTAAAAATGTTGACTGGTAGATAATGCCTAAGTCGAAGTTCGCCTTTATACATCATATTTTATAGAAAGTTTTAAATAAATATATCTGAAGTTTAATTACTTTTGGTTCCCGGTGATAACTTAATTGTTAGTAAAACTTGCCCTTTATTTCTCCTTATTTTATATCTACCGAAAGGTTGTCTGGTAGAGATCGCTTATTAGCGATAAGACCGCCTTTTGTACTTGTACATACATACATACATACATACATAAACTCACACCTTTTTCCCAGAAGGGGTAGGCAGAGGTGCCAGGAAACCACATTTCGCCTTGTATGGTTCGTCCCACGATGTGATAGGTGGCGAGCCTATCGGGCACAAATTCCTAACTCTGGGCTGATAGTGATTAGAAAAATCCAATATCACTTCGCCCAACCCGGGATCCGAACCCGAGACCTCAGCTTTGTAACCGTACCCTAGTACAACTACTACCGAGGCAGTCTTTTGTACTTGTAATAGATGTTATTTCTGTATATTGTTATGTTCTTTTTGATTGTGTACAATAAAGATAAATAAAACTTAACACATGAAACCTGAATAATTGAATTGCACTGCATTTTCCATATACGAGTATAATATAATATATTAAGCATATTAAACATTTTGTTATGCCAGTAAATAAAACACACTTTCCTTTGACTTACTTGTCTCATATCCGCCAAATTAGAGGCACGCAGAGAATTGACCCACCAACAACATTTTCATGTAAAAGTTGCCAAAACTTGCTATATGACTCGCATTATCAAAAAGATGCCAGATCTCATGTAGAGCCAAGCTTCTTACTATGTCTGTATCAGGCCATATACGTCCCACTGCAGGGCAAGGGCCTACTCTACAATCGAGAGTACGATTGAGAGTGGTTAGGCCATATAGTCCACCACGCTGGCCTAATGCGGGTTGATGGTGTATACCATAGACATTCTTATAAATCGCTATGGTATGCAGGTTTCCTCACGATGGTTTCCCTCATCGTTTTAGTGCATGGTGATTGACTTTCAATACACACATTACTTCGAAAAGTCAGAGGTGTGCCCTGGGATTTTAACCCGCGACCACCATGAGCATGTTGGCAGCCGCGTCTGGTCCGTTTACCTACAGGCCACCACGCACTTTTATCTTCTTCTTTTATCACGCTCTAACTCTACATGGCCTTACTTCACAAACTCTATACTTAATTCAAAGTATGCAACCACCACCACCTATGAATACACATAGGCAGTGGTGGTGTCGGTTCACTTGCATTTAAATGAGCCGTTTTGTCATTTGTCAAATAAAGGCAAACAAAAAAAAACAAAAAAACAATTGCAACGTTGATGATGAACGACATTGCTGTTACTTGTGCGCAGGCGCATAGCGATTAACACTATCCTTTTAACATACATCAAAAATTGTAACGAGCAAATAGATCATCTGATGGTAAATGATCACTACCCATACATCCCATATTTTAACATGCAAGGAAAACTAAGTAAATATTAATAAAAAATAAATATATATCATCATACTAACATAACAATAACGTAAAGTCTACAATGGTGAAGGTAAATATCGTGAGGAAACCTGCATACCATAGCGATTTGCAAGAATTTCAATGGTATGTAAAGTCCGCCAACCCGCACTAGGCCGTCTTGGTGGACTACATGGCCTAACCAGGAGACCCGTGCTCTGCAGTGGGTCGTATATGGGTAGATACAGATACAATATAAAGTCGGAATCTTTATTTATTATTTATTTGGTGTCCCTTCGCTTTACTGATGCGATATTCTATATGACGTTTCATATCTCTTGCATTCCGTATAAATCTCTTCATATCGACGGTCAATGATAGTGAATTATGCTAGTTCATGATCTCATCTATGACGTATTCAAAAAAACCCAAAATCATTGTTTTTTTTCTTGTTATTCGAGATAGTGTCATTGATTACGTATGGATGCAGGACACTGCGAGATAAAACAAATTTCGTAGAAGAAAGATCAGTGTCTTCCGGTGAAGAATTGTCGGGATTACCAAGATAAAAAATCTTATCAGGTTTAGTATATAAAGATTTTTCTTTGAGAGAAAAACAATTCAGCCCTACTGCTGTGGTATAAATTACTGCTAAGGTAAGTATTTAAATATATTTCTTTCAAAAATATATTGTTTGTTTAAACGGTGGATGGAGATTGTTTGCTAAAGTTGTTATTTGCTTTATATTCAATAATATTATAAATACCCACGACACAAGACTCGATCTTAGTGTGGGGTCAGGAATATGTATGTGACTGTTGAATGTATAATATTTGTTTTCTAAATAAAAATAGTTTCACCTACAACAGTTATTCAAATTAACTACTCCAAAATTCTGAGGTATTAGAACTGTTTTCCAAATAAACAATCAAAACGGTACTTTAATTTCGATACAAACTTCTAGATCACATAAACATAACATGATTCTAAAACCTATCTCTAATATATCTCGGATCTCATACACCTAATGATTTTTGGTATCACCAAAACTGTCTTTTAACTGTCTAACTTTTCTGTCAGGATTGATCTATATTTATAAGAATTTCTATGGTATGTAAGTCCGCCAACCCGCACTAGGCCAGCGTGGTGGACTATATGGCCTAACCACTCTCAATCGTACAGTCGATTGTAGAGTAGGCCCGTGCCCTGCAGTGGGACGTATATGGTCTGATACTGATACAGATCGATCTGATTTCAGATGAAGACACTCATCCTCTTGGTACTGGCAGTGCTTGGCGTGCAAGCTGCTGTAGTCCAGCCTTCTGGGAAGTCTAGCCTCTCCATTGGAAGCCCTGGCAACGAAGACCGACTTTTGCATAGGTAGGAATGTCAATATCATTACATCCTTAGATATATCATTGGTTAGTACTGTATCAGCCCACATACGTCCCACTGTAGGGCACGGACTTCTTCTATAATCGAAAGTGCGATTGAGAGGGTTCAAAGAATAACAAGTAAAAAAATTGTTAAAATCTATTAATTTTTTATTGCATTGGGTGGCGAGACGAGCATGCCGTTCGCCTGATGATAAGCGATACGACCGGTCATAAACAGTAGCAAAACCAAACAACACCTTTAATTACAAAGCATTGCTTGGCTCTCCACTGCGCTCGCCATCCTGAGACATAAGATATTAAGTCTTAAAATGTCCAGTAGTTACTCTGGCTACAATGCCCTTCAATCCGAAACATAACAATGCGTCCTGTTTGACGGGAGAAATAGACATTGCGGTGGTACCTAGCCAGATGGCCTCTTACATTTGAGAGACCTACCACCAGTGTTATATGTTTTCCGCCGTGTTGACACGTAAAAAAACTGTAGAATCACAGACTACAGACCGCTAGTTTTCGAAAGTGTGTTAGAGGAAGGTGTAGTTTTACGGGCCAAATGACCTCAAACCCATATTTTTAGTTGTATGAAACAAGTTTCCGTTTAAACAAAAACTATGTCAAGCACCACTTTATTTCCAGCACCTACGTTACCGTCGGAGCTATCCCGAACAGAATCCAGTATCAAGATGTGACATACCAGGGCAACTCCACCACTAGGATCACGGCGGTCCATGCCTTCGAAATAGGAGCATCGCAGTGGGCATCTGCTTACATCATCAACGGAGGCATCTACCAGAACAACGTATCTGTCAGGTTTCAAACGGCTAGAGGACTTGGATATTACTACCAACTGAATATTTGGGGATATTGATCGGAAGAAATAACCACTGTTTTATGTATATTTTGAGAATGAAAGAAAATTGATTTATTGAGCTTTGGTTTCATGAATTTCAATAAACAGTCACAGGATTTTTGATTGCCATTGATAAGCCATCATCGAAATTATAATATTTTTTTCAATTTACTGTCTGATTTACCAGTGTTTAAAATTCACACTGCATTGCAGCACAATTAAGTGATACATTTGTTTGATTAAAAATAAACACAAATTCCATATTAAATGCCCTGATAAAATGATTCAGACAAAAATACATAATGATTTAGTTTCGATAACGGCGATTACTGGAAACGATTAAAATATTGATTCCTCAATTACTGTGTGTTTTTTTTAATTAATTTTCCTTCTTCGAATTCATCTTCGATTAGATGACTGTTCATTCGAAAAAACTTCAGGACAATCTTATACCTTTATTTCATACGTATCAGCACGTTTACGAAATATCTCTTTATTATTGGGAAAATTTAGACTCCAGTTTATTAAAATTTCCTTACTACTAGTACTCAGAACCGTGTAGTTTTTATAGAGATCTCCTAAGGATGCGCGTTCCTCGCTACATTTCCATTCACGACCTTAGCCTGTTACTTTGCTACCACATATCCCTGATGGGTATTTCGGTATCTGTCGGTACATCCTCGAATGTTGGCCAACAGAGTTCACCACGTGGAGGTGTAAATAGTATCGAATGAAATGTGACCGCCGTGTGGAGCCATTCGACACTCTGGACAAACTATTGCACACGAACAGTAGCGAAACCAAACAACACCTTAAATTACAAAGCCGTGCTTGGCATTCCACTGCGCTCGCCATCCTGATACATAAAATGTAAAGTCTCAATATGTCCAGTAGTTACTCTGGCTACAATGTCCTTCAATCCGAAACACAACAGTACATTTAAACTGCTGTTTGGCGGGAAAAATAAACATTGCGGTGGTACCCACCCAGGCAGCCTCTCACATTTGAGAGACCTACCAGTAAATCACCATACATCATGTGCAGAACAGCCCCATTGTAGTGCCAGATAAAAAAAATACAAAAAACAGAGTGACTGTTTGTTGGTTACAGTTAAATGAAATAACTATTCAACCGATTTTTTATATTTTGTACACACTTTATCCGTGGTACTATAAAGCATCTAAGGTAATTTCAATAAAGAAAATATACGATTTAACTATAAGACAATTTGCCGGAAAAAATACGGTACTCCGGTGTAAACACTTAGCTTATCGGCACTACTGAATTGTAATCAGTTGCATTCAGATGCCTTAATGGCAGAAATAATAATCTGAGTTATCTGAAAAAAACTGTTTCTTTTTAAATTAGAATGAATAGCATGTTATTCGCCTGATGCAAAATGTATGAAACAACACCATGAATTATAAAGCATTGCTTGGCATTCCATTTCGCTCGCCTTTCTGAGACATAATTAACATCAGGCTGCCTCTGACGTACGGAGCAAAAAAAAAATCGAACTTCATTTGCTTTTACACGGCATTCTCACTGATTTTCTCACTAATAACATATTCAATTGATTCCCTAAACAGATAGCTAATCATAGTTAAATATGTGCGTTTATTTATCAGGTATAAAAATTATAATCTGACCAAATATTTCTCAAACGTCAGATTTCACATTGAATCATTAATGTTCAATACATATAACATGGCAGGAATGCACCGATAAAGGATTAATGAGTATATCTGAATTGTTGATCAATCGGATTATAAAACGATAATACAAATGTTATCAAGCAGAACCCAACGGAATGACTATATAATGACTTCTGGTTGCAATACTATCATAGTCAAAACTTGCTGTAAACACACAGACTACTGCAAAGGTGAGTGAGCGTAAATATACTTTCTAATAAGTTGCTTGAAAAGATTGCTTCTTTAAAAAAAGCCCTTTATTTATACTTTGATAAATGACAAAGTATATCATGTGGATGTAATATAAGCATTATTTTATATATTCTTTAAAAATATTTTTAAGGCGAACTTATTTTAATAACAATGAAGGTTTCTGCATAGGCATAGTATTACTTACTAGAGCACTGGCTGCTTTCAGATGCATTCTCACTCATCGTGTTGGTGCTGGCGGTACTCGCCACGCAAGCTGCCGTCATCGAGAAGACAGTGGTATCTAATAATCTCAACGCTGGATTTGTAAACGTCGGAGATAGACTCTTGCACCGGTAACGTATTCCATTCTACTAATACATACAGGGTATATCATGGGTGCTACCGATAACGAAGACGGGTGGTAATTTTAGTGACTATAGCCAAAATGTAATTAAAAAATTTGAAAAATAATGAGTCCATTTTTTGTGATGTTTTAAACATTATTATCATCGTGTTTGGTTGGTAAACTCCCACCCGGCATCGTTTTCAGTAGCAGTCTTGATGTACCCTGTATATCGCAGTTTACATGAGTCATTAGCTACAAGTGCCAGTGATAATATCAACTTATTTGCTAATTACATAATTACATCAATCAGTAATTGATAGTCTATTGCCAATAGGGAATTTTCCTGAAATGTATCGCATTTACCATCTCCGGTGATCTCACTAACCAAACTTGACGAGACAACTTACTTCAGATCTCACAAGTCAGTTCAGAGTTCACGAGTTCAGATCTCAAGTCTGGCATTGGTTCCTCAATAAATTGAGGCTGTTTTATAAAGAGTATAGTGGGAGAGGAAAATAAGGTCTTTTTCGGGTTTTTTATTGAATTGGTCACATGAGCAACGAGGTCACATGATCCTACCTTGTGGGTGGAGGTCCGACTTCCTTTGCCGGTTCATTACAACATACATTACATACATCACAACATCTAAAGAGCTTTACGTTTTTTCAGGTCTAACGTTAATCGTACAGCCATCGCGAACGACATCCAGTACCAATACGTGACATACGAAGGCAATTTTACTGCAAGAATCACAGCCGTGCAAGCTAACGAAATAGGATACTCGCAATGGGCGTACGCCTTCATCACCGGGGGAGGCATCGGCCACAACAATGTCACCGTCAGGTTCCAGAGTGATAGAGGCCGCGGATACAACTATGAGTTCACCGTTTGGGGACGATAAAAACCAACGACCCACCTTCCTCTTTCTCTCTTAAGGCACTGGAAGACAATGGTTGAACATACACCTCCCCCATGGATTCTCACACATCATCATCATCTTGTTCGAAACGGCATTCAGCGACTTCCTACGACCTTAGCATGAAGTCCACCTGGTTACTGAACATTTTGGACTTTTGATTCATGACTTCAATTAAATATTTGACACGGCTAAAGTTTTTTTTAATCAGTTTGATAATGTAAAAGGTAACTCAGTTTAAACTTTCAATGGAATTGTAAAATTTAATACTATATATTACACCCTTGGTATTCAATTAATGAGTTCTATTTGTGCATTATTCAGCGATAATATTATTACAAAAAAATAATAATTATGTTATATGTATGTGTATGTTATTGATAACAACAATAAACCGTTGATAAAATTGATATATTTTTTGCATTTTCAACAACTTTCCTTCTTATGAAATTCCATGTATATAAACAAAGTGTACATGGAGGACCTAACTCAATATGCCATAGCTAACGCTAACATGTTAAAAATTATGTATTTAACACCGTTATTTGTCAGTACAAATGACAGAGAAAATCTTTAATATTCTTTAAGAGTGTCGCTACGTTGAAACCACCACACCAGTGAAAACGTTAAATAAATAAATAACATCCAACAGTCACATACATAGTCCTGAACTCACGCTAAGATCAAGTCTTTTATCGTGGATATCAGTAACTACGAGAGGCTTTTTGGTCTCACAAACACACCCAGATCCGACCAGATCACCCAGATTGCATTTATTAAAAAATACACGAAAACCTCAATAGTTGTACTAAAATGATTAAAAATATTTTCAAATAGGAACCAACTTATATTCAATAACAATAACTATAAATTACTAAATCATAATTCTAAATAACCACGCGACGCCCATGAAACTTACGATGTTCATTCTATTATAAAGCCGGGCATTTGGTGTAGTCAAATAGCTATACAAAATATCCACAGCTATACATTCGTAGCGCATTTCATCCGTGAGCGCTCCATGCAAATCTCGACTTGCCAAAAGCCTCGTAAAAGCACACGAGAGAGAAAAATATAGATATATTGTGCGATGCTCCGACTTTTTAAGGCAAAGCGTAGAGCCAGCGTACTTTTGTATTTTAATATCACTAACTATTGAATAAATGTCACGTGGTTCTTCGGCACGGCGCGGCGCTCCGTCGCAGTCGCTTTTATGAATACTTGTGGTCGCCCAGTGGTCGAAATTCGACCATAATTCATTAATTATTAAGTTACTTTATAAGGGGTGTTTTGTCAATGGCCTTACCTGTATAACAAAGGTTGAATTATTGTTTCTTAGTTAACTCAGTTAACGTGCCATTTTCTTTTTTTTATTATAAATAAAAAATAAATCTATATTTTAATAAATATTGCCTTTTTTTGTAGACCTTTATAAGAAAAAATTATAAAACTTATCAGAAGATTTAAACAAAATATATTTTATATTGTATGTGAACGACATAGATTTGTAATATTTTTAATTATTTAAAATAGCTCTTTTTTTTTCATCATTTGCTAAATGGCCTTAACCGTTACATTCGGAAATATAAAATCTCAAATCATCGAATGACCTACTTGCTGCAACGTATAATTGCCCATGTGTAAAAACTGCTACCTCGTCGGCGTAGATGTACTACGGTACGGTTACAAAGCTGTGGTCTCGGGTTCAAATCCCGGGTCGGGCCAAGTGATATTGGAGTTTTCTTATCCTTATCAGCCCGGAGTCAGGAATTTGTGCCCGATATGGCTATAGGCTCGCCCCCTATCACATCGTGGAACGGAACATACAAGGCGAAATGTGTGTGTCATGGCACCTCTGCTTACCCCTTCTGGGAAAAAGGCGTGGGTTTAAGTATGCATGTATAAACTGGCTGCTTTGATAAAATTCCAACTTTTCGACATGTTTGTCCTTGAGGTTTATTTATGGTCATCACAAATGCAGGTATTATTGAAAATCGTGTTCTTTGAAAGTTAAACGGTAAAATATTTCTAGAATATGTTATATTTATCCGTGGAATGAAAATTCTCTTATTGCGTGAAGTTCCAGTTAAAACTTCTCAAACAATAACATTACGAGTATAATTCATACATTTGACGCGCACTCTTGTTCCGTGCTTCCCTTGTATTTAAGTTTCTGATCAGCAATAACTATACACTTACTTTCAATAATAACTGATGTGGAGGCAAACCACTAATAGTTATGATGTCATTCTCATTATCACTAATTATTTTATCGCAGCTATAATATGTTTTTGTTCACCAGGAATAAGATTAAGTATATTTGTATTCATCAAAGTACATTCTGCAATATTTCCATATATCTCATTAATTATATTATTTTCATTTCTAGTTAAGTGCTGAGGTATTTCAATAATATTTTCACCAAACTCAGGGAAGTGTGTCCTTCATCATTCCCAATATTAAGTATAATAATGTTATTAATTTTAAAAAAGTATGCATTTAAATAAATAAAACCTTCATACTGGCTTTACAGATGACACGTAACACAACGAATTTAAAATAAATCATTGCAAATACTTTGATTAGATAATCTCTGGATAAGGCATGAAAGCACAAAATTGTACTAAACATTTTTGGTGGCTGAAATCAACATTGATAATTATTTTGTATTTATCCCCAAGCGCATCACAAATATCAAATCAGAAAACATTGACATTTATGAAAACTAACAATGATAATTACAACTCGTACACTCTGGCAAAAAGCTTAGATGAAATAATTCCTCATAATATAGGAGTTTTGTTCTTCACTATCTCTAAAAAATATGGGTTATTTTAGAAGACACAAACATCATTTTATTTGACATTAACAAAATTATGCGAAATATGCCGTATCCAAACATTATACAATCAATGTATATATTTTTTGAATTTTGTTCGAATACATCACCCGTCATTGAAATACAGATCATTTTACGTTGGTTGGTATTTAAGGGTTGAACGTCTCTTAAATTTCCTGTCAACCAGAGGCAGACTATCCTATATTGGTTGGAAGCTCCAAGCTTGAACTGTTTAATTCATTAAATTTAATGAATTTACAGCACATAATTTAATTAACTAATAGGCTTATGTACTTCTTCTCCATATAATCTTCAACTGTGCCAACTTGCATGCTCCTCCGTCCGCAAAATTTTCGTAAAATTACGAGTACATACAAAGAATGTCCTTCACGTGTTTGTTGGTTACAGTTAAGTGACGTAACTATTTAACAGAATTTTGACATTTTGTACACACTTTACCCGTGGTACGTAAAGCATCCAAGGTTATTTCAATAAAGTAAAAATACGATTCTCATAGGATAGTAAATTAAATATTAGACATTCAGAAATAATAATCTGAATTATCTGGGAAAAGAACTGTTTTTTTGTGCAAGATGAATAGCATGCTATTCGCCTGATGTTAAGCGATATTACGACCGCTCATGTACAATAGTAAAACCAAACAACACCATGAATTATGAAGCAATGCTTGGCATTCCATTTCGCTCGCCATTCTGAGACATAATTAACATCTTATCAATATGTACAGTAGTTTCTCTGTTTGTTTCCCTAAACTGATAGCTAATCATAGTTAAATATGTGCGTTTATTTATCAGGTATAAAAATCAAAATCTGACCAAATATTTCCCACACGTGTGATTTCACATTGAATCATTAATGTTCAATACATATAACATGGCAGGAGTCCACCGATAAAGGATTAATGAGTATATCTGAATTGTTGATCAATTGGATTATAAAACGATAATACAAATGTTATCAAACAGAACCCAACGGAATGACTATATAATGACTTCTGGTTGAAATACTATCATAGTCAAAACTTGCTGTAAACACACAGACTACTGCAAAGGTGAGTGAGCGTAAATATACTTTCTAATAAGTTGCTTGAAAAGATTGCTTCTTTACAAAAAGCCCTTTATTTATACTTTGACATATGACAAAGTATATTATGTGGATGTAATATACGCATTTTTTTTTTAATTCTTTTAAAATATTTTTATGGCGAATTTATTTTAATAACAATGAAAGTTTCTTCATAGGCATATTACATACTAGAACACTGGCTGCTTTCAGATGCATTCCCTCATCGTGTTGGTGCTGGCGGTACTCGCCACGCAAGCTGCCGTCATCGAGAAGACAGTGGTAACTAATAATCTCAACGCTGGATTTGTAAACGTCGGAGATAGACTCTTGCACCGGTAACGTATTCCATTCTACTAATACATACAGGGTATAATAATAGCTGCTACCGAAAACGAAGACGGGTGGTAATTTTAGTGACTATAGCCACAATGTAATTAAAAACATTGCAAAATAATGCTAATTTTTTTTTTGTGATGTTTTTTAAATATTTTCATCGTGTTTGGTAAACTTCCACCCGGCTTCATTTTCAGTAGCAGTATACCCTGTATATCGCAGCTTAGATGAGTCATTAGCTACAAGTGCCAGTGATAATATCAACTTATTTGCTAATAACATAATTGCATCAATCAGTAATTGATAGTCTATTGCCAATAGGGAATTTTCCTGAAAGGTATCGCATTTACCATCTCCGGTGATCTCACTAACCAAACTTGACGAGACAACTTACTTCAGATCATTTAAGTCTGGCATTTGTACCTCAATAAATTATTGAGGCTGTTTTATAAAGAGTATGGCGGTACAGAAAACTAGGTTTTTTCGTTTTTTTTATTGATTCGGTCATATGAGCAACTAGGTCACGTGATCCTACCTTGTGGGCGGAGGTCCGAGTTCCTTTGCCGGTTCATTACAACATACATTACATACATCACAACATCTAAAGAGCTTTACGTTTTTTCAGGTCTAACGTTAATCGTACAGCCATCGCGAACGACATCCAGTACCAATACGTGACATACGAAGGCAATTTTACTGCAAGAATCACAGCCGTGCAAGCTAACGAAATAGGATACTCGCAATGGGCGTACGCCTTCATCACCGGGGGAGGCATCGGCCACAACAATGTCACCGTCAGGTTCCAGAGTGATAGAGGCCGCGGATACAACTATGAGTTCACCGTTTGGGGACGATAAAAACCAACGACCCACCTTCCTCTTTCTATCTTAAGGCACAAGAAGACAATTGTTGAACATAGGCCTCCCCCATGGATTATCACGCATCATCATCATCTTGATCGAAACGGCATTCAGCGACTTCCTACGACCTTAGCGTAAAGGTCACCTGGTTAATGGAATTGTAAAATCTTATATTACTTTTTTGTATTCAGTTAATGAGTTCAATTTATGTATTATGTAGCGATAATATTACAAAAAAATATATAACTTGATATATGTATGTGTATGTTATTGATAATAACAATAAAACGTTGATAAAATTGAAATATTTTTTGCATTTTCAATAACTGTCTTTCTGATGAAATTCCATTTAAAATAACAAGGTGTACATGGAGGACCTAACTCAATATGCCATAGCTCATGCTAACATGTTAAAAATTATGTACTAACACCGTTATTTGTCGGTACAAATGACAGAGAAAATCTTTAATATTCTTTAAGAGTGTCGCTACGTTGAAACCACCACACCAGTGAAAACGTTAAATAAATAAATAACATCCAACAGTCACATACATAGTCTTGACCTCACACTAAGATCATGTCTTTTATCGTGGATATCAGTAACTACGAGAGGCTTTTTGGTCTCACTAACACACCCAGACCCGACCAGACCACCCAGATTATATTTTATTAAAAAATACATGAAAACCTCAATAGTTGTACTAAAATGATTAAAAATATTTTCAAATAGGAACCAACTTATATTCAATAACAATTACTATAATATAAATTACTAAATCATAATTATAAATAACCACGCGACGACCATGAAACTTACGATGTTCATTCTATTATAAAGCCGGGCATTTGGTGTAGTCAAAAAGCTATACAAAATATCCACAGCTATACATTCGTAGCGCATTTCACCCGTGAGCGCTCCATACAAATTGCGACTTGCCAAAAGCCTCGTAAAAGCACACGAGAGAGAAAAAGAGAGATATATTGTGCGATGCTCCGACTTTTTAAGGGAGAGCGTGGAGCCAGCGGACTTTTGTATTTGAATATCACTAACTATTAAATAAATGTCATGTGGTTCTTCGGCGCGGCGCGGTGCTCCGTCGCAGGTGCTTATAAAAATACTAGTGGTCGCCCAGTGGTTGAAATTCGACCATAATTCATTAATTATTAAGTTAAAACTTTATTAGGGATGTTTTGTCAATGGCTTTACCTCTATAACAAAGGTAGAATTATGGTTACTCAGTTAGCTCAGTTAATGCGCCGTTTTCTTTTTTTTTTAACTATAAATAAAAAGTTAATTTATATTTAAATGAAGATTGAAATTATTTTATAGACATTTATAACAAAAAATAATAAAACATAACAGAAGATTTTAACAAAATATATTTTATATTGAATGTGAACGACATAGATTTTTAATATTTTTAATTATTTAAAATTGCTCTGAAGACAATATTTTTTGAAAGAACCCATTCATCATTTGCTATATGGCCTTGACCGTTACATTCGGAAATATAAAATCCCAAATCTTCGAATGACCTACTTGCTGCAACGTATAATTGCCCATGTGTAAAAACTGCTACCTCGGCGGCGTAGATGTACTACGGTGCGCTTACAAAGCTGTGGTCTCGGGTTCAAATCCCGGGTCGGGCCAAGTGATATTGAAGTTTTCTAATAATTATCAGCCAGGAGTCAGGAATTTGTGCCCGATATGGCGATAGGCTCGCCCCCTATCACATCGTGGCACGGAACATACAAGGCGAAATGTGGGTATCATGGCACCTCCGCCTACCCCTTCGGGGAAAAAGGCGTGAGTTTATGTATGCATGTGTAAACTGGCTGCCTTAATAAAATTCCAATTTTCCGCCATGTTTGTCCTTGAGATTTATTTATCGTCATCGCAAATGCAGGTATTATTGAAAATCGTGTTCCTTGAAAGTTAAATGGTAAAATATTTTTAGAATATGTTAAATTTATCCGTGGAATGAAAATTCTCCAATTGAAGGTTCCAGTTAAAAGTTCTCAATTAACTTGACGCGCACTCTTGTTCTATGCTTCCTTTGTATTTAAATTTCTGATCAGCAATAACGATACAATTAACTTTCAATAATAACTGATGTGGAGGCAAACCACTAATAGTTATGATGTCATTCTCATTATCATTAATTATTTTATCGCAGCTATAATATGTTTTTGTTCACCAGGAATAAGATTAAGTATATTTGTATTCATCAAAGTACAATCATAATGTTTAGGTGCTAAAATAACTGAATTTAATATGCTATCTGAAAGTATGTGTTCTGCAATATTTCCATATACCTCATTAATAATATTATTTTCATTTCAAGTTAAGTGCTGAGGTATTTCAATAATATTTTCACCAAACTCAGGGAAGTGTGCCCTTCATCATTCCCAATATTAAGTATAATAATCAATTTAAAAAAGTATGCATTTAAATAAATAAATTCTTCATACTGGCTTTACAGATGACACGCGTAACACAACGAATTTAAAAATAAATCATTGCAAATACTTTGATTAGATAGTCCGGATAAAGCACAACAAAATTGTACTCAACATTTTTGGTGTCTGAAATCAAAACTGATGCTTAATTTGTATTTATCCCCAAGCGCATCACAAATATCAAATCATAAAACATTGTAATTTATGAAAACTAACAATGATAATTACAACTCGTACACTCTGGCAAAAAGCTTAGATGAAACCATTCCTCATAATATAGGAGTTTTGTTCTTCATTATCTCTAAAAAATATATATATTTTTAGAGATATTTTAGAAGACACAATCTTAGACACAATTTTAGAAGACACAATGGGCAATCTGCCGGAAAAAATACAGTACTCCGGTGTAAAAACTCAGCTTGTCGACACCACTGAATTGTAATCGATTGCATTCAGATGCCTTAATGGCTGAAATAATAATCTGAGTTATCTGGGAAAAAAACTGTTTTATATATTAGAATGAATAGCATGCTACTCGCCTGATGTTAAGCGATATTACTACCGCTCATATACAGTAGTAAAACCAAGCAACACCATGAATTATAAAGCAATGCTTGGCATTCCATTTTGCTCGCTATTCTGAGACATACATATAATTAACATCTTATCAATATGTACAGTAGTTTCTCTGGCTATAATGTCTCTCAACCCGGAACACTAAAATGTATTGACACTGCTGTTAGGCAGGAAACATAGACTTGCGGTGGCATCTATCCAGACTGCCTCTGACGTACGGAGCAAAAAAAAATTCGAACTTCATTTGCTTTTACACGGCATTCTCACTGATTTTCTCACTAATAACATATTCAATTGTTTCCCTAAACAGATAGCTAATCATAGTTAAATATGTGCGTTTATTTATCAGGTATAAAAATCATAATTTGACCAAATATTTCCCACACGTGTGATTTCACATTGAATCATGAATGTTCAATAGATATAACATAGCAGGAATGCACCGATAAAGGATTAATGAGTATATCTGAATTGTTGATCAATTGGATCATAAAACGATAATACAAATGTTATCAAACAGAACCCAACGGAATGACTATATAATGACTTCTGGTTGAAATACTATCATAGTCAAAACTTGCTGTAAACACACAGACTACTGCAAAGGTGAGTGAGCGTAAATATATTTTCTAATAAGTTGCTTGAAAATATTGTTTTCTAAAAAGCCCTTTATTTATACGTTGTTATATGACATAGTGTATCATATGGATGTAATATGAGCATTATTTTGTTTTTAAGCCTTTTAATTATTTTTAGGGGAAATATATTTAAATGGACATGAAAGTTTCTTCATAGACATAGTAGTATATATATACTAGAGCAAACTAATCCATGCGAGAAACCTTGTTTGAAAACAATTGCATAATTAAAATCTCAGTCAAAAATATGCTACCAGAAAAAAAAAAGATTTAGACTGTCATGATCGTTCCCTGATTCCAGATGCATTCCCTCATCGTGTTGGTGCTGGCGGTACTCGCCACGCAAGCTGCCGTCATCGAGAAGACAGTGGTATCTAATAATCTCAACGCTGGATTTGTAAACGTCGGAGATAGACTCTTGCACCGGTAACGTATTCCAATCTACTAATACATACAGGGTATATCATGGCTGCTACCGAAAACGAAGACGGGTGGTAATTTAAGTGACTATAGACACAATGTAATTTAAAAAAAATGCACATAATGCGACAATTTTTTTGTGATGTTTTAAATATTATCATTGTGTTTGGTTGGTAGACTCCCACCCGGCTTCGTTTTCAGTAGCAGCCTAGATATAGCCTGTATATCGCAGTTTAGATGAGTCATTAGCTACAAGTACCAGTGATAATATCAACTTATTTGCTAATAACATAATTACATCAATCAGTAATTGATAGTCTATTGCCAATAGGGAATTTTACTGAAAGGTATCGCTTTTACCATCTCCGGTAATCTCATGAACCGAATTTGACGAGACAACTTACGTCAGATCATTTAAGGCTGGCATTGGTACCTCAATAAATTGAGGCTGTTTTATAAAGAGTATGGTGGGAGAGGAAACTAAGGTCTTTTTCGGGTTTTTTATTGAATTGGTCATATGAGCAACGAAGTCACATGATCCTACCTTGTGGGTGGAGGTCCGAGTTCCTTTGCCGGTTCATTACAACATACATTACATACATCACAACATCTAAAGAGCTTTACGTTTTTTCAGGTCTAACGTTAATCGTACAGCCATCGCGAACGACATCCAGTACCAATACGTGACATACGAAGGCAATTTTACTGCAAGAATCACAGCCGTGCAAGCTAACGAAATAGGATACTCGCAATGGGCGTACGCCTTCATCACCGGGGGAGGCATCGGCCACAACAATGTCACCGTCAGGTTCCAGAGTGATAGAGGCCGCGGATACAACTATGAGTTTACTGTTTGGGGAAGATAAAAACCAACGACCCACCTTCCTCTTTCTATCTTAAGGCACAAGAAGACAATTGTTGAACATAGGCCTCCCCCATGGATTATCACGCATCATCATCATCTTGATCGAAACGGCATTCAGCGACTTCCTACGACCTTAGCGTAAAGGTCACCTGGTTAATGGAATAGTAAAATCTTATATTACACCTTTGTATTCAGTTAATGAGTTCAATTTTTGTATTATGTAGCGATAATATTACAAAAAAATATATAATTTGATGTATGTATGTGTATGTTATTGATAATAACAATAAAACGTTGATAAAATTGAAATATTTTTTGCATTTTCAATAACTTTCTTTCTGATGAAATTCCATTTAAAATAACAAGGTCTACATGGAGGACCTAACTCACTATGCCATAGCTAATGCTAACATGTTAAAAATTATGTACTAACACCATTATTTGTCGGTACAAATGACAGAGAAAATCTTTAGTATTCTTTAAGAGTGTCGCTACGTTGAAACCACACCAGTGAAACGTTAAATAAATAAATAACATCCAACAGCCACGTACATAGTCCTGACCTCACGCTAAGATTACGTCTTTTATCGTGGACATCAGTGACTACGAGAGGCTTTTTGGTCTCACAAACACACCCAGATCCGACCAGATCACCCAGATTGTATTTATTAGAAAATACATGAAAACCTCAATAGTTGTACTAAAATGATTAAAAATATTTTCAAATAGGAACCAACTTATATTCAATAACAATAACTATAAATTACTAAATCATAATTATAAATAACAACGCGACGACCATGAAACTTACGATGTTCATTCTATTATAAAGCCGGGCATTTGGTGTAGTCAAATAGCTATACAAAATATCCACAGCTATACATTCGTAGCGCATTTCACCCGTGAGCGCTCCATACAAATCGCGACTTGCCAAAAGCCTCGTAAAAGCACACGAGAGAGAAAAATATAGATATATTGTGCGATGCTCCGACTTTTTAAGGCAGAGCGTGGAGCCAGCGGACTTTTGTATTTGAATATCACTAACTATTTAATAAATGTCACGTGGTTCTTCGGCGCGGCGCGGGGCTCCGTCGCAGGCGCTTTTATGAATACTTGTGGTCGCCCAGTGGTCGAAATTCGACCATAATTTATCAATTATTAAGTTATTTTATTAGGGGTGTTTTGTCAATAGGTTTACCTCTATAACCAAGGTTGAATTATGGTTACTCACTCAACTCAGTTAATGTGCCATTTTCTTTTTTTTATTATAAATAGAAAAAATCTATACTTAAATGGATATTGAGATTATTTTGTAGACCTTTATAAGAAAATATTATAAAACTTATCAGAAGATTTTAACAAAATATATTTTATATTGTATGTGAACGACATAGAGTTGTAATATTTTTAATTATTTAAAATAGCTCTGTACACAATATTTTTTGTAAGAACCCATTCACCATTTGCGAAATGGCCTTGGCTGTTACATTCGGAAATATAAAATCTCATATCATCGATAGACCTACTTGCTGCAACGTATTATTTCCCATGTGTAAAAACTGATACCTCGGCGGCGTAGATGTATTAGGGAACGGTTACAAAGCTGAGGTCTCGGGTTCAAATCCCGGGTCGGGCCAAGTGATATTGGATTTTTCTAATCATTATCAGCTCGGAGTCAGAAATTTGTGCCCGGTATGGCGATAGGCTCGCCACCTATCACATCATGGGATGGAACATACATGGCGAAATGTGGGTGTCTTGGCACCTCCGCCTACCCCTTCTGGGAAAAAGGCGTGAGTTTATGTATGTTTGTATGTAATTTAATTAACTAATAGGCTTATGCACTTCTTCTCCATATAATCTTCAACTGTGCCAAGTTTCATGCTACTCCGTCCGCGCAATTTTCATACAAATAATGTCCTTCACGTATTTATATTATATAGATAGATTATTAATTTGGATTCGGTAAGATTTCGATAGTGGATAGTAGATAGGACTCGATAAATTCAAAAATATATGTTTTCTAGTAAATTATGATTGTAATGTATGGAACGATATGATTTGTGTTCAGTATCGGGCATGTACGTAGTAAGCAGGGCAAGCCGGGCTTTTGGGCTTGTATGAAAGTACCGCCACCACACAATACATATTGATTTGATTTCGATAATGGCGATTATTGAAAACGATTAAAATATTGTCTTCTTAATTTTTGAGTTTTTTTAAAATATGACTTCTACCAAATCTTCTTTGAAAAAAAAAAGCGGATCTTACACATTGATTTGATATTTATCAACACATTTATTATATTATTTTATTTTATATGTATATTATGCAATATTTCTTCATTAATTTCAAAATTTAGACTCCAGTTTATTAAAACTAGTGGTCGCCCAGTGGTCGAAATTCGACCACTTAATATACATTTTTTAAATATAATATTCAAACATTCTTAAGGTTCTACTGTCGATAACTAAACTAGTATAACCACAGATTTGACCAAGACTGTTATTTGCCAATTTCATGTTTTGAACAAATTATACGAAATACCTGTATGATGATGTTGTTAATTCTGATAATTCGTGCACATTTAAATGCACGTATCTCTCAAAATCACTTATTTATCCTGCAGTATATGCAATTACTGAAAACGTAAACTACAACAATTGCTTTGAACCAGCAATAGCAAATTATATTTTTGTTGTACCTGAATGTTGTTATTGCAGATTGCTGCTTCAGAACTTTCTTTTTTTTTTATTGCTATGAATGGCGAGACGAGCATGCCGTTTGCCTGATGGTAAGCAATACGACCGCTCAAGGATAGTAGCAAAACCAAACAACACCTTGAATTACAAAGCAATGCTTGGCATTCCACTGCGCTCGCCATCCTGAGACATAAGATGTTAAATCTCAATATGTCCAGTAGTTACTCTGGCTACAATGCCCTTCAACCCGAAACACAACAGTGCATTTACACTGCTGTTTGACGAGGGAAATAGACAGAAATAGAGAGAAATAGACTTTCTTTATGCATATAATGATAGTCCGTGTACATTTAAATATATATCTTACTGCTACACAATCTGGGGGCGCGGCCGAGCCCCCGTCCAAGTCGAGCTATAGGCCGTAACATCCTTTTCTCGAAGCAATTCAGACCATTTTCAACCCCCTATAACTTCGTTGTGGCTAAAGCATGAAGCCTGAATTTTCAGTTACTAAGCAGGCATTGTGTAAACATGGTATATTTAAAATTTCATTCAATTTGAACCAGTAGTTTAAGAATTGTAACTAGTCAAATTTCTTAATTTTGTCACTCACTGACTGACCGATCATCAAAAGTCTAAGGCACTTCTAGCTGACATAGAACCTTCAAATTTAGAATATAATTAGTGTTTAGTGTCTAAAGCAAGGGAAAATTCAAACATTTCATAATTTGTGTCTAGTTTTCTAGATAGACCAACTGCGTGAATAACTTTGTAATCCCATATAAATGTATAGGATTACAAAGTTACATTTGCAGTTAATGAATCATTGTACCCGTATATAATGGAATAATAGTTGTAGATAGATATCTATATATATGAGGCATAACAGGAGTGGATATAGAGAGGGAAATGGTGTATTCAGCCCATGAAACTGTACATTATTCCTCTACAAAAACATGACGAAGAAAAACTTGCAAATAAATAGATTAAATAGCTCGAAAATATCAATTACAATGAAAGAAAGAACATTAATAATCAAATCCGCTATATTTGTGATAAATTGATACCTACAAAAATAAGAAAAAATCCATAAGACAGAGGCTTTAAGAAAAATCGTTAGTGATATTCTAGAAGTAAGAAGTACCGAAAAGGAAAAAAGTAGGACTCTACAAAAAGACGTGTGATCCCATCAAAAACATCCTGTAAAAAAATTCCAAGTCTCGCAGCTCAGGTTTTCTACCGCAAAAAGTTGTGAGATGCATGTAATACCAAGTCGATTAATTTATTTAGTCCTTAAGGGACCTTCTATATAAAGTTATTACGTTAGTTATTACCATATCAATATTAAAAATTCTTTACGTTTTAAATAAATAGATCGACTTGGCCATCGCATGAAAACATAATGTATCGTACAATTTGTACATAATGCTGCTGGCCAAGTCGATCTATTTATTTAAAACGTAAAGAATTTTTAATATTGATATGGTAATAACTAACGTAATAACTTTATATAGAAGGTCCCTTAAGGACTAAATAAATTAATCGACTTGGTATTACATGCATCTCACAACTTTTTGCGGTAGAAAACCTGAGCTGCGAGACTTGGAATTTTTTTACAGGATGTTTTTGATGGGATTTGTATAAGCGCTCAGTATTTCACGTAGTATTCGTCAAATAAAAATTTTCTGTTTGACATTCAATAAAAACACAGTAAACAAACTTTTTTGTTTGACATTCATCTATGTCTATAATAAACAAAAGAAACAATTTGACCACAGAGTATGTATACGTGTACAAATACTTGTGAATGCGTGTGTCAAATGCATACTGATTTGTGTAATGTTTTATTTATTGATTTAATGTACTTTTTATGAATTATTATTACAGTCTTTTTTTTTATATTAAATGAGGCAAATAAAACTTTTTTATTTTTATATGTCTATGTCAGAACTCTATGTCTATGGACAAAATGAAAAACAAAAGAAATAATTTGACCTATGCGTGTACAAATACTTGTGTATGTAATTTGGCACACTTCGTTTATTTTTGACGTGACAACGTCTTAAATTAGGTTGCGGCTGGGAGTCACTTATGAAAAAGTGTAACGCCCGGTAACGTTACGATGAATCACCGAACGAGAGAGAGGCCCGCCGAATGCCTTGCGTCTCTCTCCCACTCAACTATGATCTAATTATAGTTGAGTGATTAATTTAATTATATTCATATCAATAAATATTCTACCGAGAAAAAGACGTTGTCACGTAAAATCTTCGCCCGTAAAATTTTTTTCTATTTTTTTTATTGCAATGAATGGCGAGACGAGCATGCCGTTCGCCTGATGGTAAGCGATACCACTGATCATGAACAGTAAGCAAAACCAAACAACACCTTGAATTACAAAACAATGCTTGGCATTTCACTGCACCCGCCATCCTGAGACATAAGATGTTAAGTCTCAATATGTCCAGTAGTTACTCTGGCTACGATGTCCTTCATTCGGAAACACAACAATGCATTTAAACGGTTGTTTGGGCAATCTGCCGGAAAAAATACGGTACTCCGGTGTAAAAACTCAGCTTGTCGACACTACTGAATTGTAATCAGTTGCATTCAGATGCCTTAATGGCAGAAATAATAATTTGGATTATCTGGAAAAAAAACTGTTTTTTATTAGAATGAATAGCATGCTATTCGCCTGATGTTAAGCGATATTACGACCGCTCATGTACAATAGTAAAACCAAACAACACCATGAATTATAAAGCAATGCTTGGCATTCCATTTCGCTTGCCATTCTGAGACATTATTAACATCTTATCAATATGTATAGTAGTTTCTTTGGCTACAATGTCTCTCAACCCGGAACACTACAATGCATTTACACTGCTGTTAGGCGGGAGACATGGACTTGCGGTGGTACCTATCCAGGCTTTGTCTCACATACAGAGCAAAAAAAAAATCGAACTTCATTTGCTTTTACAAGACATTTTCTCAATAATAACATATTAAATTTTTTCCCTAAACAGATGGCTAATCATATTTAAATATGTCCGTTTATTTATCAGGTATAAAAATTATAATCTGACCAAATATTTCTCAAACGTCAGATTTCACATTGAATCATTAATGTTCAATACATATAACATGGCAGGAATGCACCGATAAAGGATTAATGAGTATATCTGAATTGTTGATCAATCGGATTATAAAACGATAATACAAATGTTATCAAGCAGAACCCAACGGAATGACTATATAATGACTTCTGGTTGCAATACTATCATAGTCAAAACTTGCTGTAAACACACAGACTACTGCAAAGGTGAGTGAGCGTAAATATACTTTCTAATAAGTTGCTTGAAAAGATTGCTTCTTTAAAAAAAGCCCTTTATTTATACTTTGATAAATGACAAAGTATATCATGTGGATGTAATATAAGCATTATTTTATTTTTATTCTTTAAAAATATTTTTAAGGCGAACTTATTTTAATAACAATGAAGGTTTCTGCATAGGCATAGTATTATTTACTAGAGCATTGGCTGCTTTCAGATGCATTCCCTCATCCTCTTGGTGCTGACGGTACTCGCCACGCAAGCTGCCGTCATCGAGAAGACAGTGGTATCTAATAATCTCAACGCTGGATTTGTAAACGTCGGAGATAGACTCTTGCACCGGTAACGTATTCCATTCTTCTAATACCTACTGGGTATATCATGGCTGCTACCGAAAACGAAGGGTGGCAATTTTAGTGACTATAGACACAATGTAATTAAAAAAATTGCAAATAATGGGACAATTTTTTTGGGATGTTTTCAATATTATCATCGTATTTGGTTGGTAAATTCCCACCCGGCTTCGGTTTCAGTAGCAGTCTTGATATACCCTGTATATCGCAGTTTACATGAGTCACTACAAGTGCCAGTGATAATATTAACTTATTTGCTCATAACATAATTGCATCAATCAGTAATTGATAGTCTATTGCCAATAGGGAATTTTCCTGAAAGGTATCGCATTTAGCATCTCCGGTGATCTCACTAACCAAACTTGACGAAGCAACTTACTTCAGATCATTTAAGTCTGGCATTTGTACCTCAATAAATTATTGAGGCTGTTTTATAAAATGTATGGCGGTACAGAAAACTAGGTTTTTTCGTTTTTTTTTTATTGAATTGGTCATATGAGCAACGAGGTCACATGATGATAAGTGATCACAACCACCTATGAACATTCACAACGCTTGGATCATAGATTTGTTGCCGGCCCATCCAACCGAGAGGGAAGTGTGAAGGGTAAATGATAGCAAGAGGACGGAAGGGATATCGGACATGTGACAAATATAGTTGAAATCTTATGTCCGACTTCCACTGAAGATTCATTAACATACATCACAACATCTAAAGAGCCTTACGTTTTTTCAGGTCTTACGTTAATCGTACAGCCATCGCGAACGAAATCCAGTTCCAATACATGGGATACTGGGGCAATTTTACTACAAGAATCACAGCCGTGCGAGCTGTCGAAATAGGACACTCGCAACGGGGGTACGCCTTCATCACCAGGGGAGGTATCGGCCACAGCAATGTCACCGTCAGGTTCCAGAGTGATAGAGGCCGCGGATACAACTATGAGTTCACCGTTTTTGGACGATAAAAACCAACGACCTACCTTCCTCTTTTTCTCTTAAGGCACTGGAAGACCACTGTTGATCATAGGCCCCTCCCAAGGATTGTCATACATCATCATCATCTTATTCGAAACGGCATTCAGCGACTTCTTACAACCTTAGCATACAGGTGGTTACTGAATATTTTGGACTATTGATTCATGATTTCAATTTAATGTTTGACACGGCTAAAGTTTTTTAATCAGTTTGATAATGTATTAGGTATCTGAGTTTCAACTTTCAATGGAATTGTAAAATCTTATAGTATATATTACACTTTGTATGTAATAAATGAGTTCAATTTATGCATTATCAAGCGAAAATATTACAAAAAATATATATTATGATGTATGTATGTATATGTTATCGATAACAACAATAAACCATTGATAAAATTAATATTTTTTTTTCATTTTCAACAACTTTCCTTCTTAGGAAATTCCATGTAAATAAACAAAGTGTATATGGAGGACCTAACTCAATATGCCATAGCTATTGCTAACATGTTAAAAATTATGTACTTAACACCGTGATTTGTCGGTAGAAATGACAGAGAAAATTTTTAGTATTGTTTAAGAGTAGTGCCACGTTCAAACACACCAGTGAAAATGTTAAATAAATGAATAACATCCAACAGTCACATATTACATAGATCTGACTCCACACTAAGATCAAGTCTTCTATCGTGGATATCAGTAACTACGAGAGGCTTTTGGTCTCACAAACACCCAGACCCGAAAGAATTATTTTTGAGCCGCAAAAACATGAATAATAGCATAAATATGGAGTTAGTTGGAATTCGTACAGTATTGTCCGGTAAACGTAAAATAAACATAACGACATATAATTACATTTTATTAAAACATACATGATAACCTCAACAATTGTACTGAAATGATTAAAAATATTTTCAAATAAGAACCAACTTTATTCAATAACAATAACTATAAAGCACTAAATCATAATTATTAATAACCACGCGACGACCATGAAACTTACGATGTTCATTCTATTATAAAGCCGGGCATTTGGTGTAGTGTATTGTGCGATGTTCTGACTTTTGAAGGAAGAGCGTAGAGACAGCGGACTTTGTATTTTAATATCACTAACTATTGAATAAATGTCACGTGGTTCTTCGGCGCGGCGCGGCGCTCCGTCACAGGCGCTTTTAAGAATACTTGTGGTCGCCCTGTGGTCGAAATTCGACCATAATTCCTTAATTATTAAATTACAATTTTATTAGGGATGTTTTGTCAATGGCTTTACCTCTATAACAAAGGTTGAATTATGGTTACTCAGTTAACTCAGTTGATGTTTTATCAGAAATCTATATTTTAATACATATTGAAATCATTTTATACACCTTTATAACAAAAAATAATAAAACATAACAGAAGATTGTAACAAAATATATTTTATATTCAATGTGAACTACATAGATTTGTAATATTTTTTATTTTTAAAATTGCTCTGTAGACAATATGTTTTGAAAGAACCCATTCATCATTTGCGAAATGGCCTTGACCGTTACATTCGGAAATATAAAATCTCAAATCATCGAATGACCTTGTACTTGCTGCAACGTATAATTGCCCACGTGTAAAAACTGCTACCTCGGCGGCGTAGATGTACTATGGTACGGTTACTAAGCTGAGGTCTCGTGTTCAAATCCCGGGTCGGTCCAAGTGATATTGGATTTTTCTAATCATTATCATCCCGGAGTAAGGAATATGTGCCCGATATGGCGATAGGCTCGCCCCCTATCACATCGTGGGACAGAACATACAAGGCGAAATGTGGGTGTAATGGCACCTCTGCCTACCCCTTCGGGGAAAAAGGTGTGAGTTTATGTATGTATGTAATAACTGGCTGCCTTTTTAAAATTTCAATTTTTCGACATGTTTGTCCTCGAGATTTATTTATCGTCATCGCAAATGCAGGTTTTATTAAAACTAGTTGTCGCCCAATGGTCGAAATTCAACCACTTAATATACATTATTTAAATATAATATTCAAACATTCTTAAGGTTCTACTGTCGAAAACTAAACTACTATAACCACAGATTTGACCAAGACTGTTTTTTGCCAATTTCTTTTTTGAACAAATTATATGACATACTTGTAAGATGATGTTGTTAATTCTGATAATTCGTGCACATTAAAATGTACGTATCTCTCAAAATCACTTATTTATCCTGAAGTATATGCAATTACTGAAATCGTAAACTACAATAATTGCTTTGAACCAGCAATCTAAGATATTTATAAAGCATAGATGCGTTGTCGGAGCTTTATAATGGCAAGACGTTTGGAAGGTAATTGCCTCACTCGCAATCAGTCACGCTTCAACCAGTGTCGCGGATACACGTTTGTTTGACCATTTGTATTCTCAAAACCAAATGCGGAAAAATAGATTAGAGTGATTTAAAATAATGTAGAAATTATTCTGAAACTGTAAAACAAAAAAATATTTTATTTAGTGCGCAAGTACACACTAATTTATTTTTTTAAATAAAATTAATAAATTCGCTCTCATGGCGACGTTTGACAGCTCTCGCCACGTTATCCCGTACTTCATGCTTGGTGCTACGTCACACGCGCTTTGGCCAATAACCGTGTGGCACTTATTGTTACGTAACTAGCGATGTCTATTCATCTTCTTCTAACTTATGTATCTAGCTTTTTCACTTTTTCTTCGAACCACTTTGAAATTACAATACGCATCGCGCCATTTTTTTGTGCGATTATGTTACTGTATGACGTGTCTATTTGTAAAACGTCATTGCTAGCAATAGCAAATTATATTTTTTTTGTACCTGAATGTTGTTATTGCAGATTGCTGCTACAGAACTTTCTTTATGCATTTAATGATAGTCCGTGTACATTTAAATGTTGTGTACATGTTAATGTGCTCAGTATTTCACGTAGTATTCGTCAAATAAACTTTTCTGTTTGACATTCAATAAAACCACAGTAAACAAAATTTTCTGTTTGACATTCAACTATGTCTATAATAAACAAAAGAAACAATTTCACCATAGAGTATGTATACGTGAAAAAATACTTGTGTATGCGTGTGTCAAATGCATGCTGGTTTGTGTAATGTTTTATTTATTGATTTAATGTCCTTTTTATGCATTATTATTAAAATCTTTTTTTATATTATTTATATTAAATGAGGCAAATAAAACTTTTTTTTTGAGTACTCTATGTGATGTCAATGGACAAAATGAAAAACAAAAGAAACAATTTGACAACAGAGTATTTATGCGTGATGCGTGTACAAATACTTGTGTATGTATGTGTGTGTGAGATGCATGGTAGTGTGTGTAATGTTTTATTTATTGATTTAATGTACTTTATAAGCATTATTATTGAAAAATATTAGCGTTCTGCACTTCTCCTACACATAAACTATAAGTGTGCCAAATTTTATGCTCCTGCGTCCGCGCAATTTTCGTAAAAAGGGGTCGAAAGTTTTTGCATCACGTACTAATATATAGATAGTGTTCTTTGAAAGTTAAAGGGTTAAATATTTCTAGAATATGTTAAATTTATCCATGGAATGAAAATTCTCCAATTGAAGGTTCCAGTTAAAACTTCTCAATTAATTTGACGCGCATTCTTGTTCCATGCATCCTTTGTATTTAAGTTTCTGATCAGCAAAACGATACAATTAACTTTCAATAATAACTGATGTGGAGGCAAACCACTAATAGTTATGATGTCATTCTCATTATCACTAATTATTTTATCGCAGCTATGATATGTTTTTTGTTCACCAGCAATAAGACTAAGTATATTTGTTTTCATCAAAGTACAATCATAATGTTTTGGTGTTCAAATAACTGAATTTAATATGCTATCTGAAATGATTTGTGTTCAGTATCGGGCATGTACGTATTAAGCAGAGCAAGCCGGGCTTTTGGGCTTGTATGTAAGTACCGCCACCAAACAATACATATTAATTTGATTTCGATGCTGGCGATTATTGAAAACGATTAAAATATTGTCTCCTTAATTTTTGCGTTTATTTTAATTACTACTATTGTTTTCTTCTTTTTTATTTTTTCTTTTGTTTTTGTCTTTTGTTTATCCTTTATATATGGTGTTATAATAAAGAGTTATTATTATTATTATTTTCAATTTGCTTTACAACTCGGTTTAATTTAACCGGTAAAACAACAGTCACGGGCCTAGGCCAAATGATTGTTGGGTTGGTTCGAGATTACGTTGGGGGTTGGTTCAGGTGATATTTCGGACTGTAAAAATTTTCGGACTATCCTGCAAGTGTTTAAGATAACTGCTTTTTGAATTTGGATGTAAGTTTGTGGAGGTAAATCTAATAGTCCTAGCGCCTGGGACAACTGTTTAGGGATTACCCCTGTGGTAGACACTACTATGGGAACTATTGAAACTTTTTTTAGCTGCCACATGCGAGTGATTTCGTCCTTAAGGTCTATATATTTCGTGAGCTTTTCAGATATTGTGTTTTGCATATTATGGGTGTTGGGTATGGCTATATCAATTACAGTCGCAGTTTTATTAATTTTGTCAACTAAAGTTATGTCCGGTCTATTATAATGTACTGTTTTATCAGTTAATATGGCTCGATCGAAATAAAGTTTGTAGTTGGCATTTTCTAGGACGGTTTCAGGGGTATATTTATAATACGGTACGGGCTTTTTAGGTAGGGCTATTAATTTATATTTTGTGGCTAGTTTTTGGTGTATTATATTCGCAACTTGATCGTGTCTATATTTATAATCGGTTTGGGCTATTGCTTTACAGGCGCCTGTGATGTGTTGGATGGTTTCTGAATTACTGTTACATTTTCTGCATATGTCGGTCTGATTGTTTAGTTTCATGATGTATTTTTTATAGTTACGTGTCTCAATGACCTGATCCTGGATGGCTATCATGAACCCCTCAGTCTCCGGGAAGAGTTCCCCTCGTCTGAGCCATTCGTTCGATGCCTTTCTATCGACGTTCGTTTGACTCAGATCTTGGTAATGTCTTCCGTGTAGAGACTTCAGGGCCCATTGATTCATAAAGGATTTTTGATCAGTTAGTGTTTCATTTCTTTGTGGATTTAAATCTTGGAGGTTTAAGGGTGTAAATTTTCTATCAATCGTGTGAACTGCACTGTGTAGGGAACTGGTTTCTGCTTTATTATGAAAGTATTGACGTAGGGTTGCTATTTGTTTATTATGTAAATTTTCAATGTTAATTATTCCCCTTCCGCCTACATCTCTAGGCAAATTCTGTCTTTGAATGGCTGCTCTTGGGTGATGCTTCCTGTGTTTGGACATGGTGGTATTAACTGTTCTCTGCAAATTTATTAATTCCCTTTTCGTCCAATTTATAATACCAAAAGAATAAGTGAGAATAGGAATTGCGTAGGTATTAATTGCTTTTGTAGTATTTTTAGCGTTAAGTTGTGTTTTAAGTATTGAATTTAATCTGTGCTTAAATTTTAAAGTTATTTCAGCTTTTATGTCTTTGTGGTGTATCAATTTAGATTGTTGGTACCCTAAGTATTTATAAGTTTCTCCCTCAAGTAAGGGGTCAACTGTGTCTCCATCCTGTAAATAGTACTGGTAATGGTGGTACTGTCCCGCCCTGATACAATTTGTTTTACACTTCTCTAATCCAAACTGCATTGAAATGTCTTTTGAAAATGTTTCTGTTATGTTTACTAGGTGATCTAATTCTGTCTGGCATGAGCTATAAATTTTGATGTCATCCATATACATTAGATGGCTGATTGAATAAGTTGTTAAATCTAAAGAATAACCTGTTTCTATTGAGTTCAGCATGTTTGATAACGGGTTTAAGGCGAGACAGAACCATAATGGGCTGAGTGCATCCCCTTGGAATATTCCCCGTTTAATCTGTATTGGTTCTGTTTCTAAACTTTTCGTTGGTTTTTGTATCTTTAATCGAGTCGTCCACTTAGACATGAAATTACTTAAACATGAAATAATTTGCGGGTGGATTTTGTAAATATTCAATACTTTCATTAGCCACGAATGCGGTACAGAATCATAGGCTTTCCTGTAGTCGATATACATGCTATACATATCTCTCTTTTTTTGTTGAACCTGTTTTAAAATGACGGAGTCTATAATCAGCTGCTCTTTACAACCCTGGCTAAACTTTCTACATCCCTTTTGTTGTTCAGTGAGAATACTATTAGATTCAATGTGTTGATATATAAGGTGTGATATACATGCTGTCATAATTTTGTAGATTGTTTGGAGACACGTAATTGGTCTGTATTTAGCTGGATTACTTAAGTCGTCGGCATCTTTGGGAAGCATATAGGTAACACCAGAAGTGATGCAGGAAGGCATAGCATTGGGGTATTTTATAAACTTGTTCATATAGTTGTAAGTAATGGGTGGATATTTGTAAGTTTTTTCAACCAAAAATTATGTATCTTATCTGATCCAGGGGCTTTCCAACTATGCGTTGATAATAGGACTTTCTGAAAAATTTCAATGGGAACAGAACTGTATTCCATCTGTTGCGTATTGCAGTTTTTAGCTTCTTCAATTTGTATCCATTCTGCATTAGAATTGTAGTTCGCCGGATTCCCCCAGATATTATCCCAGAACTGTCTCAATGTGTCGGAACTTAAAAGATCTATACTTTGTGCAGCATTGGGTGTAGTAGAATTAGTGGTAAGTTTAGTTATTTGCTGATAGAATTTCCTTTCATTGTTATGAAACTGATTATTTTGTGATTTTCTCAATGAACATGCTATGTATCTTTTAAGACGGCTACTTGCTACAGTGAGTTTTTGTTTTAACGTATCTAGAAACTGATTCAAAGCTGTGTTTTGTTCTTCATGTGCTGTGTGTATTTTGTATGTGTCTAATATCTTCTTAACATTTTTCACTATTCTATTTGCCCTATTTCCATGTATGTATTCCGTTAACCTACCAATTTTAACTCTCAAATCCGCTATTTTCTTTTCTAGTCTTTTTTGCCATGCAGGCTTTAAATGCAGGTGCGTTAGGGCCTCCAGCGGTGGAATGGCTAGTTTTGTGCCATTGATTTTAGCAGCGGTCCATGCTGCGCAATAAATTACAGTATGTAGTTTATGGAATTCTGTTTCATTGTTAATATATTGGGGCAATACTACTTCATTTATGTATTTAATTATTAAACTGAGTTTTTTCGAACTTTTTTGTTTCGGTATGTATGGACGCTTTTCAGGGTTAATTTCATTAAAATAGTTTAATGCGTTTTTAAATGTATCTTCTATTTCTTGGTTTCGCATTGATGTGTTATGTAGTAAAGGTGTATCTATATTATTATCGGTGTTAGTATGTATGTCAGTGAGTGTTAGGGGATCGTTTATATTTAATTCCCTATTTGCTTCTTGGGTTACAGTTTCTTCTATTTGACAATTATATAAGTTATTGGTATTTTGTGGTATTATTCCTAGTTCGTTTGCAACTTCTTGTTTTATAAGGCTGAGCCTATTCTGATCAATAAATCTATTGGCTATTATGATTCTCCTCTGGTCAGCAATTCTTTGCTCACTCAGATGTGCGAGTTCAGGAAATATGTTAATAAAGCTTTGATGCAACGATTTTCTGTATGCAGTCTTATTTTTTTCTAGCTCTGTAATAGTGTAATATAATCTCATTATCGTTTCATTATGTTCGGTTGTCCATTTCATTCTCTGTCCTGTTGGTTTTAGATTTTGGAATTTGTTATTAGGCTGGTGATGTTTTAAATGAATTTCTACTTCGGATTTGATTTGTTGAATTTCGTCATCGGTAAGTAATTTATTTCGGATTACAGCTCTACGTTGATCACCAACTCTTTGTTTGCTAGCTTGTATGTGCGGAAATTGTTCTGTAAACATTTGGTGTAGAAGAGGTAGGTAAGTCTTGGTATCGGTCTCTAGTTGAGTTAACATGTAGTAATTGCGCAGGATAAAGGTATTCATTTCCTTACTCCATTTTATTCGCGCACGTTGAGTCTTAACGGATGCAGTGTTTTCGACATTTGTCGACTGCACAGCGTCTTCGACTACTGGTACAAGAGATAAAGTAGATAGAGGGGAAGAGGGAAGATCTGAGTCGTAGTTTAGATAAGATGGGGGGGAAGATGGTACAGACGAGAACAAAGATTTAGGGGAAGATGATGATGATGGCATTTCGGCTGTCGCATTATTTTCGGGTGACCCGGTAGGAGCCCGCCTGCTCAACTCACTACCGCTGACGGTTCGCATGCTGTGGCACTCAGCGTCATCTCCAAGTGCGCCCCGGCGATCGCCCCCGGGAAGCGGTCCTATACGATTTCTTTTTGAGCGAGTCTCCATATTGAAAGGGTATCCAGAGCCTATTATTACTACGTCTTCCACCAAATCATCTTCGAAGAAACAAGCCGATCTTACACATTGATTTGATATTTATCAACACATTTATGCAATGTTTCTACATAAATTTTCAAACGTAATTTAAACGTAATTGCGAGACCAATCAGATCAATAACAAAAAAGTTCAAAATGGCGGCCTCAATTTCAATTCTGACTCCGAATTTGGGTTATTCAGAAAAACGGTGGCTCCGAAATTTCCGATTCCGATTATAAATTTGGATTATTTACACAAAGAGTATCTCAGGTATCGATTTTGACACCTATTGGATCAATAACTGAAAAGTTCAATGATTCATCCCTTATTTCACCCCCATGTGCCGTTTTTCCAAAATTGTTGCATGCCATTAATTTGCGTTTGTAATAAGGATAATAATTTATATTTTCCATTTCCATTTCAACCCTTATTTCAAACCCTTTAAGCCAATGTTACTCGTGGATAATGTGGCTTTCGAATGGTGAAAGAATTTTTAAAATCGGTCCAGTACTTTTTGAGTTTATTCGTTACATACAAAAATACAAATCTTTCCTCTTTATTAGTGTAGATAAAAATTATAATCTGACCAAATATTTCCCAAACGTGTGATTTCACATTGAATCTTTAATATTCAATACATATAACATGGCAGGAATGCACCGATAAAGGATTAATGAGTATATCTGAATTGTTGATCAATTGGATTATAATAAGATAATACAAATGTTATCAAACAGAACCCAACGGAATGACTATATAATGACTTCTGGTTGAAATACTACCATAGTCAAAACTTGCTGTAAACACACAGACTACTGCAAAGGTGAGTGAGCGTAAATATACTTTCTAATAAGTTGCTTGAAAAGATTGCTTCTTTTAAAAAAAGCCCTTTATTTAAACTTTGACAAATGACAAAGTATATCATGTGGATGTAATATAAGCATTATTTTATATATTCTTTAAAAATATTTTTAAGGCGAACTTATTTTAATAACAATGAAGGTTTCTGCATAGGCATAGTATTACTTACTAGAGCATTGGCTGCTTTCAGATGCATTCCCTCATCGTGTTGGTGCTGGCGGTACTCGCCACGCAAGCTGCCGTCATCGAGAAGACAGTGGTATCTAATAATCTCAACGCTGGATTTGTAAACGTCGGAGATAGACTCTTGCACCGGTAACGTATTCCATTCTACTAATACCTACTGGGTACATCAAGGCTGCTACCGAAAACGAAGGGTGGCAATTTTAGTGACTATAGACACAATGTAATTTAAAAAATTGCAAATAATGCGACAATTTTTTTGAGATGTTTTCAATATTATCATCGTGTTTGGTTGGTTAACTACCATCCGGCTTCGTTTTCAGTAGCAGTCTTGATGTACCCTGTATATTGCAGTTTAGATGAGTCATTACCTACAAGTGCCAGTGATAATATCAACTTATTTGCTAATAACATAATTACATCAATCAGTAATTGATAGTCTATTGCCAATAGGGAATTTTCCTGAAAGGTATCGCATTTAGCATCTCCGGTGATCTCACTAACCAAACTTGACGAAGCAACTTACTTCAGATCATTTAAGTCTGGCATTTGTACCTCAATAAATTATTGAGGCTGTTTTATAAAATGTATGGCGGTACAGAAAACTAGGTTTTTTCGTTTTTTTTTTATTGAATTGGTCATATGAGCAACGAGGTCACATGATGATAAGTGATCACAACCACCCATGAACATTCACAACGCTTGGATCATAGATTTGTTGCCGGCCCATCCAACCGAGAGGGAAGTGTGAAGGGTAAATGATAGCAAGAGGACGGAAGGGATATCGGACATGTGACAAATATAGTTGAAATCTTATGTCCGACTTCCACTGAAGATTCATTAACATACATCACAACATCTAAAGAGCCTTACGTTTTTTCAGGTCTTACGTTAATCGTACAGCCATCGCGAACGAAATCCAGTTCCAATACATGGGATACTGGGGCAATTTTACTACAAGAATCACAGCCGTGCGAGCTGTCGAAATAGGACACTCGCAACGGGGGTACGCCTTCATCACCAGGGGAGGTATCGGCCACAGCAATGTCACCGTCAGGTTCCAGAGTGATAGAGGCCGCGGATACAACTATGAGTTCACCGTTTTTGGACGATAAAAACCAACGACCTACCTTCCTCTTTTTCTCTTAAGGCACTGGAAGACCACTGTTGATCATAGGCCCCTCCCAAGGATTGTCATACATCATCATCATCTTATTCGAAACGGCATTCAGCGACTTCTTACAACCTTAGCATACAGGTGGTTACTGAATATTTTGGACTATTGATTCATGATTTTAATTTAATATTTGACACCGCTAAATTTTTTTTAATCAGTTTGATAATGTATTAGGTATCTAACTTTCAATGGAATTGTAAAATCTTATAGTATATATTACACTTTGTATGTAATAAATGAGTTCAATTCATGCATCTCAGTTCTTTTTAGACAGCTATAGAGAACGGTTGCGTCGTACTGTTGCTCTAGCTCTTACTCGGGTAAAGTGCTGACGCAGCAATCACGCCGTCGCGACGGGCTGCGGACCGCGATCGCCGCGATGACCCAGATACCATTTCTGCAACGCATGCGAAACATCAACAAAAACAGCTAACAACTGTTAAGGCCAAGCTATATTAATTAGATCAATAAATATGGCCAAACAGAAAAGCACTATCACCATTAAGACTGAAACGGAACAAATGTTGTACCAGCTGTACAACGAAGAAAAACATCTCCGTGAAAAATTGGAATGCCTAGTTAATGAGCTTCAAATCAAAGTAGAAAATCTCCAGCAACAACTGCGTAAAGCTGAAGAAGGCAACAAAAAAGAAGCCTGCGTCAAACCAGGAGTCAGTAAAGAAGTCCCCTCTGAAGTTCAATACGAAACAGACGATGAGGAACTCGCGAGAGAAACTGAGTGGATACGACAAGAGAGTAGGAAGAAAAGAAAGCGGAACTCTACGCCTTCCCCGTCACATCAAGTCGAGCCCAACAAAAAAATCCCGGAGAAGCCAAAGGAAAAGAAGGCACTTCTACCGCCTCCTATCGTTGTGGAAGGAATCAAGAACTTCCAGAAATTTTATGATTTTCTCAGTGGCAGTATTCCTAGTGAATCGTTCACTATTAAAATGATGAAAGGCGATATGGCTAAAATTAATACCAAAAGCGAGAACTCATACAAGGCCACCACTAAACTACTAGTAGATAATAAAAATCATTGGCACTCGTATGAAAATAAACAAGACAGACCGATCAGAGTAATGGCAAAAAATCTTCACCACACGTATGTACCGGGAAGAATTATTGAAGATCTTAAAGCCAAAGGCTTTAAAATAACAGAAGCAGTGAATAAACTAAGTTGGAGGACTAAAGAACCTCTCAATATGTTTATGCTGTCATTCCAAAAAGAAGAAGATATAAACAATATCTATAATATCAGCTCAATTCTCGGCTGCAAAGTGGAAATACAGCCAATAAAAACATCTAAACTGATTCCACAATGCAAGAAATGTCAAGCATACGGCCACACTCAAAAATACTGTAGTAAGGAGCCTAGATGCGTTAAATGTACGGGTAAGCATCTTACTCGTGACTGTCCAAAACCAGCGGATGCTAAGCCAAAATGCATACACTGTGGTGAACCACATCCTGCTAATTATCGAGGATGCATAGTAGCCAAAGAACTTCAAAATATGAAAAATAAGGTGATGAAGAGTAGTAAAAATACAATCAAAACTCCAGAGACCAATAGACCTATCAAAACAATAAACACTCAAAATATTAAAAAAAATGTGACTTATTCACAAATGGCAAAAGCTGGACAGTTGCAAATACAGCCACAGGTCCTGTCACAGCCACAACAGAAACCACAATCACAAGAATGTAACATTGAAGACAAAATCAACAAAATTCTGAATTTTATTACTTCATTCGATAATCGCCTAAAAAAGCTGGAGCATAGCACCAAAACTGCTATCTTACCAAATACCAAACAATGATGCTTAAAATCATAGCTTGGAATGCCAATGGACTACTTCAACACCTAAATGAAATAGAATACGTCCTAACCACTGAAAACTTCGATGTCTGCCTCATATCAGAGTCACACTGTACGAAAGAAACAATAATAAAAATAAAAGGATACAAAGTTTACCATGCCTTGCATCCTTACAACACACCAAGGGGGGGCAGTTCTCTCATAATAAAAGATAACATTTGTCACTACGAACAATCCAAGATAGAGGATGAAGACATACAAGCTGTGGCAGTTTGTATTCAGACAAAACGCTATCCTGTCACTATATCAGCTATATACTCCCCACCTAGGTATTCACTAAAGGCTGAGCGGTATATACATATGTTTAAACAACTTGGCTCCAGGTTTATACTCGGTGGTGACTTCAATGCAAAAAATACCTTCTGGGGATCTAGACTCACGACAACCAAAGGCAGAGAATTATTATCAGCTGCTAGAGAACTCAAATGTGATGTGATATCTACAGGAAAGCCTACTTACTGGCCTACGGATATCTCAAAGATCCCAGACCTAATAGACTTTTTTATATTAAAAAATCTCCCCCTCGATACTCTACATATTGAGGAGGGCTATGACATGAGTTCAGATCATTCGCCGATCATCCTAACTCTATCCGCCGGAAAAATTCAAAAGGAAAGCCATCCCTCGTTATCAAATAAATATACTGACTGGAAAAGCTTCAAGTTAGATTTAGAATCTATAATTGATCTAAAAGTTCCGCTTAAAAATTTGGAGCAAGTCGAACAAGACTTGAGACAATTTATAGTGAACATCCAACAATGTGCCTGGCGCAACACACCTGTGACTAGGTTAAGAGCTAGGGGCAACTCTTACCCAGTAGAAATCAGGGACCTTATAGCTGAAAAAAGAAAACAACGAAAACAATGGCAAACAAACAGATTTCCTAAGGACAAACAAGTCTATAATACACTTGCAAAAAGGCTCACAAGAGAAATAAAACGCTTCAAAGAAGAATCAATGAATACCTATCTTCGTGGGCTATCCAGCGACCGCATGTCAGATTATTCTCTGTGGAAAGCTACCAGAAATATTAAAAAACCAATTATGCAAGTCCCTCCTATCAAAACACCAAATGGAAGCTGGGCCATAAACAATGAGCAAAAAGCAAATATATTTGCCGAACATCTAGAGCACATATTTAAACCGAATGAAGGTACTGTATTGGACTTCACCCTAGACAACGTAACACAAGATAACCATCCAATAAAATTCGCCACACCAAGGGAGGTAACAAATGAAATTAAAAAAATAAATCAAAAGAAATCTCCGGGTTACGATCTGATTACAGGAGAAATACTGATCAATCTACCGCGTAAAGCAGTTGTTAAACTGACTACTTTGATAAATGCATCGTTCAGACTAAAATATGTACCTGACGTTTGGAAATTTGCTGAAGTGATTATGATACCCAAGCCTGGTAAACCTCCTCATGATGTGAAATCTTACAGGCCAATTTCCTTGTTGCCAGTAATGGCTAAGCTATATGAAAAAATACTTTTGAAAAGGCTTAAGCCTGTTATAGAAGAGCGGAAATTAATCCCAGACTATCAATTCGGTTTTAGAGAAAAACATTCAACAATAGACCAAGTCCACCGGATAACCAATTTAATTGAAAAGGCTCTAGAAGAGAAAAAAGTTTGCGCAACGGTATTCCTAGACGTGGCACAAGCATTTGATAAGGTTTGGCACCACGGCCTCATTTACAAACTTAGAAAAATGCTGCCCAGGCAGTTCTCAGACATACTGGAATCTTACATTTCTGATAGAATGTTTCGTATCAAACATGAAGATTCTTATTCAGAAATGAAGCATATAGAAGCTGGAGTACCGCAGGGAAGTGTACTAGGTCCGGTCCTGTACTTATTATACACCTGTGATATTCCTAAATTAGAAAACAATGCCATTGCAACTTTCGCAGACGATACGGCAATTTTAGCCACAGGATCGACTCACAAAGAAGCAGTAGATAAAGTGCAAACAGCTGTCAATGTCATCTCCAATTGGACTAAAAAATGGCGTTTGAAAATAAATGAATCAAAATCAGTTCATATTGACTTCACCAACAAAAAGCCAAAGCATGAGCCTGTGTTCATTAACGGTAAAACTATACCATATGAAAATACGGCTAAATACCTTGGCATGACTCTGGACGCAAAGCTTCGCTGGAAAGCACACGTCAAAAAGAAACGCGACGAGCTAGAAATTCGCTACAGGAATATGTATTGGCTACTTGGTAAACACTCTTCGTTGTCAGTACATAACAAAATACTTTTATACAAACAAGTCCTTATGCCTGTATGGACTTATGGTATACAGTTGTGGGGATGTACCAAACCAACCAATATACAAATAATACAGCGATTTCAAAACAAAGTACTGCGGAATATAGCAAACGCTCCATGGTACGTAAGAAATGAAGATCTTCATCGGGACCTCAAGGTAGACTTCGTTAGAAATATTGTAAAAAAGTATGCCGAAGCTCACGAACACAGGCTTCACCATCACGTGAACATCGAGGCTATCCAGCTCCTCGATAACACGGACTTAGTGAGAAGACTGAAAAGGACAAAACCTTTCGAGTTAGTGATGAACAGTTAGTGAAACATAGTGCAGTGAGTGCTAGTGCAAAAGAACACGTGAACATTGTGTCTTCCCCTTAATAGAGACAATAAGAAACGTGTTATTGGACATATTCTTAGTCGTAGTCTCTTTAGAAGTTTAGGTTAAATTTAAATAACTTATTAGTCATAAGGCTAGATCGTTATTGAAATGATGTATTACGGCATTCGCCATAACACAACATTAAAAAAAAAAAAAAAATTCATGCATTATTAATCGATAATAATATTACAAAAAAATATATTTTTTATATATGTATGTGTATGTTATTGATTACAACAATAAAAATATTATATTATTAATTATCTTTTTTTTTGCATTTCAATAACTTTCCTTCTTATGAAATTCCATGTCAATAAACAAGGTGCCCATGGAGAACTCAATATGCCATAGGTAATGCTAATATGTTAAAAATTATGTACTTAACACCGTGATTTGTCGGTAGAAATGACAGAGTATCGCCACGTCTTTAACAGTATCGCCACGTTCAAACACACCAGTGAAAACGTTAAATAAATAAACACATCCAACAGTCACATACATAGATGTGACTCCACACTAAGATCAAGTCTTCTATCGTGGATATCAGTAACTACGAGAGACTGTTTGGTCGCACAAACACTCAAACCCAAGAGAAATGTTTTTGCAGCACAAAAACATTTCTCTCGGTGCAGGGTTCGAACCCGCGGCCTCTCGTTTCTGTGTCAGCCCATATACGTCCCACTGCAGGGCACGGGCCTACTCTACAATCGACAGTACGATTGAGAGTGGTTAGGCCATATAGTCCACCATGCTGGCCTAGTGCGGGTTGGCGGACTTACATACCATAGAAATTTTTATAAACCGCTATGGTATGCAGGTTTCCTCACGATGTTTTCCTTCACCGTTTTAGTGCGTGGTGATTGACTATCAATACACACATGACTCCGAAAAGTCAGAGGTGTGCCCTGGGATTTGAACCCGCGACCACCGTGAACATGTTGGCAGCCGCGTCTGGTCCGTTTACCAACAGGCCACCACGCACACACAGGCCTCTCGTTTCACAGACGAAATTAAATCAAGAAGTCTTTCGTCCTAGTCAGCTGCAGCAAGTTAACTGATGCAAATAGACTTCAAAAGGAACTGATATTTTCTTCGTCAATTACATATTTTCTTGGTCATTTTATTTTTGGTCTTACTTTGTTTTGAATAACAGCATACTAATGAAACCAAGGCTTGAATCGCAGCGACGTTGTCTTACTTATCTTTAAACCGCAACAAAGTGTATGAAATAGCAAAATGACTACAAGGAATTTTACAAATATTTCATTAATCGTATTTTTGACATGTGTATTTCTGTTTAGATGGTATATAGGCGGGCATCTACGACTTTAAGGAATGTGAATGTTATTATTATATTAAGATATTAAATGATGTCTGGAAACAAACAAATCAATTAGAACAACAGGAATTTCTTAGAAATAGTTGCATAGTGTTCAGTTTGTTCCATGAATCATTGATAAAGTAATCTTATCGGACACTCTGATGTGCAGTATATATGTTTCCGAGATGTTCTGTGTTATCTAAAATAGAGGTTATTTTGTTCTGAAAACACAAGCTGAAAGGTAAGGTTTATTTTACTTAAGTTTATTTTAAACCTTGTTTGAAGTGGAAGTTATGGATAATTATGTAAGTGTTCATCGAATTGTGGGTAGAAAAAAGAGTTGCGAGTTGAGTTTGCGGATTTAACCTCGAAGCTGTGACAAAAGTTTTTTCTTTATCCTCTCACGGCCAGGGACTGCATTACACCCGGTGGTAAGTGCAGATACCGTCCAGATGGAGTATCCAATGGCAACAGACGCCCGTCTCATGCCATTCGGTACTACGGGTGTGGTGGTGCGGTTTTTTATTATTTTTGTTATTGCAACGAATGGTGAGACGAACATGCCGTTCGCCTGATGGTAAGCGATACGACCGCTCATGAACAGTAACAAAACCAAACAACACCTTGAATTACAAAGCAATGCTTGGCAGTCCACTGCGCTCGGCAGCCTGTGACATAAGATGTAAAGTCTCAATATGTCCAACAGTGCATTTAAACTGCTGTTTGGCGGGATAAATAGACATCGAGGTGATACCTACCCAGATGGCCCCTCACATATGAGAAACCAGTAGATTTAAGGCAGTGGCATGTTACTTAGACTGATTTGATAGATTTACCCAACCGAAGTATATTCAAAAAGATTAAGGAGGATATAAGATTTTACCCAGTATGTTACCACGGCGTTCCAAATATAACTATGACTTTATATTGAATTAAATCTATGTGATTTATCTACTACAAAATGATAAATATTGAAGAGTTTTAGATAAGAATGTCCGACACAAATATTTACTGATTTTATATATTTCAGAGCACGATATTTACAAAGGCAGGTTTTGACTTTATTATTTATATATTAGTTGGTGTTTAATATATTTAACTTTCCTTAGTATAAATAGAGAGGAGTAAAACAGAATTATTCTCACAAATAAATAAATCTCATTTTATATTTTTCAGTAGGATGGTTTCGAATTTTTAAATTATCATATTCATTGGCCCTTTATAGCTTTAAAAGAAGATATCAGGTGGAGTAAAACAAGAATTTTTCCATAATAAATAAATAATTTTCTTTCGATACGACTTTCCGTTTTGATTTCGATTTTAGTTTTGCACCTATGTAGTTGTTGACATTAGGATCAAAAAGATCGCTATAACTGTTGGTCTACTAACATAATACAATCTTATACAGTCTAAACTAGAACAATCAATATATTTACTCCGCCACCAAAGCTACACCTGACTTACTAAAACCAATATTTCAATTTTACTGTTAAATGATTCAAACACTTCCATTTTTTTGATCTCCTGTCCATAAATAGTTTTAAAACTGAAGATCCTACTTTTCAAACATTATCTTCATGTTTATTAACCGTCAAATGACCTACTAGACCAAACATATCTAACCCAAAAATACATACTTTTAATGTGATATTGGATTTTGTGATTTCAGATGAAGACTCTACTGCTGTTGGTGTTGGCGGTGCTCGGAGCTCACTCTGCCGTGGTGAAGGCTCCCACTGCACGAGCCAACCTTAACGTTGGCTACGTTCTCCCTGGAGACCAGCTCTTGCACAGGTATGACTAAAATATAATCTGTCATCCATCCATCAGCCAAAGCCACTGCTGAACATAGGCTTCCCACAACGATTAAGGCATAACATAGGCTTCAACAGGTCACTATGGAAATCATTGGGGGACAATATATAAAAATTCCAATCATTAAGAAACAGCTACAGCTGATAGAATAGCTAGATATACTCAGAACTAGGTCGCATTGTTTCCAATGGTAGTGTAAGCCCAGTGAGTTTGTTTTGTTGGGTCTTCTCTTCTAATGATAGACAATAACTTATTTACCACTCTTTCTATATTAAGGACAATTCGAACATTTGCGGAGACTCGCTGAGCATCAATGCTTCGTGCATTGAGTTATTATACTAGAGCGGACATCGGGGACAAAATCTCTGCGTATGGTGCGTGCACAAGGGTACACAGTGAAGCGAGAGGGAAGATAATGTTACTTCATAGGCGTGACAGAGACAGAAATAGAATGTACCCTTCATTTTGTTACAAACATTTTGTTTGCAGTGTCCCCTCTAGTATATTATCTCAATGGCTTCGTGTCAATATATTGCCGATGTCGATCCTTGCTTACAGGAATTCCAGTGGTGGGTGTGAGGGCGGGACAGACTATTTCTGTTACGTGCATTTCAATCACTGTCAAATATAAAAAGTTTACACAATAAGGGCTTACAGTAGCGGCAATACAGTTGAGTAAAACCAGATTAAATATAGATTACAAGTATGAAATCACCGCAATTAGTGTTTCGACACTAATACTAAACAGATAAACAACTTATCCAATCTATATTTGAATACAAACGATAGCTTTTATCATGTTTACTATCAATCTTTAACCTTATCTTAATCGATCACGAGTGGATTTCGCACGAAATTTGGATGGCGTTTATAACGTTTGAAAATTACGTAATTTGTTTACAAATACTTCAAGTATGAGTTATGGAGTTAGACTCTCATGATGTAGGAATTGTTTATCATGTATTTTAGATCTGTTTAATAGAACTGTCATATCTTGATTGTTCATCGGTTACGTAAATAAACGCATCACGAACTGTCTTTGGATCACTCATTTGGTTACGAAATAAAATTTACACATTTATGTTTCTAAACATGACGAGTTTTTCTCCATCGTCTATAATGATCGCTACCATGGCAGATATAAAAAAAACTGTCTTCAAATACGCTGACTCATCGTCATAGCCAGTCAAATTTGTCATAACCAGTCAAATCTACTGCTATCTAACAGCGGTATATATTTTATTCACAATGATCTTTAATGCTCATGGAGTCTTGGTATATCAGAACACCTTCCGTGGTGTAGTTTTTTTGCCGCTGGCTGTGAAACGACTAGCCGCGGTTTCGAACCCTTCAAAAAGAAAAATATTTGCATCGTCCATAGGTGTTTCGGGTCTGGGTTTGTAAGACCGAAATATCTTGTACTTTCTATTACACGACTCAAGACTTGATCTTTCTGTGGGGCATTCCTATATGTGACTGTTGGGTGTACTTATTTATTTCTCAATTGCAGATCATACTACTACCGTCCTGCCATGGCTAATACCATTCAATACCAGGACATCGCGTACCGTGGTAACTACAGCACCAGGATCTCTGCTATCCAGGCCATGGAAGTCGGAGGAACTCAGTATGGGTCCGCCTGGATCATCTCTGGAGGCATTTCTTGGAACAATGTGACTGTCAGGCTCCAATCCGCTAGGGGCTACGGATACTACTATGTTGTTAGTATCTGGGGACGTTAAATTATATGAAATGGGAAAAAATGACCCAGTCATTTGTTAATATGAAATTTTTGTTATAATAAATTATTTTTGGATTTATTTTTGTTTCGTAATTATAAAACTGCGTGTGTTCTTGTTTATTTGTTGCTTGTATCTATGAAGAATAAAAATACCTTGAGGAAACCCGCATATATTCTAACTCAAAATCTTTTCATCAACACTTTAAAAAACAATACCTAAGTCTATCCTATCTCTGCCGCATTATTTCAACTGTGAAATACTCGTAGTTTTCCAGCTTAGTGTCCCTGGTTTAGGATAATTATTTATTTTAAAGGAGAGATAGTCGTATGATGCTAATAAATAGTTTGGGTGTTTGTGAGAAATAACACTCCCTCATAGCTCCTAGTACCCACAACACCAGACTATATATTTTTCATTGCAATAAATGGTGACACGAGCATGCCATTCGCCTGATGGTAAGCGACTCGACTGCTCATAGACAAAACCAAACAACATCATGAATTTTAAAGCAATACTTGGCTTTCCACTGCACTCGCCATCCTAAGACATAAGATGTAGAGTCTAAATATGTTCAGCAGTTACACTAGCTACCGGAACACAAAATGCATTTACACTGCTGTTTGGCGGGAGAAATAGACATTGCGGTGATACCAACCTAGGCGGACTCTCACATATGAGAGACCTACCACTAGTATAGATCATGATTATGCATTGGTGTATTTAAGTTTTAATTTTCCTGTTACTTTTAAATTTTTCGATATTACTTTTTATCTATAATATTTTGTGATAGCAAAAATTTTTCCAAATGATTAACATTGATCACCAGTTTAATTAGTATAATTATCTACTTATTTTGAGGACTTAAGTTGTTGTTATTAGATAAGATCTGTTGATAGCTCAATTAATTAGAATTAAATGATGTATTATGACAGCCGTTTGGCGTGGCGTCTCTTGGATGCAATTCCGTTATCCCCTTGATTAATAATACTGTTTGAGTAGAATTTACCATATAGGAACAGTCAAACAGCAGTGTAAATACACCGTTGTCTTCCGGTTTGAGGGACATTGTAGCCAGAGTACTGGATATAAAGAGTTTTAACATCTTATGTCACAGGGTTGCGAGCGCAGGGAAACGCCAAGCATTGATTTGTAATTCATGGTTTTGTTTGGTTTTGCTACTTCAATGGCTCGTCTTGCCTTTCATTGCAAAATATGTATCTGTATCATTCCATATATATTCTACTGCAGGGCACGGGCTCCCTCTACAATCGAGAGCACGAGTGAGAGTGGTTAGGCCATATAGCCTACAAACAAAAAATGTATTTCCAACTGAAAATTACTAACGTTTTAGTGTTTCCTTAGATATTGTATTAATTGCTACTGCTACTTCTGAACGTAAACCATTCCCCATGAATATATTACGTATAAGACATTTTTGTACTAACATGACAAAGAGACTTCAATGAATCTGGTAAGCACAGTGCAATCCAGAAAAACAATCCCTACAGCGAGAAATGGCTGCTTCTTGCCTTCGAACAATTTTGCCCGCTTGAGTGTATTCGGATATGCAAAGGATTACTCTTAAACGCCTTGATCAAATATACATCACTTATAAGTAACATCCTAAAAACGGCAAGAGAAATAAGAAAAGAAATAAGCGTGTGCTTTTATTTGACTTTAGTATGATCCAAAACATAATAAATCTTAATTTAAAGGAATCAGGTTTATCATTTCCTGAAGTTGATTATAATTCAAGACGATTTGCTAAATCTCGTAGTTCGAAATTCAAATGTATAAGTGTAAGCAGCCTCGGCCACTTTTGGTGTGTGATTTTGTTCCGGACCTTGTATCTAGTCTATTTTAATACGCTTTTATTAGCTTCAGACGTATGTATGTTAGTATGTAACGCAATCTTTGAACATGATTTTGATCCCCTTCAAAAATGATTTTATTGTAAAAAAAAGCGTGGGGTACATGGTATCAATAGTTCTAAATATTTTATGAACATATATGGTTATGGTCCAAAGGTTGCCTGGAAGAGATCGTAGCTAGCGATAAGGCCGCCTATTTTAACCATGCCTTTAGTTTTTAAATATTTTGTATACATCTTTCATTTTGGTGTACAATAAAGCATATATAAAAAAAATTACTAGAAGAGTTATTGTGATAATATCCTGAAAAGCACCCCACGCTTTTTTACAATAAAACCATTTTACCTACACTATTTTTAATTCAAATTTATTAAAATTTATTTTCTATTTTTTAGTTGGATTTTCTATAAAAGCTTATTTTTTAATTTTTTTAAACTCCTATTTATTTTGATCGAAACTTAAACTCAACACTATTCCGTCACTCTGTATACAGTGTAATATAGATATATGATATTTTATTTAAAGCATGTGTTCCTAACCACACCAGTTAACAAAATACATGTGTTAACAATTATTTATTATTATTACGACACAATCAGTGATTCTGATACAGAATTAGTGACTGTATGTCTCATGACTTATTATATAAATGTTGTTAATAATTATTCATGATTTCATATTATTTAATGCGCGTGTTTGCATATTGATTTATTGCCCTGGACTTAGGAATAATTGATTTTTGGTCGCCACCACGGATACTCTATAGGATAAGGCCGCAGGACGGCAACACCTTTGCATAGAGCCACAATATTAAAAACCGAAATGTCAAAAAGCCCGCCATTCAGAGACTCACTTCGCGTAAAAGTGATAAAACGTGTTCATTGTTTTGTATTGTATTTGGATTTTAGAAATGTTTATGACAATTATTATAGTAATTCCAAGATATACCGGAGTTTGATTCCTGATTTGTAACACATGACACAATATAACATCTGTATCAGCCCATATACGTCTCACTGCAGGGCACGGGCCTACTCTACAATCGAAAGTATGATTGAGAGTGGTTAGGCCATATAGTCCACCACGCTGGCCTAGTGCGAGTTGGCGGACTTACATACCATAGAAATTCTTATTAATCGCCATGGTATGTAGGTTTCCTCACAATGTTTTCCTTCACCGTTTTTAACAATATAACATGCATTTCAATTTGTGGTGAAACATCGAATTTCAGGATATTAATTTGTTTATGTATTTAAAAAAGCAATCAATTAACAGGCGTAGATACAAGATTAATATACATATATTACTCAAAAAAGAAGCAACGGTATCAACATTGCCATATAATCAGTCGGATAATTAAAATTGATCATGTAAATCTTATCGATTAAAATTTGCTATCTATACATATAAATAAAATTGAAGTGTTTGTTTGTAAAGTGAAAATAAAAAAATGACCTACTATATATCGTTATTTACACGATACATGTACCGAAAATAATCTCAAATATTTTTTTGTCTGTCTGTCTGTCGTTCTGTTTGTAATCGCTAATGTCGAGAACGGCTGGACCGATTTTGCCGGAATTTCACTGAAAGATAGCTAATTTTTGCGGGAGTAATTAAGGGAACTTTAATTTTGAAATACGAATTAGGGTTCCGCAAAAAAAAAACACTTAAATTTTGAGGTTATTTTTTTACTTGGCATTATGACACGTAGGTGGATAAGTTCATTATGTTTC